>CACVBM020001440.1:0-476223 GCA_902728155.2 Microthlaspi erraticum | reverse complement strand
TGTCCCCGTTGTTGTATTCAAAGACCAAAGAGTCTCCGACTTTAAAAGTTTTTGATGAAGCCCAGGCTTCGTAATCGACACCCATCATCGTCCATCCGTTCGAGTCGCCGACGTTGTGAACGGTTCCTCCGACGGAACGTCCAAAAAGAGCCAAAACAATCAGCAAGAAAGTGAGGAAGGATTTGCTCTTGATCAAAGCCATGATTCTTTCCTTTGTCAACAAATTCCTTCTTCTTCTTTTTGTTTCCTTTGATTTTTGTATAGTTTAATATGTTTAATTTTTCATTAAAAATTTGCTTTTCTAGTTTATCTGATTCGCCTCATGTATTTAGTTTGAGTAACGAAAAAGGTTGTTCAAAAGTTGATAGCCGATTGGTACGTATTGGGACAATTCTAGTTGTAAGTTTTTGCTACCGACTTTTGCTCTAGACTTTGTTGTAGAGATTTTGACAATTTGATGAAAGATAAAAACTACTACCTAATACGAAAATTACATTATGTTTTCTTACATATAGATATCATTTATGTTCACAAATTCAATTTCAGTCATATTTAGATTCTCAACTTCCAATAAAGATTTCTCACACAGCGATTTTCAGGGTTTCTGTTGGTACGTAACATGCAAAGACTGCCTCACACCGATCCAGCAACGACAAAAATCATAAAGTCAATAAGTCTCACGAATGCACAAATGTTTATTACTATAAGTCTCCAAACAAATGCCTCACAAATGTTTATTACTATAAGTCTCCAAACAAATCCACATCCTAATTCTTAACGATCCACATTTATACAAATAAAAAACAAATTCACGTACTAATTTCTATTCACGGATTTTCCTTCCCACGAAACATTCATTTTGCAACCTCTGAGTCTTCATATATATACTCTGTCTTGTAAGTTGTTTGTAGCAAAAATCTGAGTCGCTTTTGTATAAACATCGACCTATCCGGGAGAAGAATATTTCTGTTTGATTCCCCTTACATTTAATTTTCTAATGGTTAATTATGATAAGATGAACTAATATATATGATATACATCTTTATCAACAATAAATATATGTTAAAAACAAATTTCACGGCAAATACAAGTTAATGTATATAAGGAAATCAGTATATATATTTAAAAAATTAATTAATATTTTAAATTAGACAATCTAGAGATAAATTTTATTTTTCTTGTGTCTAATATTATGCTATATGAACTCCAATTTAAAAGACTAAGTTTTCGGCTGATAAAGTGCAAGAAGTACATAAGTAAGAAACAAAAAGAAGGAAATATTATATTATGTTGAAAGTTCAAAAAAAAAAAACCACTAATGAAAAGAAAAAAACAACAACTCAAATTCTCAAAAGGAAACAAAACGTGAGTGAGAATCTATCAAACTAAGATGAAAAGAGAAAGTAGATAAACTAGGAAGTAGGATCCAATCCAAACACTAGAGTTTGAAGCTGCGCTTTGTGGAGCTGGTGATGGTGATGGTTCCATCTTATACTGTGGACCATTGTTAACCGGTGCATTAGCCAAAGGAGACGGTGAAGGAGACGAGGACGAGCTTCTTGGTCGGACTGATCTAGGAACGGGAGCTGGTGATGGTGATGATGGTCCCATCTGATACTGTGGAGCTTTGTTAACTGGTGCATCAGCCAAAGGAGACGGTGAAGGAGACGAGGACGAGCTTCTTGATCGGACCGGTCCGGGAACGGGAGCTGCAACTGGACCCAACGAGGCTGGTAAAACGAGGATTTGAAGCTTTTGACCTACCTTGCAGTGTCCAGGAAATCCGCATATAAAGTAGCGGATTCCCGGTTTGGTTAGACTGACCGTGTCAGACCCGGTTTCGTATCTCGCTAGAGGGCTAGACGGTTCACAGAGCTCGAAATCATTAGGAGTGACTTCAGTGACGTCGTGGTACTCGTTGTCGTATTCGAAGACCAAAGAGTCTCCGACTTTAAACGTTCTTGACGAAGCCCAAGCCTCGTAATCCGCACCCATCATCGTCCATCCTTTTGAGTCGCCAACTTTGTGAACGGTTCCTCCAACGGCAGCTCCGATGAGTGCAACAAGAATCAGCAAGGACGTGAA
Source organism: Microthlaspi erraticum (assembly GCA_902728155.2). Taxonomy (NCBI): domain Eukaryota; kingdom Viridiplantae; phylum Streptophyta; class Magnoliopsida; order Brassicales; family Brassicaceae; genus Microthlaspi; species Microthlaspi erraticum. Next base: position 474,138 of record CACVBM020001440.1, on the reverse strand, counting down.
GAAGGATTTACTCTTGATCAAAGCCATGATCGATGTTTTGGTTCTTCTTGTTTTGTTTGGAAACGAGAGTATATAACGCAGAGAAAAAGGAAAATAACTTTGATAGAGGTTGTGAAGTTTTGAGTTTGTTTGGTGAGAAGTTTGAGAGGGCACTAACATGTTTATATAGCGCCCGAGGTATCGTTTAAGCTAAATCCTTTTCCCTTTAGATATGTGAAGATTTTTATATTTCTTCAAACCAATAAAATATAGAAAATACGTAGTACCTGGATTTCAATTATTTCCTTTTAATTTTCCTTTGTATATTCAGTTTTCATCATGTAATTTTGTTTTTTTTTTTTCGTTTTTAACCTACTAAAATTGATGTACTTTAAAAGATTTTCAATCATATCTTTAGACATTCTTAATTAAAATTTAAAGTAGATATCTCCTGTTTGTATAATCAAATTTAAAATTGATATTGTTACGGTCCGAAGCAAAAACCATATGATAAGGTCAATCTGAAATCGAAACAAATTAAAAATATTATTATCAAATCCTTTCCTTTCCTAATTTCCCCAAACACGTATAAGCAAAGGTACGTATCACACGCGGAAGCTCGTATCAAATTAGGAAGAGTCAATACCATCAAGGGTATTTACGTCGTTTTGCGAGGCCGTTAGGAGAATCCCCAGAATTCGGAGGGGAGTGAAGAGAGAGAGACAGCTGAAAATGGAGGACGACGAAGCAGAAACTGGTAACGCGAGACGAATGAAAAAGCAAGTAGGAGAGAAGACGAAGAAGATGACAATCGAAGAATACTTTGATTTCTTCAAATCTCGCAATACACACTCCAAATCAATCACTTTCCTCAATCAGGTTCTCTCTCTCTCTCCCTCTCTTCTGCAAATCACTATTCTGCTTCTTCTTCCCCAGTCTAAAGCGCTTCTCCATCGAATTCGCGTTTTTCTGCAGATCATACACATGCACGGATTCCAAAATCTTCACAGAACGAAGACGGTAATCATCGATTACATTAAAATCGAGAAGGATCAGCTTCCCCTAATCTCTAACTTTCTTCATCCGTCGATTGAATTTCTTATAAACAGAAGAAAACGATAGCTGATGCCGTCAGCGGATTGGATCTAATAGACCTCTCTCGATCCACACTGAGACAGAGCAATGTGTCCTCAGTAGCAACCCTAACTCTCGAAGAAGTGATAGTCGACATCAATGCTCTTAAGTGGCGAGAGTGTTCTGTCACATCGCTCCAGACTCTCAATGCCGAGGAAAAGACTCAATCCATAGCCAAGCCAAAACGGAGAGAGACGACGAAGAAGAGGAAGAGAATATCGATGAAGACGCTGCTCAAATCGAGTAAAGGTAGTTTGTGATAATGGAGTAACGGTACTCCACTCCAAAGAATGAAGAATTTTAAAAGAATGCTAATTACAGAGAGTATTTTAGAGATTTGTGGATTATTAATGAGACTTTAATGTTTTTGAAAGATACAACACTAAGCCCAAACCAAAAAAGAAAAAATTGCGGTGAGCGTGGATCGAACACGCGACCTTCAGATCTTCAGTCTGACGCTCTCCCAACTGAGCTATCCCCGCTTTTTGATATTGTATCTAATTAAGTTTATATATTATTATATTTTGGTTATTTGGTTAAAACGCAAAACTTTGAAAACTCGTACAGTGACATTCTTCGTCATCGTCAATATTGGGTGAAGCGTCATAACCTCCACAGGAAACTCATCCATGGCGATCCTTAGCTATATCTCAGCGTCATCTGCTACGCCGCCGATTCCTCAGGACCAACAATTAACAAATCCTCGACTACCAACCAAAATCATTCTACCCAATAAGAAACCGGAGAAATGGTCCACCGGCGTTGCTCCCGGAGAGTACGGTGGTCCTCCGACTACAACGAAGCTCCGAAAGTACTGGGGAGGAGAAAAGGAAGATCCCATCACTTCCAAAGACTTAATCTGGAACAGAGATTTCATGGATCAAATGAAGAAATTGTTCGATTCCCCTGAAGATTCTTCTCTCGACCCATCTCCCACTAAGGTCACTTCTTCTCCATTTCCTCAGATTTTCTGCAAATTAGATCAAATTGGTGCCCAAAGTTATGATTTTTGTGCATAATTCTAGTGAACCATCTCAGAGACTAATCGTGTGTTTAACCGGTGATGAACAGGAAGAGTCATCTGGGTTTCTAAGCTTTAGCAGAGTTATGAGCCTTGACAGGTTTTTACTTCTTTCTTTCTTTCTACTTAAACTGAGAATTCTTGCATTTGATTAAATGGTTTCTTTGTTGTAACCAGTATGGATGTTGATTTAAGCAAAGAGCTTGCATCGTCTCCCAAACCCATCTTAAAAGCTTTTGACACCTCCAAATCCGAAGCCAGAAAGCAGATGGTAAGATCATCTTCATTTCCCAATGTATTATCACAAGCAAGATTGTTAGTTTTTATCTCTGAAATTATAATCTCTTTTTTCCACAGATAAAAGCTCCTAGATGGAAGCTGGCACCAACACGTCGTGAGCAAGATAAATGGGATAGAGCTACTAAGGCTGCTACTGGTGGCAGTGTAAGTTTATCTTGCAGATGATGATCTCTTGTTCATTGATTGGTTAGACTTCCACACCTTTTCTTGTTTCTTGATTTCTTTGTTTCGTTTGATAACTTGTGCTGCAGGAAGTGATGTTTAGGGAACTGAGGAAACCACGTGGTGACCCACAAGTACTAGCTGCTGAATCCAGAGAGCAATATTTTAAAGTACTTCCTTTTAGTCTTTACTCTCATGGGCTACGCAATGATACGTTTGGGGCATTCTGTTCCTACTCTTCTTGACTTTTGGATTGTTTTCTTGCAGCTGAAAAATAGGCTACAGCTTCTCACAGTTGGTATAGGTGGTGTTGGTTTAGTCTCAGCTTATATTTCATACACCCCAGAGATAACACTTAGGTTGGTTGTCTTTCTCCTGCAAACAAACATCCAAACCTCTCAAAGAATTGCATTTGTTTCATCTGTGCTGGAAATTCTGTCACAGCTTTGGTGCTGGCTTGATGGGTTCATTAGCATACATGAGAATGCTTGGTAACACTGTAGATGCCATGGCAGATGGAGCCAGGGGAGTTATGAAGTACGTTTTCATTCATATTCCTATCGGTTATCTTTTTCGAGACGACTCAATCACTCACTCACTCACTCATCTTGTTTGTTTCTTCGGTTTGGTTGAATTGATTTGACAGAGGTGCAGCTGGACAGCCACGGTTACTAGTCCCGGTTGTGTTGGTTATGATATTCAATAGATGGAACGGGTAAGCAACGTTTCTCTCTTTCTCTCTTTCTCTCTCTCTCTTGTGCATTATTATAGCTTTCATTTAACTTGTGACTTCATACATTGCAGAATACTTGTTCCGGAGTATGGATTCATGCATTTGGAGTTGATACCAATGTTGGTTGGGTTCTTTACTTACAAGATTGCTACATTCTTTCAAGCTATAGAAGAAGCCATCTCCATTACTACTCAAAAGACCGATGTCTAAAGGCACCAACTTCAACAAGCAGCAGCCAAAGAGCCAAAACTCAGTTTGTAGATTTGGTTCTTGTTCATCATCTCTAGGTCAAAGTCAGTGTTTGTAAGAAATGTATTTAATACACAAAGTGAGATATATAAATAATAACTCATTATAAATTCATTTATATAGCCATTGTTTTGCAGATTACCTAAGAGATAAACTAAGAACAGCAAAGAAGACAAATCCAGAAAAGAAAAATCATACTAAAAGTCAATAAGATTTCAGACTAAACCGGGTCCGGTGTTGGTTTGAGTGTATTCTTCGTCAAGTCTTCCTTCGTAAACGTAACCGAGCTTCTCACAACATTTTTTAATCTCTTCGACATCTTTGTTCGAGCAAGAATCATCGGAAACTACAATGGTCGTCTCGTTTTCTCCGGCTTTGTACTTGGCAATTGTTCGATGATCCGATACAGCAATCTTCACGACCTTGTCGTCTCCAAAAGTTGTGCAAGAAATCACTCTCGCTTCCATTTTCTTTGTGATTTTAACTCTGCTTTTGCATAGGAACAAGAAAGAGAATAAGAGTTGTGGAGGATTTATATATAAAGAACAATCATGTGAATGTTAATGGTGGAATCACGAAACATATGTGCATGTAAAAAGTAAAAACAGTAAGTGGACCAGCAGATTTCATTTTTGCATGAACAATAAAGTTGAATCACCAAGAGATTACTTCATTTTTGCATGACTCGTGTTTTCACTTATCTATCTAGAAAGCTAATACACCAACAAACTGACTTTATCTAGTCAAAGATTTCTTTAAACTAGAGATTTGCTTTTTAAAATTCACCAAGAAATCCGGATTTAAGAAAGAACGTATGCAAATAATGCCAAGATCAATTGTTATCGTTGTAGTCGCTCTATGTTTTACCTTAAGCCAGTAATAGAAGACTATTGTTAGAACTTTGTGGTAGAAGGCTAGAAGCAAGGAGAAGAGAATATATATAGAGAAATGTTACTTTTTTGTATTGTAATCATTTATTTGTTCTTATGGCATGTGTCTACATATTCATAGTTCACGCTCTAATTTATTTTTCTAAAAAAACTTCTTAAACTAAATATATTAATTATAAAATTACACTCGTTTAATATTGATATGAATTATGCATGAAATGTGAAAAATATATAACTCCATAGATCACGACATGCATTCATATTTAATTCCGGTTTGGCATGAGCTATGGATAAAACATATACACATAACATAATGGATTAGAGATAATGTAAAGAGATTTTATTTTTATATACATGTGTCTTTTGTCAATTACAATATTACATTGTGAGTTTCTTCAGGCACATAGAAAAATGATCAAATTTTGTTTAATATTTTCCATGCTTTTATTATAAAATTTTAAAATATACCCGCGTATACGCGGGCCTTAATCTAGTTATTGATATTTGGGGACTCATATAACTGAAGATCTAGAAAAACATAACAATTTTCATAAGGTTTTGAGTTGGAATTGAGTTGAAAGCTCATACATCTCAACGTAATAAAAAAAACTAGTGATTATGATTCACTTGACGTACGAACCTTATTTGGTTGTTTTAAACTATCACATGACCTTGATTCTATGTATATTTGTGACTCACACAAAGCAATATCCTCAATTTGGGTAATTTCAATAGCTCATATCCTCAATCCTCAAGGCAAAAACTCACTTCACAACAAGTGCAGACACAAATTCTCATTTTTAAACTATAAATTGTCACATAACTTAATCATATATAATCCATACAATACACTCATGCCATCAAATCTCAGCTACAACGGAAGAATCAGAATCTTGCATTTTGGTGAGACTCTGGGGAGAGCCATTAGAGGATCTCGCAAAAACTTGTTATTGTCCTCTTCATCAACACCAACTCTCACAGTTTCAAGACATTCCAACTTCCCCAAGAAATTCCCCAGCTGTTTCAGCTCTCTAAGACTTCCTCCGTACCCTGAAATCTCTAGCACCTTCACTCGACACCTCGACAAACTGCATACTCCCTCCTCGACAAACAGCATACAAGTTCCCCAATAAACAAATCTGTGCGTAAGACCCTGAGGACCCCACCAATAAACAAACCACAGCATCAATTTGTTAGGCATGCATAAAATTGCAAGAGAGAAAACAAATTTGATACCTTGATGACTAAAGTCTGTAGATTTGGGGAGCTCTTGAGCAGACGTGGCATTGCTTGCCAGCCTTTTTCGTCGTCACTCTCGATAGACAAAGTAAGGAGCTTGTTGAGCACCGGCATGGAATCACAACAATGGTAAAACACCTGATACAAACCATTATCAATTCATGTGAGCGATCTTGCAAGCACTAACACTAAGAGAGAAGTAGAAGAAGAAGAAGCAGCAAAGCTAACCTCAAGAGAATGAGATGACAAGTGGAGGCTCTGGATGTTGCTCATCCCCTGAATTAAACTCGTAACATCTCCATAATATTCATCCGTACCAGGGACTCTTGGCGGGTCATATAACCGTATGTCCAGCCTAGCTTCCACAAGCGAATCCAAAGCAACAGAATATTTTCTAGCGACGAAACCAGCGTAATCAAGGTACACAAGACTCGGTGTCTTTAGACTAACTCTAGACTTACGGCAGAAGTAAACAAAAGGATAAGTGATGGTTAACCGCTTGACGTGTGGACACGAGAAGTGCTTCCTCCATTCATGCATGAATAGCTCCTCTAGCGCGGGGCAGCCATGGATGAAGCCAGTATAGTCAAACGCATGTCGAAACGAGAGAAAGTGTTTTGAGCGCAGGGAAGAGCACACCACCACAAGGAAGACTATCTCCAGTATAGAATCCGCGGGAGATTGAGAGCTTGACCAGTGCTTTGCTCGTGAAGAACTCAGAGTCTATAGGGAGATCAGTCTCGAGAGCTAAGTTGAGATCCAAGCAGCCACGTTCCAGAGCTGTGCGGATCCAGCGATTGACACGAGATTCGTCATCCTCGTCCTCACAGTTCAGAGAGAATCTCTTGATGCGAGCAGAATTGCTTAAGAGAGCAAGCGTCTTGTCCACGAAATCGGAGAAGAGGTGTCGTCTTCTTTCACGAATCGTTGCTTCTTCTTCTTCTCCGTCATCCCTGTCGGGATAAATAAGCATCGAGTCATCAAAGTCAAGGCTGTCAAGTAGAGCCAGAGGAAGCAAATTCCTCCACCTCTTGGACAGAACAGCGGTCGAAGCAGCAAGTTTTGTCGGAACTAAAGACAGGATTTTGCCAAGAACATCATCTGGGAGATTGCTGATCCAATCTGTAGCCATTAGAGACACAGTATAACACCTTTCTCACGCCTGCAAAAAACATAAAAATCAAACCTTTGATGAGAAACACAAACTGTAAGATTCTCAAAATTTTATAAAACACATTCACAACGGAAAAGAAAAAAAACAGCTAATTCAGGCGAGCACGAGTCTAGTTCATGCCCCAAAATAGCTAATTTCCAATTCCAGTTTAGAAATTTACCTAAAAGTTGCTACATTGGGTTTATCAATCGCTTCTACTAGACTACTACTACTTAATTCTGATCTACGAACTTCCAAGAAAAAGAGAAGAAAAAACTCACCCTTTTTAGAATCCAAACCAGACGAAGCGATGTGAAAGCAAGCCTTTTTTTCCAGAAAATTGGAAAAATGTAAAGAGGACACCGAACAGTGTCACTGATTGGGTTTTAACTTTTAAAGCAGATTATTATGTTTAAGGCCTTCAAGGGCCCTTCTTGACTGGTTTTTACGACTTACGACGGTGCAGCTGAGGTTATTTCGGTAATTTTAGTTTATCTTTTCCTCAATCCTCAAGGCATTCGAGAACAAAAAACTCTGTCGTCGTCCGCAAGAAGAGGAAAAAAATCTCCGTCTTCTGCAAACTTATCCTCCTCGGGTTTACACTTTCCATCTGATGAGCCCTAATTTCTGAGCTATTTAGGGCTTTTTTTTTTTTTTTTTTTTTTTAATTTGCGATCCTCTGTAATTGAAAGGATTTGTTTTTGGAAGAGAAATGGGTGGCTCGTCAGAGACGAAGATCCTACAAGAACTCATACTTTACGCGGCGAGCGCTGCTTTCAGCTGCTTGGTTCTGTTTGCGAGTCTCCGGCATCTCGACCCTAATCGCGAGGCGGCTAAAAAAGCTCTCGAGCAAAAGAAGGAAATCTCCAAGCGTTTGGGTCGTCCTCTTATTCACACCAATCCATACGAGGTAAAATCAAATTGAATTCCCCAATCTTGATTCCCAAATGGCTCTTCGTTATCACAAATTGGGATTATATGGTTTAACTTCTAACATTGATGAGTATTAGTCTCTGTATTACCAATTGTTGTGCACGAGCTCAATGAAGGAGTTGGAGAAAATAGCTCACTTGTTACTAATTCTGTGAAACAGGATGTAATTGCGTGTGATGTGATCAATCCAGATCACATTGAAGTTGAATTTGGTTCGATTGGAGGATTGGAGTCAATCAAGCAGGCTTTGTACGAGCTTGTGATTCTACCGTTGAAGAGACCTGAGCTTTTCGCTTATGGGAAGCTGCTTGGACCTCAAAAGGGTGTCTTGCTCTATGGTCCTCCTGGTACTGGTAAGACTATGCTTGCCAAGGCTATTGCCAAAGAATCAGGAGCCGTCTTCATTAACGTTCGTGTCTCAAATCTCATGAGCAAGTGGTTTGGAGATGCTCAAAAGCTTGGTAAGTTCACAAAGTAATTAACTTTGAGCCGTCTTTATGTTCAAGTTCACATTGTTCAACGAAATTGTTCAACTTTGTTAGTTATTATCCCAATTAGTGCTTTAATGGCGTTTCTAAACTATGAGCTGCTCTGTTCTGTTACCTTTGTTTCAGTTTCTGCTGTATTTAGCTTGGCGTACAAACTCCAACCAGCGATCATCTTTATTGATGAAGTTGATAGCTTTCTTGGTCAGCGCCGTTCAACAGATCATGAAGCAATGGCGAACATGAAGACTGAGTTCATGGCCTTATGGGATGGATTTTCTACTGACCGTAAGTTGAATTTTTTCACCTCTCATCTCTTAGTTTAACATGCAGCATGGATATGGTTTCTTTATGAGTTTATTGATTGCTGATTTGTAGCGAACGCGAGGGTTATGGTTCTTGCTGCGACTAACAGACCATCAGAGCTTGATGAAGCGATACTGAGGCGTCTTCCTCAGGCCTTTGAGATTGGAATGCCTGACCGGCGGGAGAGAGCTGAGATATTGAAAGTGACTCTGAAAGGAGAGAGAGTGGAACCGGGTATTGACTTTGATCAAGTGGCTCGCTTATGCGAAGGCTACACAGGATCAGACATCTTCGAGCTCTGCAAGAAAGCAGCTTACTTCCCTATCAGAGAAATCCTAGAGGAAGAGAGAAAGGGAAGACCTTGTCCGGTAAGTTTTAAAATGGAGAAAAAACATGATCAAAGGCCAGATTTTGAGAGTTGTGTTGATGTTTGTGAGTTTGCTTACATTTTGTAGGATCCGAGGCCATTGTCACAGTTGGATTTGGAGAAGGTTCTTGCGACGTCGAAGAAGACACAAGTTGCAGCAGGAGAGTACTCTGGATTGAGAGGCTCAAGGGAACCAGATGAGGTCCAAGCAGCGATAAGTGGAATCTCGAAGCTTTTAGTTTCTCAGATCATTAACCTTCAGTCAGATTCTCAGGATTCATGGCAGCGAGATCCTGAAGAAGAGTCCTGATGAATTTTCCGGATCATCTTTTATAAATGTTCTGGTTTCATTTGGAAAAGTTTGGAGTTTTAGCCACATTTCACTCTCTCTTCTGTAATACTTTTCCGTTTTTAGTAGGATCATTTTATTGCTCTTAAAGGCTTGATCTTCTGCTCTCTCTTGTTCATATATTGGCCATTGTTGTCACTTCATGGGTTATATTAGTGTTAAACTCTTTCTTCACTTCACATGATCGCCATTAATGTTGATCGAAATCGAATTGTGTTTGAAGAAAATTAAAAATCTGATTTTTATTTAGCCTAATAATCTCAGATTTAAACATTCTGGGCTTTGTTGACTGGGCTCGAATAGTCAACTAGAATAAAGTTCCTTCCTTTTTATTTCTTTCTCTATTTTTGTTTCTGTCAATCTTCTTCTCCAATCCAAATATCAGATTCAGTCGATTCTTCACTCTTCATTTCCACTCGGAGGGTAAGTGTTGTTGCAATTTGGGTGTTATCATGGTGTCTCAGCTGATCTGACCGATTTGCTTTCCCTCTTTATCGAATCGAGTCCTGTTTCGTTTTCTCTTAGCTGAATCGTAAATTTGAGTTCTATCTCTCCATATCATTCCAGAATCTGAATCACCTCTAGCTTTAAAAGCGTACGCATTCTGTGTAATGTCGCTGATTTTGGTTCCTTTGTCGAATTGAATAGGTTATTGTGATTGGGATCTAAGTCTTCAGATCATGGTAAGTGCTCTTAATCACTACGTATTTGCCTTGGTGTTGCTGCGTCTGAAACACAAGCTTGTGGAGTAAATGCTTATAGCTTGTTTGGGTTAAAATGTCACAGAATTTTCTTCGTGGAGCCTTCAAGCCTGCGTGCAACATTTCAATCGCTTTTTCTGATGGCAAAAACCGTAAACAGGTATCTATTTTGCTGGTTTCTCTCATTTGTACCAAATTTTGATGGCTTATAAATCACTCGGACCCATTATTTATGATTGAGTCACGTTTCAGATTTACTTATTCGTATTTTCAATCTCCATTGTTTGCCTAGGTTCCCATGAAGAAAGAAAATGGTCAAACAGCTATGGTGCCACTTTTCCATAGTCAAGAGACTATTTCCGGGAAGGTACTTGGTTTCTTGTTTCTAGATGAATTTCAGCTCTTTCCAATTATGATCTTGTGAGGGTTTTAAAGTAATTTGTCCTCAACGTCTTGATTAGGTTTGCATTGAACCATATCAAGGGAAAAAGGTGGAGCATAATGGTGTAAAAGTTGAGCTTCTTGGTCAAATAGGTGTGTAATTGCCATGACCTGTACATCAACTACCACCAAAAGAGTCTTAAGGGATTAGTTATCTGGTTTCTAACTTATATTTATTGATGTCATTTGTGTTCTCAACAGAAATGTACTTTGACAGAGGAAACTTTTATGACTTCACTTCCTTAGGTGAGTAAGTCTCAGGATTTCGTTTTTTTTTTTGTTCTAAATAGTCACGAGGTGACTTGAATCATCGATTACCATGAATTTACTTTCATGTTCAACCCTGTTAGATAATATTGATTGAGCCAATTGTACTTGCTGTGATTCTGTTTTACGTTTTGCCTTTTACCAGTTCGTGAACTGGATGTCCCTGGAGATATATACGAAAGAAAGACATACCCTTTTGAGTTTCCTACTGTTGAAATGCCATATGAGACATACAATGGTGTGAATGTGCGGCTAAGGTATATATCATATGATTCTTTTTTTCTCATGAGGTTAAAACACTTGTGTTCCTCAATACATTTTCTAACACAAATTTACTGCGTTCATTGTCTCTTCAGATATGTCCTCAAAGTAACCCTCACTCGTGGCTACGCTGGAAGCATCTTGGAACACCAGGAGTTTATGGTATGTTTCTTCCTTTTTGCTGAGTGTCATTGTTCCAATATAGCAGAACTGTGCTATGACTTGTTCCATTTAACATTTTGTTGATGTCGTCTGAAACAGGTCCGAAACTACGCTCCACTTCCTGAAATTAATAACAGCATCAAGGTGAGCTCTGATTGTGATATGATCCAAGTTTGAAACTTTATAAGAAAAAGAGATAGGAACTGTAGCAAATTTCGAAAACACCTAAAACCTCGACCAGTTCCATTCTCAATTTCTAGGCTCTTAGTACCATCACTTATGAGTTATGATATTAAATCTTCTTCCGCTTGGACCTTTTATATGTTGAGTTCCTTTTTCCTTCCTTTTCATAGAGTAGTCAATAGGCTCATACAAAACTAAGGCTTAATTCATAGCACCAATTGACTTGTTCTACAGATGGAAGTTGGAATTGAGGATTGCCTGCACATCGAATTTGAGTACAATAAAAGCAAGTAAGAAAACAATTTGTATCATGATTTTAGTATTTGCCGGACTGATCAGGAAATAACAAGGGATCTTATATGCTTCTGGATGCAGGTATCACCTTAACGATGTCATCCTTGGGAAGATATATTTCCTTCTTGTGAGAATCAAGATGAAGAATATGGATCTTGAGATCAGACGACGGGAATCAACAGGTGCAGGTGCTAACACTCATGTCGAGACAGAAACACTTGCGAAATTTGAGTTGATGGATGGAACTCCCGTTAGAGGTATATATATATATATATGCCCAAGATTTTGAGAACCTGATGTTATAAGTGATTGCTTTGAAGAAAATTGAATAACTGAGTGAAGAGATTTGCAGGTGAATCGATACCGGTAAGACTGTTCCTAGCCCCATACGACCTTACACCAACGCATCGCAACATTAACAACAAATTCAGCGTCAAGTATTACCTGAATCTTGTGCTGGTAGACGAAGAGGATCGCCGATACTTCAAGCAGCAAGAAATCACGTTGTACAGGTTGCAGGAAGACACATCATCCTGATGACAATAAGGATTCGCAAAGGTCCCTTTGAAACCTTTTGTAAAGCCTTAGACTTTGTGTATTCAGATTGTTATTTGGGAGTTAGATTTTAACGGTATTTGTTTAGTTCCTTTTGTCTGTATTCCGATGGAGGTTGGTTGATTTCATGGTAAAGTCTGGAGTTTTTTACAAACCCTTTTAAACACTCTGAAAAGCCAAAGCTCTAAATGCAACTACCACAGATATACAAAACTGGATAACTCTAGAAAGTGAAAAAGTTCGTTAGTCTTCTTCTTCAGTTTCGACAGGAAGGCCTTCCTTGCTCCATGCGTAGATCCCACCTTCAAGGTGAAACACGTTCTTAAAGCCGTTGAGGACCAGAAGATAAGCAGCTATGAGTGACCTGCAGGAACACTAACCATATGAGCATTGAAACAAAATCAGACAAAGTTTCTGCAGAGAGTTTTTGATATTACCTTGATTGTTGGCCTTCAGGGAGATTCTGAGTCGGCTTCATTGTGCCTGCTGATGAACAAGCTACTATTATCTTCGCCTCTTTGTCAAGTTTAGCTTCTACACCTGCAACATTGTCACCAAAAAACATTCAGCTGCTGCTGGATCCAACGGTCCAAAGCTTTTGATCTGATTTGAGTACATACTCTGAAGAAACTCAGGATTCTCTTCTGTGCCAGAGAAGATACCGAAGAAAGCAAATCCAAGACGGCGAGCTATGTCCCATGCTGTCCATTCTCTTATCAGTCTGTACATTTCCACATTGATAGCTCCTGGAGGATGACCCTTTCATAAGAAACACATGTCGTCACTCACATGACTTTGCCATCAGAACTTACAAGAGAGCATTATAAATATACTCACTTCCTTGTACTCTGCCTCTGGTCTTACATCAAGAATCACAAAGTTGTTCTCTTTCTGTAACCGTAGAGCTTCCTTCACGTCCACACTTCTCACCTACAACAAAAAACTAAGCTAAGCTTAGCTAAACAAAACCTCCTCTGTTACATTTACATGTACAAAGTCTCATACTTTGAGCAATTTATCAAGAGTAGAAACTTGATGATCATAATGTGCTGCATACCCTTTTCTCCAAGAGAAGCTCTCTCTTCTGTCTCCAATCGACTTCAGCTAATCCCTCCAAGAGACACAAGCAGAGGAAGAAGAAGAGCATTTAATCTAACGGAACTTTCACATTTCAAAAAACGATACACAGGAAGCTCTCGCTCTACGAGTTGTATACCTGCTGGTTTCGGTTTGGTTGAAGCGCTTCTGATCGTCAGAGGCGATGATGAAGTCGTAGCAGGAGATCTAACTCCGGCAGAGAAAAGAGTGTTTCTTGCGTAATTCACTCGCAAAGCCTGCGATGAAGATGGATAACTAGAGCTGCGATAAGGCGTGGCGATCGAAGTAAGTGAAGCCATCTCTAACTGTACTGAAGCTTCTTCTGGTGGGTTTCTGGTCTATGAGAGAAATTAATTGCAGATGGTAGTGGAAGAGTGAAAGAGACAGAGATGAATATTTGGGACTTCTTAAGAAAGAATCTCAACATGTGGTGCTTGTTTTCTTTTCTCGATTTTCATCTTCGATTCTATCTTCTCATAAAAGTTCCCCACAAAACATAATCTTGAATCTCTTTCTTATCTTATTCTCTAGTTTTCATTGGGTCGGTTAGATTTGGGTAACCTTTGGTTTTTGATTTTATTTTTCCTTTTCATAAAACCGAACCGTTTTTCGTTGCCAAAGAGAAAAACTTTACTCTCTTTTCAAAGATTGAGTTAATTAATTAACTGTAAACTCTTATTTAACTTTGGTAATTAGACACCACAACAGTATTCATCCGGTAGTGGACTAAAACCAAATTACTCGTTGAAAAGTTCTACTCTTGTGCTGTCCCATTCCCACTAATGACTATACCACTGATCAAAATCAAATAGCATCATGCAAATTAAATCTTATGTATAAAATCACCAGCGACTTACGATGCATTGGTCCCACTCGTCCACAGTATTGGGTCTGATGCGCGTCGCATTTCTTGTCTCCACCGACACTCTCCTTACCGTTGAGATCGCGCCACGTGTATCTTTACTAATCCTCTGCATGTAGCACACGGTGGATTACGTAATCTAACGCTGCTCCGAATTGGACATTGCCAACTTGGAATGTTTATTTTAACTCAAAGGCAAGACATTTACGCGTTTAGTGTACTGTTCTTACTTGTTAAGAGTGGAGTATAAAGAGTATAAAAGGATCTGAATCTGAAGAAGAAGCAGTGGGAGATATTTACTTCACCAAAAAGAAGAAACTTTTTTTCCCTCTTTCGTTTGTGGATTGAACGACAATGGAGGTGTTCTACTACTTGGTTTTCGGGGTTCTGGGCCTCGTCGTCGCGGCGTTGGAGCTTAGCAAGAACAACAAGGATCGGATCAACACTTCTTCAGCTTTCAATTCCTTCAAGAACAATTATCTCCTCGTCTACTCGCTCATGATGGGTACGAATACGTTTCTCTTCCTTTGTTACTCTTCTTCTTATCTTTGCCTGATTATGTCTACAGAAGTGTATATAATGCATATTTCGATCCGATCTGGTTGTTGAGAAGAGGTTATTTAGTGAGTTTTGATGTGAGATTTAGATCCATTTATTGTTCATCTCTTGATTTCTTGCCAAATTTTTGTTCTAGAGAGAGTTTGGTATCACATTTGAACTAGTATTTAGTGTCGGCCAGAATCAATTTCGTATTTTTTTCAAGGATTTGAATTGCTACACTGAGTAAGAGTTTGTTGCTAAAATAAAGTTTGAAACTTGGTGACATTAAAGAGGTTAAGAGTTTGATATTTTTGCTCAATGTTTGTTTTTGTGATTGCAGCGGGTGACTGGCTGCAGGGTCCATATGTGTACTATCTTTACAGTACTTATGGGTTTAGTAAAGGAGAGATTGGACAGCTTTTCATCGCTGGTTTTGGCTCCTCTATGTTGTTTGGTACCATCGTTGGATCTCTAGCCGACAAACAGTGAGTTTTCTCTCTGATGCTTTTAAGTTTTCAAGTAAATGGATTCCTCAACAACTCTTTGTAATTGAGTAATGGTGTGGTTCTGTTATGTATCAGGGGTCGTAAGAGGGCGTGTGTGACGTACTGTATCACGTACATATTGAGCTGCATCACCAAACATTCTCCTCAATATAAGGTTTTGATGGTAGGCCGTGTGTTGGGAGGCATCGCTACTTCTCTTCTGTTTTCATCATTTGAATCTTGGCTAGTCGCTGAGCACAATAAGGTAAAGCAACGTTTTTGCTGGTTTTAGTCATTATCCGGAAGAAGAAAAAATGCCACTTTTATAGCTAAACATAAGTGTTTTCTTTCTTGTGATGTATGCAGAGGGGCTTTGAGCAACAATGGCTGTCTGTGACATTTTCAAAGGCTGTGTTTTTCGGCAATGGTCTTGTTGCGATCATCGCTGGATTGTTTGGGAACTTGCTTGTTCATTCCTTCTCTCTTGGCCCTGTTGCGCCGTTTGACGCTGCAGCATGCTTTCTTGCTATTGGAATGGCTGTCATTCTATCATCCTGGTCAGAGAACTATGGAGATCCTTCCGAGAGCAAGGACTTGCTTACCCAGTTCAGAGGTGCTGCAGTGGCCATTGCCTCTGGTGAGCTGAAAATCTTTCTGGATTTTGCCTCTCTATCTATTATGATGGAGTTTCCTGTCTTATTTCTGCTTTCTCATTGTCCTCATTTCCCTCTTGAGCCTTGAAGCATGTTTGATGACTGAGAATACTTGTTTGTGTTTCATCAGATGAAAAGATTGCACTGTTGGGTGCCATCCAGTCGCTCTTTGAAGGATCTATGTATACTTTTGTGTTCCTCTGGACTCCTGCTCTAAGCCCCAACGATGAGGAGATTCCCCATGGTTTCATTTTTGCAACATTTATGCTGGCCTCGATGCTCGGCAGTTCCCTTGCATCTCGTCTGTTGGCTCGCTCGTCTCCCAAAGTGGAAAGTTACATGCAGATTGTCTTCCTAGTTTCTGCTGCCTCACTATTGCTTCCAATATTAATGACTGTAAGTTAAAAGAAAAAAAGCTTCTTGTGTATCTTTCTTGCTGCTGTCTTTACTTCTATTCTGTGACTAATTGTTTGTAATTGGATGTGTGACTCAGCTGTTCATAGCACCTACAAAGGTAAAAGGTGGAGGAATCTCGTTCTCAGGTTGCTTTCAGCTCCTCGGGTTCTGTATATTTGAGGCGTGTGTAGGACTGTTTTGGCCATCCATAATGAAGATGAGATCCCAATACATCCCTGAAGAAGCCAGAAGCACAATCATGAACTTTTTCCGCATTCCTCTGAATATCTTTGTCTGCGTTGTCTTGTACAATGTAAGCCCCCCCCCCCGGAAAATCTTTTTCTGCACTATTAGTCGCTAGGAGTTTTAGTCCCATAGATCTGTTAGTGTCTTGGTACTGACTAGTTTTATGTGGTATGAAGGTGAATGCGTTCCCAATCACGGTCATGTTTGGCATGTGCTCGATCTTCCTCTTTGTTGCGAGTCTCCTGCAAAGGCGGCTCATGCTGATTGTTGACAAGCCAAGTATGTGGTCTCTCCATCTGGCTTGAAGATATCTTATTGCTTTAGCAACGTCTTAGACTTACAATCAGTAAATCTCTTGTTCTCTTTTTGCAGAGACAAATGAATGGACACAGCTTAATGAAAGAAACACAGAGGAAGATCCCCTCAACATTTGATGGATAAACTTTATACATACGCACATTCTGGATTCAGTAATGGAGACAGATAGAAAGAAAACGACTGTAAGGTATAAGGTATATAGCATGCAACACTGCAAACAAAAAGATCATAGCTGTGTTAGATTCGAATGCCAGAGGTCCATTGTTTAGTTTTCTTGGCTATTATTGTTGAATGTTAGTTTCAAAGACAAGTTTAACTTTTATGCAATATCAATGTATTATTCTTTCTTTCTGTGCAAGGCCCTGCTTCTACCATTTTGTTTACGCTCTGTTCCTGTTATATCCTTTCCACATAATAGCAGCTTTTGAGAAACGAAACAAATTGCTAAAGTATACAAATCTTTATAAGGAGACAAACAGAATCACTAGCATTTGTGTGTTCTCTTGGAGACTAAAAGACATTTCTATGAAATACAACAATCAGTTTACTGCATAGACTGTACAAAGCACTCTTGTTGTTATATGATACTTTTCCTCCGATGAGCTAGAAGACGGGACAGCCATCGATGACAACGCCTTTAGCGGTTGGACATGAAGCAAAGGGACATGTATCACGGTCGCCGGAATTGCCCCACCACTGCACTTCAATGCCTTTACGTCCGAGTGCTAGAAACAGAAGTATGGTCATAAAAGCAGAGCCAGCATCTAAACCACCTGACAACACATAGTTATACTTCTTCCACCACTCTCTCCTGTACTTGAAAATGAAGTGGCCAAAGACGAATGCAACAATGAGCCAGCTTGTGAAGTTAACCGCCGTTGCAGGTGGCATCATTGCAGTGGCTCCAACAAGGACAGGGATATGAATCTTGGAGATCCATGTCTGACCCGGGAATGCTTTTGTAGCTAGCCAAACCAAGAGTGGAGCTATAGCTCCAACGAGGAAGAACCAGTTGACACTTGAGTATTCTCCAAGATCTCCAAACATCCTACGCGGTCCCACTAGTCCCCAAATCACAGAGGCGTCAAAGAAGACACGGTCCATGGGACAAGTCCATTGGCTATCTGAAGGAAGCAAAGCTGTGTCACAAAGATGAGGAATCTCTTCCATTAACCACCAAGCTGTCCCCGTGTAAACCACAACCGCCACAAGCGTCCCCACCACCTGAGCCATGAACATGGATCTAGGAGGGATCTTCATGTAGTGACCGAGCTTGAAGTCGGAAATGAAAGTCAGCGCTTGAGTCATGCTGATGTATCCATAGACCTTGAAACACATGTTGGCAACAGGACGTTCCGGGTAGATATATCCGATGACATACTCGGTTATGATGTTTAAACCGGGTGCCTGGTTAGTAGTTGCTGCTATGACTCCGATCAGAGGAGTGAAAGTGATGGCAATGGCACAAGCAAGCAACACTCCCCACCAAGGAAGCTGCACTGTCGCGTTGTAGTGCACAGAGATGAACATGATGAGCGCTATGTTGAGCAAGAGGATGACCAAAAACCACCATAGAGGAACTTCTCTGTAGTTTTTCTTCATGATTCTTGTATGTATATCCATCTTCTTGTTCTTCTGAAACGCTCCTCTTGTCTGCTTCCACAAGTCACTACAAACACATCAAGATTATTATTAGTTTGAGTTTCGGTGACGATGAGTCTGAAAACATAGTTGAATTATATATGTACCTTCCGTTGAAGACTAGGACATGGACGATGGTGGCTGACAAGGTAGCAAAACCGAGACCATAAGTAACAGCAAAGAAGGTGCTCATGTTGATGGATCCGGTTCTAGAGTAAACCGCCCGGTCGAGATGGAACTTGCTATCAATAATGCTCAAAACATCGTAGCGTGAGCCATTAGCCATGAAGAGCTGGCTAGAGAAGATAGGGAAGGTCTTGGCTTCGTAGATGTTAAGCCAGTAACAAACAGGCGTGACGACGTACATGACGAGCACGAAACCGATGGCTATATTGGTGGAAGCGAACAAGGGACTAGCTAAAGGGCTTCCAAGGTAAGCACTAATGGTGACCCAATCAAAACCAATGGAACCAATACCGAGACCGTGTTCACCTGAACCGAGTTGGTTTACTAGAATTGATTTGAGGTTGAGCCAGCAAACCCATGAGATCGAGGTTAACATGGTGAAGAGATAACCGGGGAGGATGTAGTAAGCGAAGCTAGCTACGAGGACGATCAAGAAGAACTGTGTTCGGCTCATGGCTCCTTTCTTTTTCTTTTCTTTCTCGTGCAATGCTCCGAAGAGAGAGACTTGTACGAGATTGCTCGGCCACCACATTTCTCCTGGCTCCACGAGGTGTTTTCTGAAGAGACCCGCCCAGCCAAATCCAAGAATCTACCAAAACAGAGTGAAACGGTTTTTTCAAGAATCAAGAAAAATCAAGAAGTTGCAAATTCAAGATTCAAGAAATGGCAAATTCAAGAACAGAGGAATTAGTGGAAACCTGAGTTGTGATCATGACGAGAAACGCAGGGAGGAAATGGAGAGAGCGTTTGTAGTAAAGCTTAATAGCACTGAGTATGTGAGTGGCGTAAACGGAGCCGGCGCCGGAATTTGCAAAGATTGTAATCAGAACGTGTTCCTTGACGTTGAAGGCACCGGGGTTTAACGTGAACTGGAACCTCGTGCCTTCCAAGAAACTCCTCGTCGGAAGCACCCTCGCCATGAGGTGGCCGAGGGGCACGACGGCGATCTGAGCTGAGATTCCGGTGATGCTCAACGGCATGGTTCTGTACCAGAAGAACTGGTTGATGAAGGAGAGCACAATGCACGCGCCGATACCCAAAACCCACATCCGGAATGTGAGCACCGGTAAACTGGAGTCGTCGGTTTTAGGTACGGTGAGCTCCACCTCCGGTACAACGCACCGGTCATCTTCCATAACCGCCGGGAACTCTGTTGCTATCTCTCCCATCGTTTTCTTGCTTGAAAGTTTTATGTGCTTCCGATCTTTGAGGGATGATGAATTTTTCTTTTTCTATGTGCAGTCTCGATTGATTCTCTTCAATTATTGAACTGATGTGAATATATATATCCACTCATCTCTCGTCTGTATCAGTTAAAGAACTTACATGTTATTATTGAATTTGAAATTAGTATAAATGGATCGACAGATAAAGAAATGATATAATATATGAATTATGCAGAAGAAAGAGAGTAAATCCGAGTGGAAAACGACAAGTGATGGGTACTAAAGAGGCTTTGTGGGAAGGAAAAAACAGCTTTGAAACTTAAACAAAGGATGCAAACAAAAAAAGGGTCTGATACTACTAATCCTGAAACAAACATATTGTACATATACATCCCACACAAAAAAATAAAAAATAATAATATATAGTACAATTACAAAAAACAATGATAAGTCTAGTTGTCTTGTCTTCTCTCAATGTATAAAAAAAAATGCTTCTGGTTAAACGGGTAACGGAGTTCACGGCAGAAATGTGAGTACAGAATACTAATATAGACCATTATAGTATTTTGAGTCCATTAATGATGTGGATATGATTGTTATATAGTACTGTACTAATATATAAAATCATTGATCTTAAAAAAAAAGTTTGAATGACATATAATCTTACCGTAACAAGTAACAACAAGCTATAGCCTTATGGTCAACTTTGATTAGTGAACAACAAAAGCCATAAATGCATCATTAGTCGCGATATGAGATTCAAAGTTCAAACCAAAGACTTTTAGGTCAGTCAGAGAATCCGTCGTTTTCTGGATTTTAAATGAAATGCCAAAATGTTATCGGGAAAACAAACGAAAACAGCAACTCGTGGGAAGTGCTTATAGAATACAAGTTGCAAGTAAATCATGCGCCAGTTGATATTTGCAGCCTCACAGGTCCACTCTTACTCTACTATATAGCTGACAATCCTATCTATATCGAAACTTTCAATATTGTTTTTTTTTCGTTAGAATTCATTAGTCAAATGATAAGCTAGATTATTTTACACCTTATATCCAAAAGGTTTATTAATCTAGACTAAACAGTTGAATGAAATCTATCGAAAAGATTTTTTTAAACTGATTGGAATACTGATTTTAGGGCTTTAAGATGGATCCAAAATAATGCAGGAGCTATACGGACGGCTTTTGAGAGCTAGTGCTATCCTGAAGACGTTTCTCCAAATTAGCATGTCGATGATTAAGAGCTGTCGGTTTATGATATGTAGGGACGAGGAAACAAAAGCACAATGTGAACCTTAAGACTTTATATAAATATATATTAAACCACGCGATAAATATAGATTCAGAAAAGATGCTTGTTTGTATTAAGTGGAAATGATGACGACTGCGACTTGAGACATGAATGGACATGTTCCATGTTACTGCATACACGGATACACCTAACCTAATGACTAGATAATGGCTCTATATCTATATACGGCCTAAACATTTATTCCAAAACACTTAACCATGTTTTGATCATACCCAAAATCAGTCTACCTACGTATGCATAATTCACAAAATCAAACTTTTAGAAAACTTAAATTAGTGAAAAACAAAAAAGAAATGTGCAGTATAGTATGGACACGGTAAATCTGACTTTATCAAACAAAAAAGACACGGTAAATCTGATGTGTGTGGATCACAAGAAGTGAATGTGCTTTTTGAAAAAGCTCAATTTAAATACGGCCTACCGTCGTTATCCTATTTAATGTGACCACTGTTTAGCTGGAAATCACTTGGAGACGACTTTAAGGTACGCCCAAAATCTAAAGCTATACACCAGACAAAACGACTTTCTATTTTGTTTAAGATATTTTTTTGCTACGTTGTTGTTATTGAATTGAGTACATATTATACATGAATATATCTTTAAACTTTTCTGTAATTTTTTATAGAAAAAGATACCCTTATTTTAACGAAAACAAAAGGATAAGAAGTGTAGCAAATGCACATGTGAATGGGCAACACTAAATGGATTATTAATATATACATGTACCAAGGTTTCAAGCTGTCACATAATGCTGCACGCCTGCACCGATGCGTGTGCATGTCACAGTGTGTAAAGTGTAAACATGGATACAGTTGGCCACCGCTAAATAAGGATCCCACAAATGAGCCCATCTCATAAATCATATCCCTAGCATATTCTTTTTTGGTTGTTTTCTTACTATATAACCTATTAAAAGAGAATTAGTTTATATCCATATAATCACGATACTGATTAGAATATATAATCTGAAGCCAAGTCGGAAAGAGTACTAACCATACATGCTACATCTCTGGCAAATCATCGCCGCAAAACAACATACAGTACCCCCTATATGAGACCAAATTATTGGAAGCAACGGTCTTAATATATTGACAAGTAAAGAATGAAATATCAAATGGGCCTTCTGTTTAGAACACCCATGAAAAGGCCAATCAGCCAAGAAGCACAAATATTATTGTATGCAATAATGCAAGTGTTCGACGACCAAGATCGGTCAACGCACTATAAGTTCCACAAGACTAACGATAAGAACGATTAATCTTCATAGTCTCATCCAAATATTATCTACATCCATCGACCGATGGGAGAAGGCAAAACTCTTCCTACGTATTTTTGCAGAAACTGCGCGAACCCACTAGCTCTCGGTGAAGATCTCATCTCCAAAAAATTCCTGGTATAACATCAAAACTAAAGATAGTTTGTACCAATTTTTTTTCCTTTTTCGTTTCTTATCCAACTATTTTATTGAGAACGTTTTTAGAATATGTTAAAAATGGATATAGGGAGCTTCGGGGCCAGCGTTTATGTTTTCGCACGCGATGAACGTGGTGGTTGGACCGAAGGTTGAGAGGAAACTGATAACCGGATCGTACGTGGTGGCAGATGTGATGTGTAGCAAGTGTGGTGAGACGTTGGGTTGGAAGTATGTTGAGACCTTCGATCTTAGACAGAGGTATAAAGAAGGCATGTTTGTCATTGAGAAGCTCAAGTTGACCAAGAAATATTGAAAGTACTCTACTTGGCACTTGGTCAAGAATTCTCTTGGAAGGGTTTAAAGAAAATAAAAGCAGGCCGGATTGAAGATTGTATATGTTACCTACCGTGTGAATGTCAATATATTTGGTTGTTGTATATTGTATGTATAAACTCTCCTTTTAAAATCTCAAAATTCAGGAACATCCATTGCGAAACTCTCAAAATCTCACATGTGTCTCGCATTTATTCGTCCAGTTCTATAAATTACTTTTCAAAATAATAGTAATAATTAATCTTTATATTATTAATTGAGAAGTACATTCTAATGTTTGGATACAAGAATAAGAGAAAATCTATTTGAATAGAAGAATAAATGGAAAGAAAAAATGTTTGGATATAAGAATAAGAGAAAAATCTATTTGGATAGAAGAATAAATGGAAAAAATTGTTTGGATACAAGAATAATAACTTAAAACAAACCGATGGTTTAGAAAACTTCCGTTTTCAAGCTTTAAAAATATGCAAAAAACAAAAATTAACATAATCTATCGATAATACCAAATCAATAGAATATGATCGAATAATATTTGCAAAATATCCAATAGTAAAATAGAAATATGTCTAATTTAAATCAAATTGTGGATTTCTGTTCGAGTTTTTTTTTAAAATTGTGTTCGGTTTGGGTTCGATTTTTCTGGGTTTAGTTCAGGGTTTTTCGATTTTTTTGGATTTCAGCTTTAGACATATTAAAAAAGTTTGGGTATTTTTTTTTTATTAGGGTTTTATAGGTCGGGTCGAGTTTCGGGTGAAAAAGTTTCAAGTTTGTTTTTATTCGGTTCAGGGTTTTCGGGTTTAGACATATTAAAAAGGTTTGGGTTTTAAAAATTTTGATTAGGGTTTTTGGGTCGGGCTCGGGTTTAAGGTTTATATTTTCTTCACAAAACCGCACCGTCACACCGCGCGTTTGCGCGGGTCCTCTACTAGTAATAAATCATTTAACCGAAATCAGTAATTATAAATTGACAAAAAATCAATAGTAAGTTACTAACACATGTAACAGACATAACAATATCAATGATTTAACTGTATTTTTTACTAGATTTTTGATTTTATTACGACTACTTTAGTATGGATAGAAATAAATCGTCTGAACAGACCAAGATATATTTTTACAGAGTGATAAAAAATTAGTTATTTAAAATCGTATTCATTAAAAATCAATGGTTTTCCTTTTGAGAAAAATACGAAGAGAAGACACTGTTTAACATTTTGCTCTTTTTCTCAAAATGGTCATAAAGCAAAACATGAGATTTTACATTACCTCAAGAACTCGGCAGCTACAAAGAGATGCTCCATGGCAGTCAAGACTGATATGAGCAAGGCCTACGATAGGTTGGAATGGGAGTTTGTGGTGACTGTTCTGGAACGGATGGGTTTCCACGCCAAATGGATCAACTGGATCCTGCAATGCATCTCCACCGTCTCTTATACCTTTCTGGTTAATGGAGCGGCCCAAGGTTTTGTTAATCCACAAAGAGGAATCAGACAGAGAGACCCTCTTTCACCCTTCATCTTCATCATCTGCGGTGAGGTACTCTCAGGTCTATGCAAAGATGCGCAGACTAACACCTCAATGCCAGGCCTACAAGTCTCCCGTGCAAGCCCTCAGCTAAACCACTTGTTGTTTGCAGATGACACCATGTTTTTCTGCAAAACAAACAAGAAAAGCTGTGAAACCCTTCACAAAATCCTCAAAGACTACGAAGCTGCCTCAGGACAAATGATAAATTTCCAAAAATCTTCCATAACTTTCTAAAGAAAAACACCACCGGATATCAAAGATCGAGTCAAGACTACTCTAGGGATTGACAAAGAAGGAGGGCAAGGGAAGTACTTGGGGTTACCTGAAAGTTTTGGCCGTAGGAAAAAGGATCTCTTTACAGCAATTGTGGACCGGATCCGCCAAAAAGCTGTCAACTTCTCCTCAAGGTTCTTGTCAAGTGTAGGAAAGCTGACTCTAATCAAATCCGTTCTGTCTGCGATGCCAACCTACTCCATGTCTTGCTTCAAGTTACCTGCAGGACTATGCAAAAGAATTCAATCAGCTATAACACGTTTTTGGTGGGATACTAAACCAGGAAAGAAGAAGATGTGTTGGATATCTTGGGATAGAATGGCAAAATCAAAAAAAGAAGGCGGTTTGGGTTTTCGGGATATACAAAGTTTCAACGACGCCTTACTTGCAAAAGTCAGCTGGAGAATACTTAACAACCCGGAGTGTCTCCTTGCCCGAATACTGAAAGGCAAATACTGCAAGTACGACGATTTCCTTTCGGTCCAAGTCACCTCTTCCACCTCGCATGGATGGCGTGGTATTTTGATAGGACGAGACCTCCTAAACCACCAATTGGGTAAAGCAGTAGGCAATGGTTGTCATACGTCCCTGTGGAATGACCCATGGCTCTCCTTGTAAACTCCAACCCGACCCCTAGGACCTCCCAACCTACAGGACAAAGACCTCCTTGTTTCAGACCTCCTTCTAGACCAACCACGAAGATGGAACAAGGAAAAGATTGAGAACCTCTTACCCCATCACCTAAATGATATCCTCCTAATCCGACCAAGCCTTACGGGTGCAAGAGATTCTTTCATCTGGATCCCAACCAAATCAGGAGACTACTCTGTGAAAACAGGGTACCATGTTGCTCTAGGAACCACTGACGCACCTGCACAACACAATCACTCAAGCATAAATTGGAATCTGGAGATCTGGCATGGACGTTTCTCACCAAAAATGAAGGTTTTTCTCTGGAAAATAATGCAGGAAGCCTTACCTCTCGGAGACAATCTGCTTAGCCGAGGGCTAATGGACAATGCCTGCTGTGTCCATTGTGCCGAGCTCGAAACCACAGAACACCTTTTCCTCCAATGCGCCTTTGCCCAACGAGTTTGGAACCAGGGACCTTTCAAAACAGCTCTCAACCCCCTGATCTTCCCAAACTTTACCTCAGCCCTAATCGCGTCGAAGGACTGGATATGTCTTCCACCAACGGGTCTCGGAGCCGGTCCTCTGTTCCCTTGGATTTGTTGGTCGATTTGGAACTCCAGAAACTATCTCGTCTTCGAAGAAAGAACTTTCTCTCCCGAGGAAACACTATCGAAGGTGATCTCGGAGGCAAAAGAGTGGCAATTGGCTCAAGTGAAGACGCAGAAAGGACCTATTACCCCGAACCTACCCCACCTTCCACACAATTCTCAAAACTCCATTGTCTGCTTCACCGACGGATCGTGGTGTAAGGAGTTGAAGACCGGCGGAATGGGCTGGATCTTTGCTGATACCGCTGGAACAGAACTAAATCACGGACAGGCATCGGAGCGTTTCGTCACTTCACCACTGATGGCTGAAGCTTTAGCCATCCGATCAGCTCTAAACCAAGCGCTGGAATTGGGAATCACCAACCTCCACCTCAAGTCAGACGCTCAGGATCTCATCCGAGCTTTAAATTCGCAGGAGCAAATCACAGAGATCTTCGGAATCCTCTTTGATATCAATACTCTCGCCTCTATGTTTTCTTCAATTTCGTTCACCTTCATACCCAGATCTGAGAACATGCAAGCTGATTCAATTGCAAAGAATGCAATCAGACTTATCTCAAATCTCGGTTTAGTGCCCGAAATCGAATTTGTAACCGGTTAAACCTTTTGGTCTAATTAAATGTTTGTTGTTCAAAAAAAAAAAAGGTCATAAACCAAAACCCAGAAAAAAGAAGTCACAAGATACTAAAAATAGTCGCTGCACGGCTTGATCAAAGAGTAATAAAGATCAAAACTTTCATCAACCCCCAACCTAAATCTCCACAATCTTCATTTCAATCCTTGTTCTCTCCGTTAAACCCTTGTAAGACTCACTTCCTCTGATTTTTCTCCCCATTTCGTTTTAGAAAACAGAATCGTTCCTACCTACTGCGTAATTTCTCTCCGGGAATATCTCGTTTCGTTTCGTTTCCTTTACCCTACCAATATATTATTTTAATACTAGACTCTAGTATATAATTTGGTCTCTTGTCACCACTATTTGTTTATTGAAATCCATTTGGAATCTTTAATCCTGCACGCTAACACCTGCCCACTGTTCTTATCCTTTTTATTTTCCAGATATTTGTGCTTCGAGCTTGCTGAATTACAACAGATTCTACAAAGGTTTTCTCTTTATCTTGACTTTATCTTTCGAATCTCTAATTCCTGATTCCCATGTGTGATCTGGATTTTTTGTTTTTCAATTTCTGGTGAAAAAGGTGAGAACTTGCTTGATTTGATTGGGAGAAATTGATCACGACCTCAAAGTGTTTGATAAAATGGCTCAGTCAGTTGGTCCAAGACTGTATAGTTGCTGCAACTGCAGGAACCATGTTGGACTTCACGATGATATCATCTCCAAGGCTTTTCAGGTCAATCACCTTCATCATCTCTTCTGTTCTGCTAGTGTCCTATTATCTGATAGATGTAGATAATCAAGCATAGAGAATCACACTAAGACTAGCTCGAGCTGAGAATCTGACTGTCCTTCATATTTTAGGAAAACGTTTGACTTATTGTGTCCTTCCTACTCGAATTTGCAACCATCAAATGCTACTGATTCAAGTATCAATTTTGCTACCAAGTTATTTGACTGATGAGATTGTTTTAAACAAGGACCAAGTTCTTTGAATATGCGTGTGGTTTGATTATGGAAGCAACTAAAAAGTTTATGTTAGACATTTTGTGTTTTGAATACCATTAACAGTCCAATTCTTAATACCATTATTGGTTCTCTCATTATCAGGGAAGAACAGGGCGTGCCTTCCTCTTCTCACACGCAATGAACGTTGTGGTTGGGGCTAAGGAAGACCGACATCTTCTAACGGGTCTCCACACCGTGGCTGATATAGCTTGTGCTGACTGCAACGAACCGTTGGGTTGGAAGTACGAGCGAGCCTACGAGACCTCGCAAAAGTACAAGGAGGGCAAGTTTATATTCGAAAAGGCTAAGATTGTCAAGGAGGAGGATTGGTAGTGAAGAAACGTGTTTGAATTCATTATTGGATTGGCTCTAAAAACTGTACATAGATAAATTTGGCTTGTCACAAGTCATGAATCATCATCATGTTCATCCATTTTTAGTTTCTTCATTTGTCTCTTTGTGTTACCTGCTTTTGTCGTCTCTTGTGTTCAACTATGGTTGTGTTCATACAAGGTTCCTCTGTTAATAAAGATGTTTTAGTCTCAGTGTCTCAAACCTTCCTTTGTAAGTGTTATGATTCTCCATACTTGTCTCTGAGTTGCTTGAAAGATTACCAAAAGAGAAAAAGAGCTGCGTGCCGTTTTTTCGACATCTATGTTGACAACGTGCTGTTCCATGTATTACAGAGCCAAGTGATTGCCGTTTTAGGGCCCAATGCCAACGAATTTAGAAAATTAATCAACAGAGGAAATAGAGGGAGAGAGATGTATCTGAAGAAGCCGATATGGAGCGATGGCGCGTCAGCGACGCCGGAGAATCCGTCGGAATCGGAACACGGCGAGGAATCAGACGCGACGGCGACGGTGGTTGAAGAGCTTGTGACTTCTCTAAACACACAGAGACTCTACAGGGAGCTGACACTATCTCTCCGGACGGGCTTACGGGATGCTTGCGCTGAATTCTCATTTCTACGAATCCGCGGCCTCCGATCTCTTCTCAAAACTCTCCGATCCGTCGCGGAATCAGATTCCATCATTCGACTCTTCTCACACACCCAAACCATCTCCGATCTCCAACGTCTGATATCTTTAATTTTAGTCGTTTGTCCTTCTCAAATCGGCGATGCCTTGTTGTATGTAATGTGTTATCTGATGATGGAACGCTCTTGATTTTCGCAGTGGTTCCGGTGCTTTTCCGGCATTCATTGAAAGAAGCGGAGGATGATAGAGTGACGAGCTTGGATCACATATTCAGCGTGGAGCCGATGAAGATAACGAGTCCTTCAACAGATGCTGAGGTCGCGGTTGCACTTAGGGTTCTCGAAGGTTGCTGCCTTCTCCATCCTCAGAGCACCGTTCTGGCTCATAAGAATGGCGCAGTGCGCGTAAGACTCTCACTTTGTTACTTCTTAGTAGTCTATTTTTGTACATCTGATTCAGAGGCAAGATACATAGAACTGCGGCAGAACAAATTGATCAATTTTCATTCGGTTATCTCTTTCATGCTGGATTATTCAAGTTTTAGAACAGTAGCGATCTTCAGATTGATGCAGTAGGAAGGTTCTGGGTTGTGTGGGATGTTGATGTGACTCAGATGCTCATGAATGTTTCAGGTGATGATGAATGTGTTATCAACACGAGGAGTACTTGAACAAGGTGCCTGCTTGGATGCCTTAATCTCAATATTGCTGGATTCATCAGCAAATCAGGTGGTAAGTATTCAGCTTCTCTGTTTGAGTAACAAGTTCTCGAAATAGAAAGCAGGTTTTCTGTCATTTGTAGAACTCATGCATTTCTTGTGTTACATTTGAACCTGTAATTAAGGCTTTTGGCACATATCAATGGAACAAACTGGCTTTTATTGTAACTTTTCTCATTATCCCTTCTTGCTTTTTGGTAACAGGACTTTGGAGCGTGCAATGGCATTGAGGAGGTTGCAATGCTCATGCGAGACAAACAAGCTGATGAAAACCTCAGGTGAAATTTCCTTAACAAATTTTTGTAGGTTGTCACATTTTGTCATGTTTAGTAATCTATACTGATTCACAGGTTAAGATGCGGAGAGTTCTTACTACTGTTAGTTGGCCACGTGAACGGGAAGGATCGTTCTCCGATTGCGAGTGTGAATGAAGACATCAGGCGCCTTCTTGGTGAGAAATCGGCTTCTTTAATATGGGCGGCGAGTCAATTTGGTTCAACACGTGATCCTGAACAAAGAATCGCTGCTCTTCACATCCAGGCTGGTCGAGTGCTCGAGTCTCTCGACTTGTACTAATTGTCAAACTCTAAGTACAAGTTGTTATGTACTAATGCAAAGTTGTTATGTGTAAGACTGTCCAAAATGGTAATATAATTTCTTCTGCAAAATATCTGTTAAAATCACTCAGTTAAATAGTGTTCTTTAATGATTTTCGAATTGGCAAACCAGTGATCTCCAGTTAATCTGTACGAACAATACCATACATGAAGAAGGGAAACTCAGAGAAATCATAAGCACACGACAACAAATCAACAAGGATTGCATATACTGATTTACATACGATACAAATACAACTTTAAGTTGTCATATGAACACAAAAACGTTGAAAAAGACATTTGTTGACAAATTATCCACCTGATGTTAGTTTTAGGCTGTTAGCATTGATTTTGTCTCTTTTCCTTGAATGTGAGCAAATGATTATTCAATGTTATTTCCTTCACATTCTTCCTAAGCTTCAAAGAAATCAACTCTGTACTTTGAACTTCCTGATGCTGTCACTGAGACCTACAAAATGCAAATAATCTCATAATACACCTAACAAATATGCGATCATTGACCCAATGATTCAGTGGTCAACTGAAAACTGTTCCCTGTATTAAAAACTCTTTGTGGGTCACAAAAATTTACCCGCCGGCCCATTAATCCCTTCCACGATTTGAGGTCGTTTCAATGAAGCATAGATTCTGACGGAAATATACAGTTTTTGTCTTTTCTAGCTGTGTACGAATGTCATAGATCTAACTCCAGAAGAAGAGGAGGAAGTAGAAGAAGATGAGTGACGAAACGGCGTCGTCTTCGTCTCCGTCTCCGGCGAAGAAGAAGCAGAGTTTGGGATGGATGGAGTGGATGAGAGGCTGGAGCAGTGTTTTCCAGGAGATTCTCTTCCAGAGGATCACAGCGTCTCATTTGGAGAACCCTCTCCCTCTTCCTCCCGTCAACGACCTCACTTGCGTCGTCACTGGCTCCACCAGCGGCATTGGTCGCGAGACCGCCAGGTTTTTAGTCACTCTGCTTCCTCGTTTCTTCCAATTTACAATCAATTGGGGATTTGCTGATAGCTCGACGAATTTGCTTTTTCTTTTTGGGACTCGAATTGATTAGACTCCCACTAAGCTTATAGCTCTTTTTTGATTCTTTGTTCGCAGGCAGCTTGCAGAGGCTGGTGCTCATGTTGTGATGGCTGTGAGGAACACAAAAGCAGCTCATGAGCTGATACAGCAATGGCAGAACGAGTGGTCTGGTAGAGGTCTCCCACTTAATATCGAGGTAATCTTATTGATGATTTATAAATTCTGTGTATAGGCTTTGGCAAAGCCACAATTTTGTGTATTAGTCTATTAGATAAAGAGTATCGGTTTGTACATATGGATGGCTGATGATGATGATACTCTGTTTGCATTTTTGTAAAGGCAATGGAACTTGATCTTCTTTCACTGGATTCTGTGGCGAGGTTTGCTGATGCTTGGAACGCCCGTTTAGGACCTTTGCATGTTCTGATTAACAATGCCGGCATATTTGCTATGGGAGGTTGGTTATATTTTTCTCGCTGTTTGTTATGCCAAACGTTGATTGTATATCTAGACTCTTGTGAATTAAACGAAGATGGTTAATTATTGCTAGTTTATGGAACTCTGTTCGACGGTTTTCTTTTTTTTAAATGATTGGCCATCTGATGGCCACATTTGTACAGTACTATGTTGAGGAAAGAAACCAACTAAATGCTACGATCTGTGGTTTGTGCAGAGGCGCAGAAGTTCTCAGAGGATGGATATGAGCAGCACATGCAAGTGAATCATTTAGCTCCAGCGCTGCTTTCAGTACTCCTTTTGCCGTCTCTGATCCGAGGCTTTCCTAGCCGAATCATTAATGTCAATTCCATTGTAAGGCTCCTGGTTTTTGCTCTCTAGTTTTCTATTCTCTTTGGTATGAGTAGTGATGTTGAAAAGCTCAAGATGGTTTTGTATATTTTGTAACTTGGAAATATATGGTCTTGTTAAGTGATTACAGAATATGTAGATGAGTAGCATAGAGCTTTCTGAAGTAAGTATGCGTAGCGTTTATAGTATATCTGCAGAGTTTTCGTGTAGAGAAACCAAAAAGAAAAAACAAAGCTTGTTGAAAGTTTCGACCCAAATTATACTAACAATACATAGCATCTACACTACGTCATTACTCATATCAGTGAAACTCTGTGGCAATGATGTTTGTATGAAAACTAAAACAGTTTATATCTATCTATATCTTTGGTGATTATTTTTTCATGCAAGATAATGGGTTGTGGGATTCACTTTTGTAGATGCATGGTGTCGGTTTTGTTGACCCGGATGACATGAATGTTGTTTCCGGTAGACGTAAGTACTCGAGCCTTGTAGGATACTCGAGCAGCAAGCTTGCCCAGGTGAGCTTACAGTAATGGTATTCAAACTTTGAGCAGCAAGCTTGCCCAACTTTTTACCTTGCGCAGTTTTTCTTTTCTTTTCTGGAAAATGCTTATTTATCAGCATCTGGTGACTTAACTTTCTGGTTTTCTTTCATCTTCCAGATTATGTTTAGTAGCATTCTTTTCAAAAAGCTGCCTCTGGAAACAGGAGTCAGCGTCATATGTCTATCCCCTGGTGCTGTGCTAACAAATGTTGTGAGTATTAGCTTCATTCCATTCAGTTACAAAGGCAAAGTATCACATATTCATTTTTCTTTGAACTTCATTTGTTTCCGAATATTATAGGCCAGGGATCTTCCCAGATCTCTCCGAGCTGTTTACGCAGTGATACCTTATTTCATATTTTCACCCCAAGAAGGTTGTAGAAGTACCCTATTCTCTGCCACAGACCCTCAGATTCCAGAGTACTGGGAAACACTAAAGAACGATGATTGGCCTGTTTGCCCGTTCATCTCTCAAGATTGCCGTCCTGCAAATCCTTCCGAAGAAGCGCACAACACAGAAACTGCTCAGAGATTGTGGGAAAAGACGTTAGAGCTGGTGAGTCTTCCTCTCGATGCAGTTGAGAAGCTCATAGAAGGAGAAAATATCCAATGCCGTTATGGAGCTCAACCCGAATAGTCTTTCCAAAATAAAGAATCCACAGATTGATTATCCCTTTACAAACCAAAGGGTAAGTATTGAGAAATAGCTTTTTTTTTTTCCTTTTTTGCTTCTTTGTTTTTTTTCACTCTACTATATACACTGTGGAATGTGATTTGCTTGAGAAAAGGACAGGAGCTTTGAAGGGTATTGAGAATGTTTGATTGTTGGTTAAAAGTCAAGCTTGAGCTGCCATTCCATGGCTTACTTGCAAGTCTTCTTCAAGTGCGTCTGAGATTAAGATTGTTCAGTAGTATGGTGGCCTGGGGGTCTGGTGGGTAGTTTCTTGTCTGAGTTGAGGGTATTTCCGTAAATATCCCACTAGTTTGTGAAGTCACATTGCTCATCTATTTATATCGGTGGAGGCATCTCTCTCTTACTCATGGACAAAAGTGATAAATCTCCTTTCTCTTTCTAATGTTTCTTGCTTAAATGAGTATTCCATGGAAGTGATTCACTCACATATAAATGGATGGGTTTCTCTTTAATCTTTAATGAGATGCTCATTTGAGCAAGCAATGTTTGGAAGTGGAACTATTTAATATCATGTATGAGTTTTTGTCTTTTGTTATAAACATAGACAAAGGAAAAAAATATAGCTGGATTTCATTTTCGTGCCCACTTCACGTGAATCTAATGCGTTCATGTTTGTGGACTACTTTTTCTTGGCTTATGGATACATATCGCTTTACGTGTCGTATGATTCAAGCTTTTAAATCATCCACACCATGCACGTCTTCTCGGTTGTTTTCTACCACCATTGCACCAAAAGTTTATACATTTTGACATCAATTATATTTTATTTGTTGGTTAGTGTAGAAAAAAACTTAGGGTGTAACACGTTCACTTCATGTGATGTGTCGTCACTCGTCGCCAAATTTTTCTCTGTCGTCTTTAACTTCTTCAATTTAAGTCACTTGAAAAATTAAAAAAAAAAAGTCTTAACGCCCACAAGGAAAAAGCAACTTCTCTTTTTGTTTGGGTTAATGAATCAGACTTTATTCCTTTTTGTCTCTCCAGATCCATAGGGCTCCTTCTTCTTCTTCCTCGTGACTCTGTTTTGATTTTTCTTTTAGGGTTTTAATAGTCGGCGTTGCTTTTTGGTTTTTGAAATCCCGAGAGGACTGCGAGAAATTCGATTTCGGTTTTTTCGGGAAAATGGGTGATTGGGCTCAACTTGCTCAGTCTGTGATCATAGGTTTGATCTTCTCTTACCTTTTAGCGAAGCTGATCTCGATCGTCGTCACGTTTAAGGAAGACAATCTCTCTCTTACTCGCCAGACCGAGCCCGAATTGGAGACTAAACCGGAGGTTGACTCGCGACGCATCGATTCTTCTTCTACCGGAGGTTTCGGCGGAGGCGGCGAGGCGGATTCGGTCGTCGCGGAGCAGGGCAGCTCCAGAGGCGAGAGCGTCGCCGGTGACACCGAGGGAGACGACGAAGACGATGATTGGGAAGGCGTCGAGAGCACGGAACTCGACGAGGCTTTCAGCGCCGCCACTCTCTTCATAACTACCGCCGCCTCAGATCGGCTGTCGCAGAAGGTACCAAGCGATGTGCAGCAGCAGCTTTACGGATTGTATAAAATCGCTACGGAAGGGCCTTGTACTGCTCCTCAGCCTTCAGCTCTCAAAATGACTGCTCGTGCCAAGTGGTATCTCTCTCTCTCCCTTTCTCTCCCAAGTTGAATCTGCTCTGCCATTAGCTTGATAGCTTCTGTACATACTTTCTGGCTTTCAAGTGTTTGAGATTGATTTAAAGTCCGGAAATTTGATGATTAGTTGAGGTTATGAAGGAGAACTTGCATTGTTGAGTGTAGATTGATATCGCCTAGTTAGCCTATTACTTATGAAAGCACTGGATATGTAAATCTCGTTGTTGTAAGTATTAATTGTTACGTCTATGGTTTCGGGTTTGTGGTTTGTAGTCAATTGATTGGGACTTGCCATCTTGATCTTCTTCTATTTCAGGCAAGCATGGCAGAAACTGGGTGCTATGCCCCCCGAAGAAGCGATGGAGAAGTATCTAGAGATTGTCACTCAGCTATATCCGACTTGGTTAGACGGTGGCGTGGTAGAAAGCTTTTCCCTTTTTCATTTTAACTGGTTCTGTTTTTCTTATGGAATATTCATGTGATCTTCTCTGCTTGCTTTGTTGTGACGTACCAGAAAGCCGGAATTCAGGGTAAGGATGATGCAGCAGCTTCCAACACGAGAGAAACCATGGGGCCAGTTTTTAGCTCATTGGTTTATGAAGAGGAATCCGAAAATGAGTTGTAAGGTTCTCTTCTTGTATTCTGATGTGTTTGACTTCCTCTTCCTTGAGTAGATATAGATATCGTAATTTTCACCTTTGTGACATCAGAGGTTCATAAACTTGGTTAACATGTCATATTAGCATAATAGCATCTCCTGCTAGCTGCGTCAACTTTTGGTTTTGTTAAATTGGCAACAATGCTTTCATGGAACCTTGAACTGTTAATTCCTGTCTGTTCATTTTCCTTTCTTTTCACTTTCAGGAAGATTGATGCCATCCACGGATTCGCTAGAGAAGGAGAAGTCGAGAACTTGCTGAAAAGCATCGAAAGCGGCATTCCTGTAAATGCAAGGGGTTAGTCTCTGCTTAGATATTCCACTTTCTAAAAGTTTCAGTTGTCTCGATGCTGAATTTACTTTCCAACTTCCTGTAAACTACAGACAGCGAAGGCCGCACGCCGTTGCACTGGGCTATCGACCGTGGCCACCTCGACATTGCTAAAGCTTTGGTCGATAAGAACGCCGATGTGAATGCTAAGGTAAAGAAAGAGAAGTTCTTACCCAATAAATTAGCTGCAAAAAGATCAACTAACTTCTTTGTTGATGTTTGAATGCTTGTTGTGTTGTTGAAACAGGACAACGAAGGCCAAACCCCTTTGCATTACGCTGTTGTGTGCGACAGAGAAGCCATCGCCAAGTTTCTGGTGGAGCAGAAAGCTAACACGGAATCTACAGATGAGGACGGAAAGTGCCCGCTCGATCTCTGTGAATCAGACTGGCCATGGTTCCGAGATTCCGCAAAGCAGACTGACTAAACAAATACTAACCACAGAGATGCTCGCGTCGTCTTCTTCTTCTCTAATCCTCGCAATGTATATGATGAAGTGACTTAGTAAGAAAGCTTTTCTTTTGCTTTAACCTTTTCCTCTCGTCCCTACCAAGATCGTTTCCAACAGTAAATCACTTTGGGTGTTTCAAAGTCTTGTCCTTTCATTTCATATCCGGTTTTTATTGGTTTGCTATATAGAGAGGGAGAGATAAAGAGAAAGTCTTTTCTTGTCATTGGATTCTCAACAAACGAATAACTGACTTTGGCGGTAAAAAACACATAATTTATTGTTTTTTAGGGTAAACCTCAATAAAGCAAAAACAAAAATAAAATTAGCAATTTTGGTGGCCTTTTCCTCTTCTCTCCCTTACAACCCCGCCTTTGGCTATCGGAAAATGGCCAAGGCGGTGGTTTACACGCTGCTACTAACCGCCACCATCATTGTCCTCATCATCTTCCTCGTTCCTCAGGAACAAAGCCAGGCTGAAATCTTCGAGGGTCTCATAAGCCGCCGCATTGGACGCAGGCTTGAAATGCCTGTGTTTGACCCTATCGTGCCCCGAATTGAGAGGTTGTCTCATGAAAAAGAAGCCAAGACCACCGTGGAGTCTGCAAAGAAGGAAGAGGAGGAGGAGGATGATGACATGTTTGAGGAGTATTTCGCACAAGATAGGAGGCTTAACACGACGATGAGGATCAAGTTCTTGTTTCCTCTGCTCGACGCGTCACCCAGAGATGGGTTCGTGAGCTTGAAAGAGCTTCAGACATGGATGATGCAGCAAACAGAGGACAACATGGGTTACAGAACCGCCAAAGAGCTCGAGCTACAAGATAAAGACAAGGATGGTGTTATAACATTTGAAGAGTACTTGCCTCAATTCTCAAAGGAAGACATTGGTAATTTTAATTACGTAACTTGTAGTATTTTGATTAAACCAAACACATTTCGAGATCTTTCTTTTTAATTACGAAAAGAAAAAATGAAAACAGAGAAAAACGAGAAGGGTCATGGTGAAGCTGGTTGGTGGATGGAACAATTCAATAATTCCGATTTTGACCACAATGGCTCTCTCGACATTGAAGAGTTCAACAAGTAATTTATTAATTCTTTGAAAAATCTTATTTTTTTGTAATAAATTTGGTTATATACAATATTCAAGAAAATAATCCAAAAAATGCAGTTTCTTGCACCCAGAAGACAGCAGAAACGGAGATGTTCAAAGATGGGTTCTAAACGAGAGAATAACGTAAGCATTTCGTGTTTGTGTTTGTTGAAGCTAGTAAAGCGACGTCGTGTGATTGTTTTGATGTATATATGTAGGGGCATGGACACGAACGGTGATGGGAAGCTAGAGTACAAGGAGTTTATAGACAACGCATACGAAATGTACAAAGAGTTTGCAAAGTTCGAGACGGATGATGAAGGTGTCCCAACGGCTCAGCTTCTGTTCGCAGAGCTCGACAGAGACAAAGACAGGTTCCTTGTGGCCGATGAGCTTCGACCCATTTTGCATTATCTTCAACCTGGTGAGATGAGTTACGCCAAATACTACTCCACTTTCCTTTCTAACGAGGTAATGTTATTGTGATGTGAAATCAACTATGTATAGTAATGTCCAAGTAGAATTAATGTGTATATTTTCTAACTTCAAGTTAATTTTATAAATTTATAATTCGTAGGCAGATGAGGATAAAGATGGTAAACTATCTCTTGATGAGATGTTGAATCACGAAGATGTGTTTTACAAGGCTGTTCATCACGATGACTTGGATGAGGAAGAGTATTTTGATCATGATGAACTTTAAACTCCTGTTTTGTGTCCTTTCTTTGATTGTTACTCTCAGTTTTTTGCTTATCAATTGACCTCTTTGTCCCGACTAGACTGGTTTTGGTGACTAATTTTGTTGATTTGTTTTTTTACATAGTCCTATAGCGATAACTTATATGTATAGGCAAATTTCACAATCTAGTTGTGCGGAAGAAATATATAATTATTCCAGCGCTAGCAGAGTTGTACCTGGATTGGTTTCAGGCTCCTATTGGATGTCATAACCTGGTTAACTCCAATCTTAATATGTAAAGATCTTTATGATTATCAAGGTAGTTATGGTAATGTAAACAATTTGCACAATGCAAGGGTAGGTGGCAAACGACTATAATTCTATCTGAAGTTCTGAACTTAAAAGATGAAATTACAAATCTACCGATGCTTTCTTAACATTTAGAGTAAATTTGATGAGAAAAAATACATTGTAAGTTTCGATAAGAAAATACTAAGATTTTTACAGAAAACAAATTGCGTGATATGATCAAATGATATCAAAAACATATATAGTTAGATATGCCTATCGAAAATGTAATGAACGTTTTGTGTTGGTATGTCAAAATTATGTTCAAAACATATACTATTACATGCCTAAACAAAAACAAACTAGAACCACCAACTGTGGCATGAGCCATGCGTTTTTATCTGATTATTCTGTAATTTCTGAAAAGATACATTTGCATTCTTAATGTTAAAATATTGAATCAATAATAGTTAATAAGTTGTCGTCATCGACGACATTTACATCCCACCTTTCTACTTGTTGACTTAAAAAATACAAATACTTTAAAAATGTCAGATGGAGGTGGGTAAATAGAAAAAAAACAAAACTCACACCAATATTTAGGCTGCAGAGTACGAATAATATTGTTCCGTATATGCAATTATTAAATTTGCATATGGCTCTTTAGAATATGCTACATTTTCAGTATAAATATAGCTTTACCGCAGTTCTCATTTCTCACTCATCAACTCATTCTCAAAACAGAGACCAAAACCGTTTAAAAAAAGGCGGGAAAGAAACAAAACAGAGTGATAATGGGATCTTTGGCTGAAACACAGATCACTCCGGCTAAAATCTCGGACGAAGAGGCCAACCTCTTTGCCATGCAGCTCGCTGGTGCCACCGTGCTTCCTATGGTTCTGACATCTGCCTTAGAGCTTGACCTGCTCGAGATCATATCCAAGAACGTCGATTACGCCGGCGGTCAACTGTCGGCGTCGGAGATAGCGTCCCATCTTCAGACCAAGAACCCTGGTGCTCCAGTCATGGTCGACAGAATCCTCAGGTTGCTTGCGGCTTACTCCATCTTGACTTGCTCTGTACGTAAGCTTTCTGATGGCGGCGTGGAGCGTCTGTATGGACTGGGACCGGTGTGCAAGTACCTGACTAGAACGAGATGGAGTCTCACTCGCTGCACTCTGTCATTTGAACAGAGACAGGGTCTTCATGGAGAGCTGGTAAATTGTTGTCACCTTTCAGAATCCTAACTTGTATATTGTGATTGTAATGAGTACACTAATCAAGAAACAATGTTTGTTATGATATGATCTTGCAGGTACCATTTGAAAGATGCAGTTCTTGAAGGCGGGATTCCATTCAACATGGCATTTGGTATGGACGCTTTCGAGTACCAAGGGTCCGACCCAAGATTTAACAAAGTGTTTAACAATGGAATGTCGAACCACACGACCATCGTCATGACCAAGATTCTAGAGACCTACAAGGGCTTTGAGGGATTGACTTCGTTGGTAGATGTTGGTGGTGGCATTGGAGTCACTCTCCGTATGATTGTCTCCAAGCATCCACACATCAAGGGCATCCTTTATGATCTCTCTCATGTCATTCAGGAAGCTGTATCCTATCCAGGTACATATATATATATATATTTCTATTTTTGCTATTTCTTCATGGATATGTCAGTTTCTTAGTTTGAGTTTAAATGAATGATTCAGGTATTGAACATGTTGGGGGAGATATGTTTGTCAATGTCCCTAAAGCGGATGCCATCTTCATGAAGGTTAGTAAACTATGTATAATATGTTTTATAAGAATATGTCTCTCAAGCAATTGGTTTTTAACATTTCCCACATGCATGTGTGATGTGACAGTGGATATGTCACGATTGGAGCGACCAACACTGTTTGAAGTTCCTGAAGAACTGCTATGAAGCACTCCCAGACAACGGGAAGATGATAGTAGCGGAATCTATACTTCCGGTGGTGCCAGACTCAAGCCTCCTGACAAAAGAAGTTGTCCACATGGACTGCCTCATGTTGGCTCACAACCCCGGGGGCAAAGAGCGGACCGAGAAGGAGTTTGAGGCCTTGGCCAAAGGTTCTGGCTTCCAAGGGTTCCAAGTTGTTTGCAGAGCCTATGGGACTCACATCATGGAATTCCTCAAGAAGATATGAATGTGTGGAAGATACATGCATGTACCCTTTGGCTTCTTTTGCTTCTCTGTTTTCTGTTTCCAAGTTTTGTCTACATCTCCATTGTTGACTATCTTATCTCTGGCTTTTCATGTCACTATGGTTATTGTTGTTGTAGTTGTTGGAAAATACATTTCTTTGTAAATGTACTTTCACTGCCTGTACAAATGGAAATAAAATATAAAATCTTTTTGTTGAATTTCTTCTCTCTGTATTTTCTTTATTTTATACTAGCATCATCAAAAGGATAAACTCAAACCAAAATTCCATCTTATGCGGTTCTAAACTTGTCTTTTTTACTTTTATGGTGTAGTGGAGATGTTTTATCTACACTAAGCATAGCTTTATGTCCATATATAGTCACCTCCAAAGATTTTACATGTACTTTTGGTGAGTTCCCAACTGTGAGGTATCATGATAACTCCATTTCTATGGGAAGACTAAGAGCATTAGACATAGTTACATGCTTTATATACACTAAGGAAAGGGACTGGATGTTCATTTTACTCAAGAGAGAAACGAAGTCATCCATATCCCAACAGTAACTATACCAACAGTCGCTGCAGCCTGAACCAGTTCGATCACCGTGTTTTGCCGCTGCGCCGGGAGATTCTTCCACTCTGTTCTTCTGTTTTTAAACCAAGACAAACGTCAAGAGGCAATGAATTGGATTCTTAATAAGTTAAAGAATCTTATATCTAAGACCTACCCTAGATCAGCAATGATGATGCTGATGTTGTCCTCTGATCTCCGGTCCTGAAATATAAAAGGGAATGTCAGTTTCGGGTTTCTGATAAAACGAAAGCTTGAGTTGGAGGGTTTTGCGGTGTACTTACCAAAGCTACTTGCGCAAGAGCTTCACAAGCAAGCTGTTAAAAAGAAGAACATTTTGAGAAGACTAGTTCAGACTAAAAACCATACAAATGCTGTAGAGAATAATTGGCAAGGACTTGACGAAGAGAAAAAAAAGGCTTGCCTGGACATTTCCATGTTTCCGGAGCTGTTCTCTTACGAAACTAACCACATCTGAGCTGCATCAGCAAAACATCAATCACTGTAAGCTCTATACTTCTTTTCCCTCACAAAGTATATGACTAAATGAGGGGAAAAGGGAAAGAAGACAAAAGGGAACCTCTTCATGTAGTCCCATAATCCATCAGACGCTAAGATAATGAATTCCACATCAGATGTAAGTGGTACTTGGAAGATATCTGGAGTTGCCACAACCATGTCCCCTTTAAACTCCACTCTGGCAAAGTATTTCATTGTAACACAACCATAATCAGATAGATCAGGATGTAACAGCACTAGCAGAAACAGCTTTTGAATAGTTTAGTACCTCGAAACAAACTTCTCGGACCATCTTCCTTCATTGACACCCTTCTTTAACATCCTGTGTGTATGAAACTTTATAAGCAATGATGCATCAACGGGAAAAAGAAGAGAAATCATGAGAGAGATAAAGAAAGAACCCAACTCATTCTTCTTGGTCTTGAACCGGATGTCACCAAAAGCACGAGATACAGCTATATCTCCACAAATCCTTCCATTGACAATCTGATTGAAGAAAGAGCAAGAAGATATCGGTTTTTAGCCAAAATCACAAGTTACACACAAGGAAATTCCAGTGATATATGAGAAATTTAAAACATGGGAAAATCAGGAAGACACACCCATCCACCTGCTTCTTTGATTCTCTTCATTTCCTGAACAGCTGCCTTACTGCTTCCATATGGACGATGAGAATCAGTCAATTCCTCAATTTTCCCAGATCGAGAAAGGACCTATTTTTAATGCATTCACAGACTTTTCATACATGACCAAGTACAATGATTCCTTCATCAAATTTCAACAATTTTGTAATAAAGAAGCTTACTGCGCAAGAATCACCGATATGTGCAATGAAGGAAATGTCATTTCTTATGAGCATCACAGTGGCTGTTGATCCCGACTCGTCTTCCTCACCGTTTTTCTCTAGCCTGGGATTCAAACCATATAGAGAAGAAAATTGTGAATTTACTTCACTCAAAATCACAAATTACCTCAAAGCCTGATTAAAGTAAGATAATTTCACCATTTGAGCAGATTCTGATCGACGCTTTCAAAGGCCGTAATCAGAGCTTCCTTGATCGCCGCGAAATCACCTCCACTCAACAACGATCCAACTTGCAATGCCCCAGCACACTCCTTGTACAGCTCTTCCCTGTAACCACATATTATAATCAGATTCATCACCACCATAACTCTAGAAAACTGAGCTTGCATGAGAGCTATGACACAAGTA
This sequence comes from Microthlaspi erraticum, assembly GCA_902728155.2. Taxonomy (NCBI): domain Eukaryota; kingdom Viridiplantae; phylum Streptophyta; class Magnoliopsida; order Brassicales; family Brassicaceae; genus Microthlaspi; species Microthlaspi erraticum. Next base: position 431,685 of record CACVBM020001440.1, on the reverse strand, counting down.
CCTGAGGAATTTGACAGAGGACGATCCAGCGTGGCCGTCGAAAACCGCGGCGAATGAGAAGTTATCGATAGCTTCCGAACGGATGACGATGTCGTCCTCCATCTCCTCCCGGAACCCTTGAACGCTCGTGTATCCCCATCGGATCGGCGTCACACCCGCCATAGACGACGGCGCGTCGATCGCAATCGCGGAGCAACGGTGACGACCATACGTGGGATAGACAACAAGGCCATCGCCGGCGTCGGCGGTTGATTTATAAGGAGAGCCGAACTGGCGGAGAGTGTTCGAGTGAAAGCGATGAAGGCTCGGCCTGAGAAGCGCCATGACTCAGTGAGTCAGGCAAATCGAGTTTACCAAAGGAAAGAGAAAAAATCAAAAGAGTTCCTTTGGTCAGTGAGTGACTCAGTGGCAGTGGATTTTCCTGGAAAACAATCTAAAGATAAGAGGATAATTAAGGAGGGCCTCTTAACTGATTTAACGGTCTACTTTTCAAATATGGGCTTTTGAATAAACGGGCTGGGCCCAAAGCGGAATCAGTCAGTGAGTGACTCAATGGCAGCATCTCTCGCATATTCTGCGGTTGAAAAGTTTTACCATTTTCTGCTTTTACTCTTTGGCCAGCTTATGTTGGCTTTTGGGCGAGCCATGCGAGAAAGGACTTTTGAGTTTTGAGGTCGTAAATCCAGTCAAAGTCACGTAACTCCTTTGACTGATAATCAAAGCTCCTAATTTTGCAATAACTTCTCTATACGTGCTTTAATGAGTCCAATCTTGGATCTTAATTTCAGGGATTTGTTGAGTCCTCATCATCAACGAGTTTTTCCACACAAAGAAGTCTAAATGAAAGTTAGAGTAAACTACTTTGACGTTTAAACTACTGTTAATATGTAATGTAGATGTACATTGCTATATACGGAAACTTTAAAGACGATATACACATGAAAGGTTGATGTGAGAAGAGAGTTGAAATATAATTTTTACAGTTACAAAGGGAAATCTTGTTTTTTAACTTACAAATTTAGAAGGCTCTAGTGAACTTGAACGACTACTTAAAAAAGTCTGATAGAAGGGAATCCCAAAACACTCCTTCCAATTAGCATGGGATTTGTCTTAGCTCTTCAGTCTTCACCAATATGTCTCCTAATTTGATTATTTAATTATTCTTGGTAAAAGTTAAAACTGTAATTGTCTGTAGATTATGTGGTGTTTACTGTTTACAGAGGGAATATTAGTCTATAAACTAGAGAGCTAAAGAAAAAGAAATTGCAGAGATTCTATTTAGATATTGGAAGAATTCATCCTTGGAAGATTTTCTTGCCTACGCCTCCATGGAATCACTTGCTTAAACCCTTTGTAAACCCTTGCCTGCAATTTTAATTTATACAATCAGGCCAAATAAATAATTACCTAAAGAGTAGGCAATGAAACGACAACATTGTTGAAGGAAAGTGAATCGAAAAATCCTAAACTCTGCACTTCAAAAAGGAGATTATATTCAACTCCCATAAAAGTTGGAAAAAGGTGCAATTTGCATCAGTCAGACATTAACAAATGGTTGAATTTTGAAATACTTACTAAAGTAGGTAAAAACTAAAACGAGATTTTTTAGAACAGAAGATAAGAAAAGTTAGCAGCGTTGTTCCGTTGTTCCGAAACTTACCAAGAATTGTGATTTGGAAGGAGAGAGATTCAAGAGGCTTCCTTTTCTTCTAACTCTACTGATCTTCACCGTTGTGCCACCGCCGTCGCAGCAGCGGCCGTTCATGGAACGTGAAAACTCCAATCTGCCCTCACTTTCCTTTTCGCTTCTCCTTATCACCGAGAGAGACCGGCAAGGTAGATCGTAAGGACCATCGAGAACTGTGGTCGGAGATGGCTCATTCGCACCTGGAAAAAACAACCTCGGCGGAAGCTCAAGGCACCGCACGACTCCTCCAGCGTTCAGCTTGGACGCCGGCGGTTTGTTCTCATCGGAAACACGAGGCTTCCCCGGAGCTTCCTCCCACAGAAACGGGACCGTTCCGGCGATGTTCACAGGCGGCGTCGCTAGGCCAGGAGTCTGAGATGCTCTGTTCAGTGGAATCGAGAAGAGAGGAAGCTTAGGAGTCGCACAGAACCGTTCCTGATCATCAAACTCAAATTCCATTGCCTTTTTTCGTCAGATTTGGAACTTTCTTTTCTTTGACGTTATATGAAATGGGTTGGGATTTAAATAGAGAGAGAAAGATAAAATTCTGTAAATGTTCGAATAATATGAACAGAAGAAAAACGGAAATGAGAGGATGGATAATGTGAGGAATTGTATTTATGAAGAAGAATATAAAATGAAGAAAACGCTCCTTGTCCTTGTGCTTGTGGCGCTTCTTATTCACGAGAGATCCATAGGAGAGAATAAACAAATAACAAAGCGGGTCCTACGTTACGGTTTTCTTAACGTTGGGACCTTTCAAATTTCATGTGGAGACTTTAGTGCCATCACTAACTATTAATCAAGAAGAAAAAAAGGTAATGTTAACGTTAAAAGAGTGTAATACGCAGTGGATGCGTAATATTGCGTGTATACGCTATATACGTAAAAGAGTATTAGATGGATACGTCGAACAAATATTGGTGAAAGTGAGGAATGTTATGCGTTGACAAGTCAAAAGGCTGCTCTAGTCGTTGCATAAGTTACGTATGTGAATGGTGAAATGAGTTCAGTATGAAAAAAAGACCGGTGTGTGCTTGTTGTTTAAACAGTGTGAGAAGATTAAGGTAATCATATGATCCTTGTGAGGCTATGCAAAGTTTTGATATTTCATGCATCTCCTCCTAACGTTACTGAATTCATCCAATAAAGATACTCTTTTGGCCCAAAAACTGTGGCGTGTTTCAAACATACACTATCTCTTTCAATGTATATATGGCCTATAGTCCATGCATAGCCTAATTAGCTGGACTTTGAGTTGAAATATATGTATTTGATTGTATTAAGTAGATCTTTCTGCAGCCACTTTTCGTCCAATCACATAACAAAACTCAAGTAATTGACATCCAAGGAAAACGAAAGATATATTATTTTACAAACCAGATTTGACAAACAAATTTTTCTTCAGCCTCATGAAGAAAAACTAAAAAACTTCCAAAAACACAAATAAACATGACAACGAACGTGTAAACCAGCATTTAAACCAGGAAACAACACCTCCGATTTTGGAAATGAAAAAAAAAACAGATTCTACACAGAAATTTGGTTAAACATTCAACTAAAGAAGCTCTGTTTGGTAATGATGGATTTGAAGTAGTCTCGTAGAGTGATATTTAGGCTTGGATGCATTGAAACCCTTGACAAACCCAAAGCCAGATTCCGAACAGAACAACACAGACGCAGACATCGAACATCAAAACAATCCACACATGTTTCCTCCAAATGTGCTTCGCCTTTTGTCTATGATGATGATCATGAAGCAACCCGTCTCTCAATCCTTTGCTAACCACGCCTCCTCCCAAATCCACTTTCTTCTCCGCGCCTTCCCCTTTGCCCTCCGTCTGCAATCTCTTCTTATTCTTCAACACCCTCAACGGCTTCCCCAGAAGCGGCATAAACCCGCGTCCTTTCGGTGAATCCAACTCCCTCGGAGACCCAACCAAACCCAACTCCAATTCCAAATCTCTATTACCACCACCACCACTAGCAGCGATCTCGGCGAAAACTGGATCGAGCTTTGATTGGAGACAGAGCTGGGTCGGGTTATCCAGCGAATCCGATGCAGATCCGTCCGCGACCAGAGCCTCCGTGGCGGATTTCAATCGGCCGAAGAGCCAGAGAGATTCCGATTTCTCCACGACCTCGTCTAGGATCGCGAAATACGAGAACAAACCGTCGACGACGAAAGCGTAAGTCCTCTTTCGGACTGTGTGAGAGATCATGGAATGGTGAGGAGGCACGTTTTCAATGCATCGCAAAGCCAAAGCTTCGATTCCTGGCTCCTCCTTTGAAGAAAACTCGGCGAGGATCACTGTTCCTTTCGCAATGCAGGAGTAGAACAAGAGACGTGGATTCGAAATCATTTCAACTGATCGGAATCGGAATCGGAATTGAGCAAAATCCAATCCGAATCAATCGGGAAAATCCCCCCAATCTCAATCGGAAAGGAGCAGAGATTTCAGTGATTCTCTGTTTCTCTCTTTTGAGATCTATCTTCTCGTTTTCGAGATTTTCCAGGGAACAAACAGAAATGGTGGAGGAGTTCCATTATTGGCGAAACCAACAAGAACAAAAGAAAAAAAAGCAGAAATTTACCGCAAAAAGATAAATCGGTAACAGAATAACGGTTTACCTAGGTGAAAGTACCCTCGTAATAGTTAAATATTTACAGAAATATCCACAACTTTCGTAGGCTGCTTAATCAACATCAGACACGTGGAAAGTTAGTTCAGCTATCACTCCTACCAGTGGTGGTCTACCGCCACGTGTTGAGACCAGGAAGTTAATTAATTAATTAATGGGACAACTCGTAAATCTCTAACTCAACAAAAATTGATAAAATGAAAATCAGACACAACTAACTCAAAATTCTCAATTTCATGCAAAAGCATTGGACAAATGTTATGAAAAACACAACAAGGGCTCCTTTATTTTAAATTTTCGTTACATGTACATAAACACATTGTAAAGATATTGTACATAGCTGAGATGCAATAACAGAAAATAAATTTCCATCTTCATCTTGATTGTACTACTTTTGAATAACGGAAGGTATGAAAACAGAATGAAAAATGGTAAAATGAGATTATGAAGATAATATGAAAACTAAAATGATCATCATCACTGTCTTATGGTCTTTTAAATGTTTAGTCACGGTGTCTCATTCTAGTCTACGCACCACAATTTGTTAGTCATGTTGGTTATTTATACATAAACTACAGAACGTGGACCTCGTGGAATTTAAATATTCAATTAAAGAAACTAACCATAAGTTGTGAGCAGATGCTTCTGAATCTCATCTTTCTTCGTCTCTCCCATGGAATCCACCACGAATCCAATCTACACTCCAAGCTCAACCGGAGACAGTGGCAGTGGTGATGGTGCCTGCACCGGTGAATCGACCAAACTCCCCCTAGACTCGCCACAAGGCAGCGAGAAGGACGATTGCGTTGACTTCGGCCAAGAACAAGGTCTGAGAATCATTTTTATTACTTATACAGTTCATAAATGAAGATTATAGTTTTGACAACTTACTTATTCGAATGCTTAAATCCGTTACCCATAGAACCAGAGTCAAATGAAGCTGTTGACACTGAGAGTGTTTCAAAATCCGTAGCCAGGAACCAATCCCCTGAAACTGCAGATGTAGTTAGTGCAAAGGATTTAGAGACAGAACCTGATTCATTGAACGATAATGTGGAGATTGTGATTAAGAACCAGCATAAGTACTACATTTACTGCCCCTGCTGTGGTGAAGATATCACCAAGACAGTCAAGCTCGTGAAGAAATCAGATATTCAACTCGCAGGAAACCGTGACGCTGAGAATGAAGCTGTTGACACTAAGTATGGTTCAATATACGAAGACAAGAAGTCAAAGGCTCCATCATGGTTCTCTGTTTATCTTCAGAAGCGGTTACCTTCTGCTTATGGCCACAACAAAGACAAAGGTACCCTTTCTTTTCCTGCTTTCTTTTGGTGTCCTTGTATGGACAGTTGTGATTGACAATGGTTTCTTGGCAGTTCCAAGCGAGAAAGGGGTTGACACAAAGTCAACAGAGTCTTGTATCGGTAATGAGGAACCGAGCATCAGTGTCGTTATTGAGAAAGACAGACCGAGATTTCCGAAGTGGTACATGGACGTTTTTGCTTGGTTGTTCCTCTGTGTTATCATTGCTCTTTCTGTCTATTCCACTTCTCCACTACAGTCATTACCTTTCATGCCACCGCATCTGGAGTTGCCTTCTGTGTCTTCATTGTCGCTTCCTTCCGCTTCTATACTTTTGATAGTTCCCACGTTTGTGGTGTTGCTTCTCGTATTTTTGGCAATGAGGTCCCGTTACAGTTCGATATATCACAAAGAGAGAGGTAGTTGCTTTTTTCTCCTCCTTCTTTTGTGGCCATCAGTTCAATGTTTGAAAAACAATGCATTCTGATCTTTCAACACTTTTCAGGCGACAAAAGGGTTGATTCCAATTCTACTGATACCACTAGTAAAGAACAGAGTAGAAAAACCCAAAATCAAGATGACGAAACTGCAGATCCTACTCAAGATTCTGACAAGAAAACAGGTCTGTTCTGAATTCTCTGTTTCAGAGATGAATTCTTGATTAGATTTGGTCAACCTCGTTTCTTGACAAAGATTCTTGATTATGCTAGACAACCAAAAAATTCACCCAATCCGGATAGATCTTTCACAAAAGGAGCAACCATCTATGCAAACTGTCAATAAGGAAACTCATGAAAATGCAGAGAGTGGCACACCAGCAAAAACTCAAGCAGAACCTGGGCTGCTACCTAATACTAGTGTTGAACCTCGCAAAGGCGGTAAGAAACTCGAAATCCTGAAAAGTACTGTGTATGGAGGTCTAACACAATCCATCACAAGCCTTTGCACAGTAACATCTGCGGCGGCGTCTGGTGCTTCAACTCGTAAGTGATCCCTCATCTCTTTGAGGCATTTCGTCGAACACTATGAATGCTTAAAAACATTTTTAATGTCTTTGCTTGTAATTCAGTGAACGTTTTGGCCTTGGGAGTTGCTAATTCGTCAAGCGGTCTTCTTCTGATCGTTCACAGCGTAAGTGATCTCTCTAGCCTGTAACAAAACACCAGTTTGAAATGTAATACAAAGGCGCCATTTTTGCAGCTCCAAGAACTGATAAACGAGAAACCCAGAAGACGAACCAACACTGATGATCAGAAAAAATCGGAAGCAGGCGAAGAAGAAGAAGATCGGTACGAGGAAGTCCTCGGAAGAAGAGAGAACTCGAGGCTTCACAGATTGATCGCGATCTCGTCTTTCGTCGTCTGCGGGCTGATCCCACCTGTGGTATACGGATTCTCGTTTCGGAGAAGAGTCGAAAAGAGACAAGAGTACAGGACTCTAGCTGTTTACGCAGTGTCTCTAGTCTGCGTCGTCTTGCTCTCGATTGCGAAAGCTTACGTCTCGAAGAGACCCGAGTATCTCAAGACTCTGTTTCGGTACACGGCAATGGCGACGACGGCGTCGGGATTGTCTCAATTTGTGGGATACTTGGTCAGTCACTGGCTTGAGAAAAGCGGGTTTTATGATGATTCTCCATAAGCAGCTCCACGAGTTTGAGACTTTTTTTTTGCTTGTTTTTCTTTTAAAGCGAAATAACTTGTCTCGATGAAGACAAAAACAAAATTAATTTTCCATAATTGTCTTGATGGAGAAATAAAGTGTCGAAGGGACAAAATATACCTTTTTGTGGTCAGCGTAAAGAATTCATTAAAATTCTTGAACTTATGTAGTAGTACTAATTAAGAAAGGGGACACTAATTATAAAGACACTTTATTACAGGAAATTCCTTTAGTGTTTTGTCTTTTTAAAGTAGATTTGTATGAGTATTAAGACGTGAATAATATTGTTGTTTATAGTTCACTTTTAAGCACGTATACGGAGATTGAACTTGTATTATCCAAAATATATACATTATACACAAAGTGTTTTATATGTCGTGAACTTTCCGATTAAAGAAAAATCAGGAATAGAGAAAACCCTTTAACAAAGATAAGAAAAATCAGGAATAGTAGGTAAGAGAATGAATAATGAGAGAAAGTTAGAGACAATTATATTATCACATGAAGGAAGCTTAATTATTTATTTATAGTCATGGGCCATTTTCTAATACGAGATTTAAATATATTCACAACATAAACAGCTTTTAGTTTTGTTTCTTCAATTTGAAAGAAACAAAATCTACACTAAGCAAATGATGACTGTTTAATGACATTTTGTACCGTTCTAGAAGCAATAGTTTATATTTAGAGCCAACACCCGATCGTTTTTGCATGTTTTGCTGATTCTACTCGTATGAAACATCTGGTGCCCACATAGATATTATATATCAATCTCAATCCATCATCCATGTAAAGTAAACTAAAGGTTAAGTTCACATTCCATGGATCATGCATGACTCATCACATCGAGTGACGTCGATAATATAATTAAAACCCACCCACGTTTCTTCCTCGATTCAGATATATGTAGTTTATTGTGTTCACTGGTGATTTTTATTAATTTGACTTCTCGAGCTAGTTAGCTCTTGGACATATGCATGAGGTGTAAACCACTTTCGTAACGTGTTTTGGGGGTTCTTATATTTTAAGGTGATATTATTGACATTAGTTAAGAGTCTTAAGACTTTAGGAATCAGGCGATTTGGTCAAATATATGTAACCTGTCTCCAAATACTTTTTTTGTGTGATAACTTTGTTTTTTTGTTTTAAATTCTTTATAAGTTTATGTCGTGGCAATTTTCATTGTTCCAGTTCTCGTAATAGCTTAAGATTGAAAAACATCTCTTCAGTTCCCGTGATAAACTTACGATATGATTGAAAAACATGAAAATATACTAATGATGATGGTGATTGATCACAACCACATCATCGGGAGTGCTGAATATACTATGGAAACAGAACAAGCTTCTATGAAATGCAATTAATTGTAGAACACACATAAAAATCAATTTTTTGTTTATGAATTGTAGATTTGTAGCTAGTTCAAAAGCCTAATAATTTTTTGTTTACTTTTGAATAGTAATATATATGCAATAAGTTATATAAAAATAAATATATGCAATAATGCAAGGAAGTTTGGATCTAACTCTGGTTGACATATCTTGAATGAATTATACATGTGGTATTGATATCTTGTCAGCAAAACGTGATGCATGCTAAATTATTTCGGAATGTTTATATTGATTATTTATTTGAAGATGCGACTTTCTTACAGGTAAAACAAAAATAAGTCCTAGTTGGTGAGCAAACGGTATTGTAGCATGTGTTGTTAATTATTTTTTTCCATTTTTTTTTAGTTTTTGTAAAAGGATATCTTTATTTTATGTGTTTCATTTTTTCTTTTCTTTTTTGACGACGATATGTTTGAGTTTGACGATATAGATAAGAGTCTTCTCGCCTTGTTAACTATCCACCGCTATAAATCAAAGAGGCATCGATTAGTTGGGACTTGCGGTCATCGTGAAATAAATGCAGTCACACTCTTTCCTCTGTCATCCATGTGATCTGACAATAAATCCCCTTAAAGAAGGTGACAAAATCTTCAACTAATCCCTTCTTATTTGTGTAAGTACTTGATTGTTCGGAGGATTACGGTACCCAATACTATAATGTCGAGTCGCTAATAAAGAATCTGAATGGTAAATTATATTAAGAAAATTTTGTGATAAAACAAACAAGCAAAACATTACTACAATATAAAAAATTCAAACTGAAACGAAAAATGGAAAACATGCAGCATCGTTTAGGTCTTTTCGAAAATTATTTTTCTAACATTGTACTTGACAGTAGTTCGTGACAAAAAGAAAAAAAAAAATAAGAAGTAGAAAGTCGAAATATAAACGCGGTAAAATGTTAAATTAGTACTGTCGGAAATAAAACTCAAACCAGGAAAAGCTTTCTTTGGTCTGAACATGAATTACAAAACGTGCTGATAAACGGCCAAGTCAAAAACACATCGTCCCTGTACTTTATAAGCAGAAATCAATCAGCATTAACAATTGATAATATCCAAGTGAGACAGAGACGACCCCATCAATCGCTTCCTCAAGATCTCCGAATCTCTCTTTTGCTCCTCCTTTTCCCCTTGTTTATCAATTTCCTCCACTTGGGCCTCTTTAGATGGGATCCGCCGCTGAGATCACCGACCCCACCACCACCGGGACCGAGAGTAAGCACCAGCCGTTACAATTGGCCGAAGAAGAAGAAGAAGAAGACGAACAAGTTGTTGAGTTGGATAGAAAAATTCGTAATGGAAAGAGACCCAATACTCCGGACAGTAGTACTATCACCACCACCACCACCAACACTAACACCAGCTCGTCTTCTAGCTTCTCCGGTGATGGGATCCCCGATTTCCGCAACGGCGAAGGAGACCATGTCGCAATAGAGAGTTTGGAGATCCCGGAGCAAATATCGGAAGTTGGATTTCACGGGGAGCATGACGGCGAAAACAATGTCAACGTCTACTTCGACGGAGAACAAGGTTAGTTACTAAAGATCTCCGATTATTTCATGCCTTGAGCTGATTTCTTATACAGAAACTCTTCTACTCACGAAGATGATTTCAGTTTATAGCTTGATTTAGCGTTCTCTACGCATCAATTGTGAGATATTTCGGAAACGGCGAAAAAAAAAATTGTGAGATATTTCGGAAATGATTCAAATTAATTAGCGTAAAACAAAATTAGAGGTTTAGTCTAGTAAATAAATGGGTGAAGTCGTTGTCATGATTTGATTGTTTGTTAATGAAGGAATTTGGAAATGTCGCCACTGCGATTGGACCTACAGAGAGGAATCTTTGTTATGTTTTGAAACCGAAGGTCAGTCCAGTGTCTTGGACCAACAAAAAATCATTAGATCTCTTTAAAGATTAGATGATTCCTCTGCTGAATTAGTGAAAAGTTGGAAATGTTATGTTTGGTTGAAGATAATCATCATATATGATTGAGTTTCTGGTTAATTCTTGTTTGATGCTCTTCTCTTAGGCTCCGAGTCAGCTGATGCAGAACCTGATGTTGATGAGTCTCAAACTTCTGACCACTTGAACGGAGAGAAAAAGGAGACAGAATCTGAAAAGGATTCAACTTCCGAGGAGAAGAAAGGATCCGGTGAAATCGAAGAAGTACAAGTTGCTGATTTGCCTAAGGAGGTGGATGCTGTTGACCAACAACGCACTGGTGATGTGGTAGAAGAGGAGATTGACATCGACGACGTTGAAGATTATGAGGTGGAGAAAGTGCTGGATAAGCAGGAGACGCATGATTTGTTCTGTCCAAAGTGCAATTCTTGCATCACCAAAATGGTTGTTCTAAAAAAAAGGGTTGTTCTCAAAAAGAGAAAACCGACGATCCCTCGTGTGGTTGACGATCCAAAGCGTTTGAGAGTGTCTCACGAAAGCGAACCTCTTATTCATTCGGAAGACGGTTTGCCACTTGCAGATGATCGTGAAAACTATGTACATGAATCATTCATGTTCAAGTGCTTGTCATGCTTTAGCATATTCATACCAGCAGGTACATTTTATATTGTAACTATTTTCTTTGACAATTACAAACTGAAACTGTATCAGATCCCATCTTCTTTTTTTTTTTTTTTTTTTTTTTTTAGTTATCTAAGGCACGTGCCTTCTTTTTTTGCAGGGGTTGGTTCAAAGCCGATTCCACCTAGTGAAGGTGTTGAGGGGTTAAAGACTCAGCCAAAGCCTACAGGCGATTTCAACTGCTTCGGTTCATTATTTGGATTTAAGAAACAAGAACCAGCTGTTCAACAAGGTATTTGTTTGGTCCTTTTGCCAGTCTCATCAATTGGTTCATGTTTTAAGACATTTCATTCTTCTACTACTTCAAAACGGTGACTCCAGACTGTTGACTTCAGTGACTACTTTAGTGTCTAGAAAAATTAAAACTGCAATGTCTCTCCTTTTTTTTTATTCACTAATGATGCTGAAGGGATTTGTATCAAATTATCATTAGATTTAAATTTATTTCTTTTGTGTTGTCAGGTGGGGCAATGCCTAGAGTCCCGGAAGTTAATCCACCGCGTGACATCCTAAACGTTACTGTAAAAATCCCATCAGAAGCTCCAGTCCTTGTTCAGGATGGTGCAGCAACTCCTATTCAAGGTAAGGACGTTCTATTCCATAACAATTGGGTCAGAGATAAGTGCTTTTCAAGACAAAGAGCCTGTTGACACCTTTTTGACTCAATTTACATTGCGTCACTCTTAGAAAGTGGAACCCATGTTGGTGTCTTGTATAGTTGAATTTTCTTGTGAAGCAACTTGAATGAAAATAAAAACGTGATGGCCATTCCTTCTTCTCTTATTTTTACCTTTTTCGTCTCTCTTTTGATCTTTAACAACTCCACCATTCTGTTCTTGGTATGATGGCAGTTGAAAACCCACATGAAACAAGCAAAGTTGTCAACAATGGAGCTCCTGTTGAACAGGGGCAAAAGGCTCTGGTTCCTTTCGCAGAGGAGCAAACACAGCAAAAGATCGATAAGGATGATGCTAAAGCGGCAGACGAGAAACCCTCGTCAGGCAAAGGACGTCTCACCCCGATGCAACCATCTCATGACATGAACATATCAAACGAAGTGATTAGTGGACCTGATGGTTTCAGCGTAAAAACTACAATTTATGCAGACGGTGTCTCTCATTCATTTGAAGGAACAGACCCTAGACAGCCAGATTTTGGTCTGGCCAAAGTAACAACAGGTGATCTTAATTCCAGTTTATCATGCTGAAAGGAAACAATCTTCATAGCTTCATCATCAAGATTAAGATGTTAACATTTCCGCTTCTGTTTAGATGTGATTGACACAGGTGACAGGGGAGTTATCACCGGTCCGGCAAGCTCTAGAATTGATATTGCACCGCTTCCAGTTAGTTCGCTGGGAGACGTGACTCTAACGGCACCGTTACTGACACCAGCTGTTGAAGGACGTAAAGTGGAAATCTTGAAAAGCATTGTATACGGAGGTCTCATCGAAGCCATCACAAGTCTCGGTGTTATCTCATCTGCTGCTGGTTCCGGTGCTTCAACGCGTAAGTACCTCTTACTCTTTATTGCATTGTGAAACACAAAAGCTTAACACTCGTATATGTCCCATTGTGGTTGCAGTGAACATTTTGGTCTTGGGGCTTGCAAACTTGTTCGGCGGACTAATTCTCATAATTCATAATGTAAGTGTTCTTCACTTAAAAACATTTTCGTAATCTTGATGCAGTTTCAAGAAACTCACAAAGAAACTTCTTTTTGCAGCTCCAAGAACTTAGAGATGAGGATCCAAGAATAACAACAACCACAACAACAACAGCAGAGGAGAACAAAGAACAAGGTCGGTACAAGCGACTCCTCGGACGAAGAGAGAACTTCACGCTCCACGCAACAGTCGTAATCTTGTCCTTCATAATCGCGGGACTGCTCCCTCCTGTAGTCTACTACTTCTCATTCAGCAAAACACACAACGTAAACCACAAAGTCGCGTCGGTTTTCGGGGCGTCTCTGCTACTCATCGTCTTGCTCGCGCTGGCCAAAGCTCACGTGAAGACCCCGAGAGGCAGCCTCCTGAAGAGCGTCCTGTACTACACGATGATCGCTGTTTCGGTCTCGGGGATTTCTTTCGTGGTTGGTGAGTTTGTGGATCATTTGCTTGAGAAGTATGGATGGTCCGATGGATCCGAAGCTCCAGCTGGACACATGATGCTTGACCTTATGGGGAGAAAAGCCGGTGGCTTTGGATACGCATCGTCGTTCTGAAACTTAACCTTGTAATCCTATCACGTCCTACTTTTCTCTTTCACTCTGCTTTATGAGCTTTTTCTGTTGGACCCTTTTTGTGTGTGTTTTTAGGCCAAGTCTTTGTTGACTTGTGCGAGTGTAGAAGTCTTTTCCAAGAGTAGGAAGCGCAAAATAAATACGGTGACCTGTTTGACATTTTTTTGCTTTATTAGATTAACAAAAAAAAAAAAAAAAAAAAAATTAGAAAAATGGTAAAAATGTAGGTTCTACCGAGAATTGAACTCGGGTTACTGGATTCAGAGTCCAATGTCCTAACCGCTAGACCATAGAACCATTTGTGAACACAAGCCGATGGAGTTTTATATATTCAGTGAATGACAACGATTTGAAACCATTAGCGGACATCAGTTACGGTCGCATTGGCCATTTGGTTTTTGATTTGATTAAATTTAGTTCTAGTGGCTAGCCAGTTGGTTGGGTTATTTTCATAACCGTCAGATTCAAATTCGAATTAAAGGGAGCCTTTACATCTGGACGGCTCACATTTCATCTCTCTTCATTTCTCTCTCAATTTCAATTTCAGAGATCGAAGAAAAGCACAGCTTTTGCCAGAAACGGTGACGATAGAGAGACAGAGAGAGAGAGAAGGAAGGAGGGAGGAGAGTCAGAGTCAGGGCCGATTTGATTTCCCTGAAAAATTTCAGTCTTTTTTCTTTCCTTTTTCTCTCTTTCTTGTGTTTCCAGATTTGTATATCAAATCCATTTCCAAAGATTCCCAAAAGTGGCAAGGAAGCAAAGTACTGTATCCGCTTTTGTTGTTCCCCTGTGAAAGAAAGGAATTTTCATTTCCCAGAAGAGAGATTCTAGAGAAATACGACATAGAGAAGAGGAGGATAGGAAGGGGATTTGACCTAATTTTTTGAACTTTTAGGGATTTTTAAATTGATTGCTGTAAAATGGAGACGGAGAGTATGGACTGCGAATCGTCGGTGAGAAGCATCCAGAACGATGAGATCCATCACACCGGAACTTACCATTTTTCTTCGACGAAGAGTCACGCCGGAGCCGCCGCCGCCGTTGTTACCAATATAGTCGGTCCCACTGCAACCGCTCCGGCCACTAGCGTCTACGAGCTTCTCGAGTGCCCTGTCTGTACCTATTCTATGTATCCCCCTATCCATCAGGTGAATCTCCTGATGCTCTTTCAATGTCAGTCAAATTCGTTCGTTTGAAATTCATGATGTTGAAGTTCTTAATCCAGTAGTGATTTTGCTTGAAAACCGATTACTATTTGAGTAGTTTTGACTCAATACATTCCAGAAACTGAGGCTTGTGTAACTCTGCTTGCGTATTTACTTCACTATTGATGGAAGATGCTTCAATTGAGCCAGGCCAAGTTCTTGATTTTTGGAAATTGATGTGTCTTTGATGATTGTTTGCAGTGCCATAATGGACACACGTTGTGCTCGACCTGTAAAGTGAGGGTGCATAACCGGTGTCCAACGTGTAGGCAAGAGCTTGGGGATATAAGATGTTTAGCGCTTGAGAAAGTAGCCGAGTCGCTTGAGCTTCCCTGCAAGTACTACAATCTTGGGTGCCCTGAGATATTTCCTTACTACAGCAAACTAAAGCACGAGTCTCTCTGCAACTTCAGACCTTACAGTTGTCCTTACGCTGGCTCGGAGTGTGGTATCGTTGGAGATATCCCTTTCCTTGTAGCCCATCTGAGAGATGATCACAAAGTTGACATGCACGCTGGTTCCACTTTCAACCACCGTTACGTCAAATCCAATCCTCGTGAAGTAGAGAACGCCACTTGGATGTTAACTGTGAGCATCCTTCTCTGTCTATGAAACATGATTCTCTTCAATGTTTTAACGGTTTCCTCTCTTGTTTCTTGACTTGGTTTTAGGTATTTCATTGCTTTGGGCAATACTTCTGCCTGCATTTTGAGGCGTTCCAGCTGGGGATGGGTCCGGTGTACATGGCGTTCCTGAGATTCATGGGGGACGAGGAAGAAGCAAGGAGCTACAGCTACAGCTTAGAAGTTGGAGGCAGTGGGAGGAAGCTGACATGGGAAGGAACGCCGAGAAGCATCAGAGATAGCCACAGGAAAGTGAGAGACAGCAACGACGGTCTCATCATACAAAGAAACATGGCGCTCTTCTTCTCCGGTGGAGACAGGAAAGAGCTTAAACTTAGAGTCACTGGTAAAATCTGGAAAGAGCAACACAGCCCAGATTCTGGGCTTTGTATACCAAACCTATCTTCCTCCTGATCATTCATTTTTGTTTTCTCTTACTTTGAGGAGGTATGAAAGTCGATGTGGGATATATTCTTAACAGAAGGAAAGCTGTATGATCGAATTGTTTGCAATGTTCTTCGTTGTCTGTATCTAAAACATGTTTATGAATGAATGAATGTTTGATCTTATCAGAAGTTTTAAGTCTCATTTGTTGGTAACCTTGGATCGGAATTCAGATGCCTAAAACTTAAGATTCATTACTTTACAATAATACATGGGGAAATTGAAGATATACGATCATTTGAAAAGAAAATGCGATTGCTGGGAATATATGACATGTATCATGTAAAATGTGTGTTTGAAAAATATGGAGGTGCGGGGAATCGAACCCCGTGCCTCTCGCATGCGAAGCGAGCGCTCTACCATATGAGCTACACCCCCTGTTTGATAATTATCACCAATAAAGATTATTGTTTTATGGTCATACCCGCAAACAGATGACAAATCTATTTTGAGTTTTATAAATTTTTTGATGTGGATCTACAAATGTTATACAAGTTGCCAATCAAGAAAATCAGGAAGGTTACTGGTGAATCAGTGAATGTAACTTATGCATTTATCTATCATGTAACATATATAAGCTAAAATATGATGTTATTCAATTCATATTAATTCTGTAAGATTTTTATCATGTAATATTTCAACAAATCTTATTTTTTTGTCAACAGGATTTGAACAAATCTTTAAATTGTGATTTTAATTGAAAAAAATATGGAAAAAAATGTTGAAGGGAATTGTAATTTTTCATATTATCAAATTGAATGACAATTGACAAATAGGAAAAGAATTTGAACAAGGAATACGAGGAAATTAAGGAAAAAGACCCAATCCTAGTTTAAGAGGGTTTTAACTTTTAAGTTCTGTTTCTTCTCGAACTTTCCTTTTTGCCTTTGTGACTTCCGCTATAAGTACACAATCTTTGTTACATTGGATTGACATCAAGAGAAATTCATTCATTCCGATTTCTTAATCCCTGAGACTACACAGCAGCTAAACCCTAAAGCTCAACAAACACCAATGGCGATTATCTCTGAGATGCAGGAGGAGAAACCCTCGTTGCCGTTCAAGGCAAGTTTTGAACCGTCAAACCCATTAGGGTTTTTGGAGAAAGTCCTCGACTTTATTGGGAAAGAGAGCGACTTTCTGATGAAAGACACGGCGGAGAAGGAGATCTCCACTGTTGTTAAGGCCGCGAAGGAGAAATTGAAGCAAGCGGAGAAGAAGAAGGCCGAGAAGGAGAGCTTGAAGCCCGTGGAGAAGGAGAGCTTGAAGCCCGTGGAGAAGGAGAGCTCGAAGCCCGTGGAGAAGAAGCTGAAGCAGGAGAGTGTGCCTCCGGTGGAGCCCATGGAGGTGGATAAGCCCAAGGAGGAAGAGAAAAAAGAAGGTGGTCCTATCGGTAAGTCCTTCGTTTTCCCTTTTTTTAATATGGAAATTGCTATGTCACTTGCTTTTCAGAGGCAAGTGAGGAAATTTTTGGTTTAGGGTTATGTCTCCTTA
This sequence comes from Microthlaspi erraticum, assembly GCA_902728155.2. NCBI lineage: Eukaryota > Viridiplantae > Streptophyta > Magnoliopsida > Brassicales > Brassicaceae > Microthlaspi > Microthlaspi erraticum. The sequence goes on along the minus strand of CACVBM020001440.1, from coordinate 414,405 downwards.
GTTAAAAATTGGATCTTTATTGATGAATGTGTGGAATGAGCTCTGTTTCCTCAGTGGTCTTGGATTTTGTTTGGTTCAATTTGCCCTTATAGGAACTAGAAAGTTAGGATCTTTAATGCATTGAGAGTCGAAATTATTGTACCAAAAACCAATTCTGGAGTGAAAGATTCTAACTTTATGTTCTCTCTTGTTTGGTGCAGTTCCTAACAAAGGGAATGGGCTTGATTTTGAGAAGTACTCATGGACGCAGAATCTCCAGGAGGTCACTGTTACCATTCCAGTGCCTGAGGGAACTAAATCACGCTCTGTTACCTGTGAAATCAAGAAGAACCGTATTAAAGTTGGTCTCAAAGGGCAAGAACCAATCATCGATGGAGAATTCTTCCACACTGTCAAGCCTGACGACTGCTTCTGGAATATTGGTATGTTCTTAGGTTCTTGTTATAGACATTCAGCTACTACTAAATCTTTTGAGTGTGTATTTATAATATGATGTTTACTTTTGCAGAGGATCAAAAGGTGATATCGGTGCTCTTGACAAAGCTTGACCAGATGGAGTGGTGGAAATACTGTGTGAAGGGAGAGCCTGAGATTGACACTCAGAAGGTTGAGCCAGAGAGCAGCAAGCTTGCGGATCTCGACCCTGAAACTCGCAGCAGCGTTGAGAAGATGATGTTTGATCAGAGGCAGAAGCAGATGGGACTCCCAACGAGCGATGAGATTGAGAAGAAAGATATGATGAAGAAGTTCATGGCTCAGCATCCAGAGATGAACTTCTCTAATGCAAAGTTTAACTGATGGATTTCATCCAAAACCCTTTTTTCTCTTGAGCCAGTTTTGTATTGAATCTATCATCTTTTTATGGCTTCAAGATGAAATCTGCCCTTTTTAGTTAAATATTCCGTTGTTAAAAACTTCTTCTGGTTATTGCTTAATGATGTGTTCAAAACTGGTTTGGCAATGAAGCGAATATGGTTTTGTCGTTTTATTATCTTAATTCTTGCTTTAATCTCTTTCTTTTGGATCATATCTAATAAAAAGTGAATTGAATAATCATACAGTTTATTTGTCTTGGTACCTTTTACACTTGTGTTTAACACTATAACCATAGTTCTCAATGATTCAAAAGAGACAACAGCAGTAGACTGACATATTAAGAATAATTTCATGGCTAAGCATTGGTTTATTTAGAGATGAAATCTGCTTCATTGCTTCAAGATGAAATCTGCTTCATTGGTTTATTTAAAGGCAGTTGTTGATCCGTTAAATATACCATTCTGAAAAACTTACACCTGGTTATGCTCAATGGTGTGCTCAAAACTTCCATTTTTTTTTTTTTTTTTTTTTTTTTTTAAGTGAAGGACTAGGAAACTGAATATTCTTCGGAATAAGATATGAAAGACAACTATTCTATCAGTCAAAGTCTATAATTAATTCATTATCAAAATCTGTGACACCAAAAGATTCTTTTCATACATTATAATCGGTAGAATCTCCGGTGAGATTTTGCTGGTGGCTTGGAATATTCTTGTAAAGGTTGTTTCTAGTGTAAATTAGATTTGATGAAAACTGTTCATGTGGTCCTCTGTTCCATTGTTCTCAGTGATCCAAAAGAGACAACAACAGTAGATGACAAAATTTCTTCTTATATTATTTACATCAGAATATAACCTAAACTTAAGAGCTTTGGATGGTGATGGAGAATCTGAGCAGTAAGAACAATCTAGTGCCACAATGAAGTTAGCATGCGCTCTATGATACTTTATTTTTCAGTTCCAAAAATGAAGTACTGAACATGGTCCATTAAAAAAAATGAAAGTCTGAAATGTAACATGCAAAACAGAGCAGAAACCACATCCAACCAATCAGTCTAGACGATGATAGCCCGACCTTCCTGGTCCAAGAGCTTCTTTTAGGCATATAAATAAGCACCTTGAGCTACATAACGATTGCAACCTCCTTTCTTTGAGTACGCTCACGTAAAAATCCATTCATGTATGTTAAGTATACAGCGGTTAAATTTGAATTGAAATTGTTTGGCACCACCTGTGATTTTTGTTGTTGTTATTTCATTGGCCAACACCAACTTAAAACTATCACTAATACCGATCATGACGACATGTAACTCTATTTTTGTTGTCAAATCTTGTTTTACCATCATTTACTCTATTGTTATAAGTAAAACCATAAGACTGATTGAACTTGGAAGCAATCCCAATCAGTTTGCTGCGCGTATACACGCGGTAGGGTATGCTTCCTGAGTGGCGCCGCCTTGCGCATTGGCAATGAACAATAAGTCAATAATACATCCAACCATTGGAAAGTATCGCAAAAGCCAAATGTTTCAATTTTCACGTTACAGTGATGTGATGAAATGAAAGACAGAAATATATGCATAGTTTAGTTAGTTATATGAAAACAAATATATACAATACATAGAGATCCAACTTGATAAGAAATGTCAACGTTGTTTGAGAGAAAAACCAATACTCCCATGACCCAACAATCCAACATATTGGGGCTCGGACTATTATATCAACGCCGAATTAAATACAGTATAAAACAAAACAAAAAGAAACCCACTTGTGATAAAATATTCAGTTGACATATTCAAAAAGAATATAAACGCTAACGAAAACTTAGCAATGAACTATAACCAAAAAGAAAAATATTCGGCACATTGGTCCTTAATCAAATGACCATGTTCTTACAGAAAACATATGGTTATCAAATTTGGACCAGGAAGAAAGACTTGTATGCTCGTCTCCTCATAAGAAAAACGTGATTTGAACGTAAATTAGATAGGGTCATTCTCACACTATACGAAACAGAAAACAAATTTTACTTTTAGTACGTACAGAACCCATTCTGAAAATTTTCACATGTCACTCAGTGTTTGTCATTTCCTCAAAACTTTATATTCAAAAATATAAAGCCAAGATTGGACGTCACGGGAGCTCACTTCCTCGCCATAAAGTCTCAAAAGCATATGAAAGAGTTGATTAGATTACATGAATTTGGTTACAAAGTACAACCAGATTGTATTCTATGAAGGAACTCATTGTTCCCATTATTATTCGTCAGAGATCTCTATCATAGAGATTAGAGAACAATGATAAATTGATAATTGTCGCGATTAACAAAATCTAAAGCACGAGACTTATTATCATCACGCGCTTTGAGTTAAAAGGAAAATATCAGAGAGAGGTCACAATGTGGGACCTATGCTAAACATGTGCTGCCTCTCTAGTCTCTAGTGTCACCTACCTACTGTGAGTTGCTTACTGCTACTACTACCCTATAATTACTGTACTTAATTATTTAGTTAGGCTTGCTTTTCAAAAGTAATCTTGTTTGTCTACTAGTCCAACAATGGTTTTGGTTTCATCAGAAGAGATCGATCGATTTGTACAAATTATTGTAACGACTAATGGTTCACCACTGCTTATATCCATCCCAATTGACAATGGCTCATATACGAGTTTCTATTAAACGCAAAGGAGGCATAAGCCGTTACATGGAGATGACTGTTGTGAATCACTAATCCTATGTGGTTCTCAAAGCTGCACAAGTTTAAAGAAAGTTTAAGGGTGGTTCCTTTAGAGAAGTTATCAAAACTACAATGTTACCATATTGACCAGCTTTATATGCTAATTTTTAACACTTTGATATTGATTCTCGTTTTCTAAAACAATAAATTAGAAAGTTGATTGGTAATTCTCTGCAGAAAAAAAATAACTTTACCAAGTACTAACATAGTGGGAGTTACTAGCATATTATACTATTTATTTTCTTTTTCCCTTAAAAATTTTTGTTTGCTCCCCAAATATTTAAAGCAGAGAATATGGGTTTTAGTGACCACAACGCTGCAATAAATTACAGATAAAAATTTATGATCGGTCCTCTCCACATCACAAAGGCAAGAAGGGGGCCAAAGTTGAAAGTACACAACTTTTCCTCAGGGTATGCTCCAAATCCCAACTTGGCCTCTCTTTTTTTCTCATTTCCTTGAAAATTTATGCTCACTCTCTCCTCTGTTCAATTCCCCATTTCTACTTCTAGGGAAAAAATTATAAGCAAGAACAAGGAAAGAGGAGAAGAAATGTATGCAGAAAGTGGGTTAGCGTTCCACCGATTCATGCAGGGTTGTCCTCCAGAAACTCAGCAATTCGATGACCTTTTCAAATCATACAAACTCTCCGATGAAATGGTTTGTCTAATTTTCTCGTTTTGGGTTTCTTGTCTCTTATGGGGTTATCTTTGATGAAAATAAAGTGAAATTCCTCTCTTGATGATTGATGAAGAAAATTGGAGTGTGGAGTAGATGAAAAACACTAAAATTAGTGGATAATATTAAGGACAAACAAATTCTAGTTGAGTGATTTTTTGATAACTGGAAACTTGATTTGATCTTTTTTGCTGAACACACATCTGTTTTGGCTTCCAAAATTGTATCTTTCTTAGCAGATGAAAAAAAGGGAATCTTCTTCTTCTGATGCTTTGATACTTTGATAGAAAGAAAAAATCTCAACTTTATTCTTCCTCTGAGGAAAAATAGAAATTTTTATCGGTTTGTGAAAATGGAATTAACCCTTTTCTCTTTATACAAACTGAGCTTTAGAAAAACCATAAGATTGACAACAAACTTTTGTGTGTGTTTTCGAACATCAGATTCCGTGTTCAAAATGACTTCTTTTCTCATTTATTCTCTTGCTCTGTTTGTGTCTTGTCATCTTCGTAGCTTCGTTTTCTTTACAATCATTCTCCACTAAGACTGTAACAAACTGGAAATATTCGCTTTCCTCTTTACCCTTTTTGAACGAATCTTCTCCTAAAGAGATCTCGTGAGTGTTTGTGCATAAAGCCAAAGAAGAAACTCACTTGAGTTTGTGGACATAAGTTTTGAGCTGTGATCTTTGTTCTCTCTGTTTTGTTTTGACCTTCTTCTTCTTATGAATGTGAAGCAGAACAATCTTGTTCAGTCATGTGAGTATGGTTTTGGAGAAGAGAGTGACCTATTCAAAGCCCCTGAGCCGATGATGATCGAAGAGCCAATGCTGCTAGCAGTTGATCCTCTCTCTCAAGAGATTGCTGAACTAAGCGATCTCGGGTCATTGCAGAGTGACCAACAGCTTATAGACAAGGCTTTCTACGACTGTGAGCAGGACCTCCTCGTGAAATCAGCCATGGAGTCTCCGCTTTCCGAGGTACTAGACGTCAAGAACATCTCACTAGTGGCGAAAATGGAGGACGTTGTCAAGAGTAGTGTAGTCGTATCTGACGTCCCGGTTCCAAAGAGCGTGAGCTCTGGGAATCTGAGCTCAATGGACATGGCACAGCAGCACGAGGATGGAATGAGAAGAGCCTTCAGCGAAAGCGATATACAGGTTTTGTGCTGGTCTCTTTCTTGTCAAATCATCCATATTTATATGTTCATCACTTATGGATGTTTTGGTTTATGACAGACACTTGGGACTAGAAACGCGGTTCTTGTTCAGTCTCAGTTGGATCGAATCATTGTAAGTTGCACATCTGAGGACCGCCGTGAGAAGCTTTCTCGATACAGGAACAAGAAGAGCAGGAGGAACTTCAGGCATAAAGTCAAGGTAAAATACCTGACTGTTTGTGTGCAGTATCTCAAATCTCAATACCGTTTTGTTGGAGACTGAGTTCTTGGTTGTTTCGGTATGGTTGCAGTATGCTTGCAGGAAGGCTCTTGCGGACAGTCAACCGAGGATCCGAGGAAGGTTTGCGAAAACAGAGGAGATGCTGCAGAAATGAGGATTAGTAGTTGTTAGGTACTAAAGATGAAGCAAGAAGAATAGTTTGATGGATGCAGTGTGTTCAAATTATATAAGACTCCACTCACATTGTATATAAGTGGTTTGTCTGAATAAGCCTAAGGAGTAAGTAAAGTGTAAAGATTAGGAAGTAAAAAACAAGCTGTAGTAGTTAATCAAGCAGTATATGCTTGCTTGCTTATATATGTTAGATCTTGTGAAGCTTTGTCTCTAAAAATCTAAATATATAAGCTGTTTGAATGTTCCTTTGTGTGATTAACAGTTGACATAGCTTTTGACTTTTGATGCATGATTGTGATTTTGTGAATACAAGGATAACGTTTTGAAAATATGAAAAAATGAGAAATCTACCCAAACATTGATATCTTTTAAGTAAACATATTTCGTTGATATACTACACATTAAAATATCGTCAATTATTAACATGAAGTCATGAACTACTCCATTTTTACAAAACAGTCAACCATGACTTCAAGTTTTACAGTTGTAAACGTAATACAGTTACTTTATGTAAACAATGTTTCGATTTGTACACTTACGAACTCTGAGATTAAAAATAGTTTTCGGTATAAACCGGGGAAACGGGACAAATCATTTCTTTAACTGGATTTAACGGAACTGAAGGTTAATGAGAAAGATTACTGCTTCACAAATCATCTCGAACATGATTGGGCTTCTCCATTTTTTTCCTTCTAAAGTCTAAACACAGAGCTTGGTTAGTTCTAAACCGGAAAAAAACCAGAGAAATTGTATTAGTACGAATATACCCTCATAAGAGTTGTGATAAAATTGGTGGGAAACTTTTCAATTTTCTTGTTTGGATCAAATTTTGTAGCATACTTCTTCCATAAGCCTCACCGGTGCATAAACTAAAGAAGAACAGAGAACAAATATTCAAAAAAATAACATTTATCAAAATTCGACATCTTCTGTGTAAGAATTGCAAAGCAGGAGAAGTTTCACTTCGCTAATTCCTTCGTAGTAGTTGTAACTTGTGTAGCCTTCCTTATAGATCATACGGAAAATAAGTACACTGTCGTAGCGCCGTGCCCGTACTATGTGAGTTTCCATTGCAGCTGCAAGTATCTTGTAAGCTCATAAAAGAATATTGACAACGTTTTTGATTTTGATATCAAAATTAAGAGAACATTAGAGAACAATGACAAAAACACGATCTTTGAATTGGGTCCGAAAATGAATGAAACGAGGACGGAGGAAGAAGAAGAAGAAGAAAAAAACGTGAGTACTTTGCTTATTATCCTCCTCTGGCGCATGTTAGCTTAATCACAGTAATGTGCACCGTCTCACTCACGCTATTCAGAAGGTGACTGCCGATTCAACGACCCACTCTTCTCCGTTTCTCTCTCTTCACCTCTGTCACACTTTCTCTCTCTAAATTTTTTCTTACCCAGAAAAAAAAAAATACAATTTTTGCTGCAAATTCTCCGTTTTTTCGACTAAAACAAATTTCTCCTGCATTCCCTTCCGGTTTCGTTATCCAAATCATAAGAAATGACGCATTTTTATTTGTAATTTTGTTTTTCTTTTCTTTCTGGATTTTATAGAAAGCGAGAGAAGTTAGGAACAGATCTCTCTCTCTCTCTCTCTCTCACTTTTCTCTTTCTGCTCATTCGTGCCAAACGTCTCTTCTAATTCTATCTTTCATTAAAATAAAAACATCTGCAATTCTGTGACTTTCCTTGTTTGATACGACGGGTCTGCGATTTCCAGCTCTGGGTCAGATAAGACGGAGCTCACGGAGCACTTTGACATCGGGAAATTTCGGAATTCAGGGATAGATTAGGGTTCGTGAGCGATTGAGGGGTTTTAGCTGCTGATTGTGGATTGAAACAGTAGATATTTGTTCGTGATGATGCTCTGATTGGTTTCTGGGGATTTGCAGAAGAGAATGATAATCAAACGGAAGCTTAAAACCCGATTGCCGAGTTTGAAACGGTGCAAACCCAGCAGCTCGGCGAGTGAGTGCGGTGGCTCAAGGAAGAAGAGAAAGGCGAACTTGGGAGGTTACTACCCGCTCAACCTCCTCGGAGAACTCGCCGCCGGGATTGTTCCAGGCGGAGGCCGGAATGGATTCCCTGCTTCGTGGTGCACTGAAGTTTCGTGCTCTCCTGCTGTTGAGGTAGAGTCGGTGTCCAACAGAAGATCCGATTCCGTCACTGCGCGGGATGCTCCGGCTGGTGCCTCCCGTCCACCGGTAATTCGAACATCAAGGGGACGAATTCAGGTGCTTCCTTCTCGATTCAACGACTCGGTGCTCGATAATTGGAGGAAAGACGGCGCTAATAACAGCGAACGCGACTGTGATGACGAGGAAGCAGAAGAATGCAGGAACGAGAAAGTTAGTTCTCGAAGTCTTAAAGCTATTAATTTGAAAAGCAAGCAGCTTGATAGGAGCCGCAAGTATAATGCATTGTATAAAGAAGAAACGTTTCGCGAGAAACATGGTGAGGCTCGTCCTCGTGTTGACAGGACGAGGGAAGATGAGAAGCTTCCGAGGAAAGATGGTTCTTACGGGCCAGAGAACTTCTATTCAGGTGACTTGGTTTGGGCTAAATCTGGGAGAAGTGAGCCGTTTTGGCCGGCCATTGTTATCGATCCGATGACGCAAGCACCGGAGCTTGTTTTGCGTTCTTGTATACCCGATGCAGCCTGCGTTGTGTTCTTCGGTCACTCTGGGAACGAGAATGAGAGGGTACGAAGACACAAATGGCTTCATTCGTATTCTAAAAGCTGCTGGATTCTGATTTCTGACTGTTGTTTTTAATGTAAACAGGACTATGCATGGGTGAGGAGAGGGATGATCTTCCCTTTTGTGGATTACGTTGCCAGGTGGGTCTCTTAAATTATCAAAAGAAAAATGTGTTCCATGTGGATTAGTGCTTTACAGCTACTTATTCAGGTTCCAGGAACAGTCTGAGCTGCAAGGGTGCAGCCCTGGGGATTTTCAGAAGGCACTTGAAGAAGCATTCACTGAGAAGTTGATGCATGATATTCACATGGCTGTTGGTAACTCGACTTTTAACGATTCTTTCTACAGATGGATTCAAGAAACCGCGGCCTCAAATCGGGATCTTACTAACAATGCTCCAAGCCAGGCAAGTGTCTCTGCCTGTGATGCAATTTTTTTGCAACATGTTCGTTATAGGATTTTGTTCTAGATCTCCAAACAACTCAATGCTGCTAAGATTTTACTTCCATGCCCTTGGTCCATATTTTTGTAAATTTCTTCCAGTTTGAGCAGTGTATCTAATTGACTTTATGCTTTGCAGGAGTTAATGAGATACAGAAATCCCTTAGCCTGTGTAGGATGTGGAACGGTCATTTCTTTTTGAGATGGCAAAAAAGATGAAAGCTCTGATTCCTGGAGATCAGTTGTTGTGTAAACCATGTTCAAGGGTATGTAGGGTCCCTTGTTCTGTGATAATGCTTGGTATAGTTTTCATTGATCGAGAAATGGTTGCATGAGAGTAAGCCTACGTTGGTTGTTGTTGCAGTTGACAAACTCTAAACACAATTGTGGTATATGCAAGAAGCTAAGGAACCCTGTGGGCAGTCAAACCTCGGTACGAAAACAATTAGACTCTATAGGGCTATAGCCTCAGGTTTTGGTTGTTTTTTTTGTATTTTGATTAATATCCGGGTAATGAATTAGGTGCGCTGTGATAGTTGTAAAGTATGGGTACACGCAGAGTGTGACCATATATCAGATAAGGATTTGAAGGTATGTTAATTTTGGAGTTCATTAAGGTTATCCTATACTCATCTGCTTGCACGTGTTGAGATCAAGTTCGTTTGATGATCTGAAGGGCTTGGAGGGAACAGATTACGATTGTCCTACTTGCAGAGCTAAATTTAACTTTGAGTTATCACATTCAGGAGAACCAGACTCAAAGTCAAAGTAGGACGCTTTTCCGTAACTTTGATTATTGTTTTCACAACAACTGTATTTTGATTGCCAAATGTATAAATTTGGGGATTTTCTGGTACAGACTTGGGAAAGGCGATGATCGGGTGGTTCTTCCTGACAAGGTTACGGTTGTATGCTGTGGAGTAGAAGGAGTATATTTCGCGAGTGACCATTTGTAAGCAGATACCTTTTTACCGTTTCCTTGCACAAGCAAGAAACTTTGGAGACTACCTTCCCTAGGTTTTCAGGTTTCTTTGCTGAATGATCTGCTGTTGTTTAACTACAGAGTCGTATGTAAGTGTGGCTCGTGTGGACCTCGAAAGAAACAATTAAGTGAATGGGAAAGGCATACTGGATCAAAGTCAAAAAACTGGAAGACCAGTGTGAAAGTCAAAAGCTCGAAGCTGCCACTAGAAGAATGGGTTTGTACAATAACTCTTCTTGTTTCTTTCAAAGATGTTGATTTTCTAAAAAGTAATCTGACATATTTATTTGCCGGACCTTTCCCTTACTCTACAGATGTTGAATTTAGCAGAGTTACATGCAAATGCTACAGAATCTAAAGTTCCTAAACGACCTTCCATAAAGCAGAGAAAGCAGAAGTTGCTTGCTTTTCTGTCAGGTATAATAGGAAATGGAATCCCGTAACATGTTGCAAAGTTTCAAGTGCCTGTGTAATGCTTTTGTTGGCTTTTCATTTTGTTGTTGGCAGAGCCATATGAGCCGGTCAATGCAAAGTGGACAACAGAACGATGTGCAGTTTGCAGATGGGTAGAAGATTGGGACTACAACAAGATTGTTATCTGCAACAGGTGCTGTTTATAATCTTGTTTTTGCTCGTCTTTTCTTAAAATCATGATTTCATCCAACTGAATAAGCCACGCGGATGCTAAATTTGACTTGCCAGTAAACACTTTTTTTTTCCGTTCAATATTTGGCTCACACGGACTCTGTAAGATAGGATTTTCTTGCTAGTTTCTGTGGATAAGATATATTAGCCAGAGCTTTCCGTTAACTTTTATGTCATCATGGGGAGCCTTTGGGAAGCAAAAGATGGTTGTTTTCTGTGGAATATATAATGGCGAGTTGTGAAGAATGATCCAATATCATTGTTTATTAATGTTTGTTCTTTCGCTTTCTTCCCCAGATGCCAAATAGCAGTGCATCAGGAATGCTATGGCGCTAGACATGTTCATGATTTCACCTCATGGGTCTGTAAAGCATGTGAGAAAACCCGGTATTAAGCGGGACTGCTGCCTCTGCCCTGTAAAAGGTACGCCTTTTCATTTTGTGGCGCCTGAATATTTCGTGTCAACCTATATTTTACACGGTCGTACTACTAGTGTAAAGCTTTTTCCGAAAGTAATTGCTTTTCCTGATGGCACTTTTGCATATTTCCTTCAAAGATGGTTTCATAAAGCATACTACGTTATCTGTTATCTGTTTCCCTTACAAGATATAGGCATTATCTAACATATGGCATTGCTGCCTACTGACTATATTCTTGTCCCGGTACTGTTCTGACTGATAATAGGAGGTGCATTGAAGCCAACTGATGTGGAAACAGTGTGGGTTCATGTTACATGTGCTTGGTTTCAGCCTGAAATGTGTTTTGCAAGTGATGGAAAAATGGAACCAGCTGTTGGGATATTGAGTATTCCATCAAGTAATTTTGTGAAGGTATATATTAATGTAATCTATTGTGTTCATTTTGGTTGGCACTCGAGAGTACTCTTTTCCAAACTGGTTGGTGAATTCCACTGTCAGCAGAGGGCTAATATAGTTTTCATTATTTCTTTGGCAAATTTCAGATTTTTCTAAACTAATTTTTAAGAAAAATTTGGTTTTGATGGATTCCAGATATGTGTAATATGCAAACAAATACACGGCTCGTGCACTCAGTGTTGCAAGTGTTCAACGTATTACCACGCCATGTGTGCCTCCCGAGCTGGTTGTAGAATGGAGGTATGCTTAGTGTTCCTTCATTTCAGTTTTATCTTGCCCTGCATATGAACAATATAAAACCAAATTGCTGTATACGTTTTGTAGTGGAACTGGTTTTCGATAGACAATGTGTTTTGCCTCTTCAATTTTATATTAACTTGACCGTTCTGCTTTCCTTTGCAATCTGTCATATACTCCATTTTTATATTTCCATGCGTTATGTATGCAGTTGCACTGCTTGGAGAAAAATGGTCGGCAGAATTCAAAGATGGTGTCCTATTGTTCCTATCACAGGCAACATTTCGCAATATTCTGCCTAAAGAAGCTTTGTATTATGATGAGCTCTGGTTATAAATGGTGTTTTCACTATTTTTGTTTTTGGTTTGTAGGGCTCCGAACCCAGATACTGGTCTTAGTTATACAAACTCCTTCAGGGGTCTTCTCTGCAAAGAAGTCTTGTCCAAAACAAGAAGAAAGGTGGTTCTCGCCTTATTTCATTAATCAGAGAAGACAACGAAGAGTCACCCGCAGAGGATACCGTTACATGTGATCCATTTTCTGCTGCTCGTTGTCGACCATTTAGAAGAAAGATCAATAGGAAGAAGGTATTATATTGGGTCTTATCCACACAACAAAAAAATGTCTGTATCTTCCATTGCACGTCCCCTTTGTCAACTAGACCGATCTTGGTTTTGTAGAGGAGTGAAGAAGAAGCCATTCCTCACCGCACAAGAGGACCACAGCATCATCCATCGGCAGCAATCCAAGCTCTAAACACATTCAGGGTAAGAAATTCTTCATGAAGTGCTTCTTCTACTCTGTTTCCAACTATTATTTGGATCTGACAGTTTTGGGTTGTTTTACGTGTAGCATGTGCCGGAAGAGCCCAAATCGTTTTCTTCTTTCAGGGAACGACTTCACCACTTACAGGCAAGCATTCTTAGAAAGAGATTGCAACACTGAGATGTTTCTCTTTTCTGGGGGTATTATCAAATGTAACAAGTGTATGTTTCATGCATCAGAGGACAGAAATGGATCGGGTCTGCTTTGGGAGATCTGGAATACATGGGTGGGGTCTTTTCGCGAGAAAAACTATTCAAGATGGAGAAATGGTACGTAGATTCACCCATTTATGAATTTTCTTTTGTTTATTCGGGACAAGAGTGAGTGTTGAGATGAAACTTTGTTTTAGGTTCTCGAATACAGAGGGGAACAAGTGAGAGGTATCATTGCAGACTTGAGAGAAGCACGGTATCGCAGAGAAGGGAAGGATTGCTATGTGAGTTTAAATTTTTGTATCCTTTTTTATCTCAACAATTTTCTCCTTCTCTCTCTGTCCCTAAGGGAAGGATTTTGTGTTACTTGCAGCTGTTCAAGATCAGTGAGGAAGTAGTGGTTGATGCTACAGAGAAAGGGAATATAGCTCGGCTCATTAACCATTCGGTAAGTAGCTTTGGATGGCCTTTTTCACGTTTTATATAGATTTAGAGACTCTGAAGCCTAAATCAAGATATGTGGTGCAGTGTTCGCCAAATTGCTACGCAAGGATAATGAGCGTAGGAGACGAGGAAAGCAGGATTGTCCTCATCGCCAAGGCCAATGTTGCTGTTGGAGAGGAGTTAACGTACACTACACATTGCTATATACAATTCTTCAATCCTAAAGCTTATGATGTCATAGTTTATGAAAATGTTATGTGTTGTTTGGCAGGTATGATTACTTATTTGATCCAGACGAGCCAGAGGAGTTCAAGGTTCCATGCTTATGTAAATCCGCCAGCTGCCGGAAATTTATGAATTAAATAGGAAACATTGCTGTTAGTGTTTGTTTACTTCACAAGCTACAATACGAAGAATAAGAAGAAGAAGAAGCCAAGCAAGAGTGTCTCTTTCTTTATATATTTTTGCTTCAGAACCAATAGAATCTATAGGTAGAGACAGAGCTAGGTGTGATCCAACTCTTCATCTTACTTTGTCTCTTTGTATAGACAAGTCATTCGTTTCAAGGTGAATCCAATTTCATTCATTTCTGATTTCTCTATTGCAAAATAGTTCTTGTAACAACTATAACCAAGACGAGACCAAAAAGCTGATGGAGGACATATTAATCAACCAAGAAGCTCTAGCGATTGAATCAGGTTCGAATAAAATTGAAGAGTTACTCAAATGCTTCGACTAAACCCGAATTGAACCGGGTACTGATTTCCATAAGCTGAATAAAATTGAACTGAAGATTGTAGGGCTTTACCCCAAAGGGAGCCCTTCCAGAAATTCTCGAAGGCCCAAGACAAGCTTAGGCCCAGGAGAGGGTTTGGAAATAGTTTTCAACCAGCAATGGACGCGCCTCGGTTAGTACCTCATTAGCTGCATCATTGCCCCAAGCGCAAAGATACTTTCCTACAAGAGAAAGGCCTTTGTTTTATAGTCAATCGAAACCAATCAACTTTACATAATGTTTCGATGTGGGATGTTTCACTCACACACACACCTTAGAGGGCTTTTAATTAACACCGTTAAGGATTTTTTAAAACCCAATTGACGCGCGAATATGTATGGCTTCTGTCCAGTTACCTCTATCTGTTGAGATTTTCTTTAACCCCACACCACACAGGCACACACACACGGTCCACACACACAAAGGTCAGAAATGCATGAAAGCTGAGACAGTTTGATAAAAAATAAAAATAAAGGAATATTTACAGTTTGTTTTAATCGAATTATTATTAGTTTTTTTGTTCAAACAGAACAAAAACATGCAGTTCTTAAAAATATAACCAAAAATAATTAAGAAAAAGCATCCTATAGGCCGACATGTTTAGTGGCAGTACCGTGTGATTATAGTAATCCCAACAAGTTGTTCTCTGAGTAAAAATATCAAAGGCGCAAAAATTGTTTAAAAATCATTTTTGTCCTATCAGGTTACGTTTAGATGCGTCCTTATAAGAATCCGTGTGCCTCACGAGGTGATTAATTTAAATTAAACAAAGTAGTGCTAGTTGGTTGGTGCGTTCAATTTCTCTCCTTCTCAAAAACGTCGACTAATCTAGCCGGCGATTATCTCGATCAGATCTCTCCGACGAACTCTATCGGCGGGAGACAAATAATTTCTGGATAGAACTGGATCTGTCCTTCTTTAGCGTATTTTCATTTCACTCTGTCGTTCCCGCCACGCTGGTTTAAGGATCAGGGAAGCGAGTTGGCCGGAAAAAGACGATGAACTCTGACGAGACAGATAACGTGATGAGCGAGTACATCAAGAGGCACCATAGACACGAGCTTCTGGAGAATCAGTGTAGCTCGACGCTCGTCAAACACATCAAATCTCCTCTTCATCTCGTAAGCTTCTCTCTTCGTGTGAAATTAGATCTGGAAGTTTCCATTTTTAAAAAAGGTTGTAGTGATTGTGGATTTTTTGTTGTTTTGTTTAAAAGGTGTGGTCTCTTGTGAGGAGATTCGACCAACCACAAAAATACAAGCCATTTATCAGTAACTGTGTGGTGAAAGGGAAGCTTGAGATTGGTACAGTGAGAGAAGTTGCTGTGAAATCTGGACTTCCAGCTACTAAAAGCACTGAGAGACTTGAGTATCTCGATGACAATCAACATATCCTCCAAATCAGAATCGTCGGTGGTGATCATAGACTCAAGGTAAATTTGAATCCTGCTTTTCAGAGGTACAAGATCATGTTTTTGTGCTCAGGATTTATCTAAGCGAAATGTGTTATTGTTTTGGTGGAAACAGAACTATTCATCCATCATTTCGTTACATCCTGAGATAATAGACGGAAGAACAGGGACGTTGGTGATCGAGTCGTTTGCGGTGGATGTGCCTGAAGGTAACACGAAGGAGGAGACTTGTGTCTTTGTGGAGGCTCTGATTCAATGCAATCTCAAATCTTTGGCAGATGTCTGTGAGCGTCTTGGATCAGAATCTATGATGGAGAGAGAGGAGAGTGATGACTAAGGAACTTTTTAAAAGGGAATGGATCAAGAAGCTTTCTAAAGATATTTTCACTTCTTCCTTTTTTCCGTTTTGTGAATTTTTGTATATTTTAGAATTTGAACTAAATATGATTTGAAATTTTTGTATATTTACAATTTCTATAAGATGCTTTTTCATCATCTTTTTTAATTTAGATATATCATGAGAAATAAAATTAAAATTTAGATATTTTTCATTTTGTTAGGTACTTTATATTGTTTTCTTGCAAAGTTTACGTAATTTACAGAAAAGAAAACATGTAATGGTCGGGTTTCGTATTAACATCTCAAATATTATGGTACACAAAATTTAGGAAATGAGTGACAGGTCAGAGGAGACTCAACTCTCGTTTTGGTTGTCTTTTTTAGAAGAGGTGTCCTACAAAGATTTCGTTTTCCTCTTTCCTTTTCGTTATTTCTACAAACCAATAGTCTTTTGTGTATGAAAGTCAAAAAACGGTAAAAGGAGCTTTGTGGACTTAGTATGATTAGGACTTGGAGAGATTTTGTGGTTTATATATGTGGAAGACTGGTGGCAGAAAGCAACCATGGCCAAATGTACAACTTTGTTGTGCTCCTTATTTTTTGGCGTTTTGTCCACTTATTGCTATTTCTAACCTATCATTTTTCCTAGATCGTGTGTTATAGAAAAAAAATACCACAAAAAAACTCTTACTGAACTTGTATAATCAACTAAACATAAAGGAAAGGGGTCTAAACATGATTTAAGATTACCATGGACATATATGCTCTACTATATTGTAATCAGTTCTGATTTACCTTTTTCCCTTGTAAAGTTCTAGTCTACTTTTTTCAACGTCATTTTATTAGATCATAAAGTGTTTACCAAATCATTAAACAAATAAACTATTAAGCATATCGAAGGTTGGTAATAAAATAGTGAAACAACAGTTTATCATTAATGTGCTAGTTAGGCCAGTTTGTCCGCTACTTGGTTGCACTATCTATACACCAGTTTAAAACGAGACTACAGCGAAGCAATCCACCCAACTACGGATATCAACGAGGAGAGGTTCTATTATATTGCTGCATCTTCTATCAATGATGAATAAGATCATACAGGGTCTTACGATCACTCTCCAAAATAACATTGCTGAAATCGGCAGCACCATATAGATTGCATAGTGAAGCTACTCCTTGTGCTTCCAATGGATATGACCTTTGTTTATGCCAAAACGCATGGCCAAAACTAGATACAATCTAAAACAAACTTCAAATCAGAAATAGTCGTCTTTCAAATGGTAAAAATAGAGTTTTTGATCATTAGAGTAGACTTGCATAACAGCTTTTCTAGAAAACACTAGCCTATTATCACCTGGTTTTTTAATTACCAATTAAAAAATACTAAACTATGTATATATTTTATTAATTGCGTGAATGAATGATTTAAATAAATTGAATTTTGTAGACACTTCTATATAAACACAAAAATCCTATATTATCATACCGACGTCTTCTTTGTCATGCAGCTTTCGTTTTTTTTTTTTAACGACTTCATGCAGCTTTCGTCAAAAACGAAAGTTCTACTTCTTCCCTCCTAAAAAGTTTGAGAATAACATTCTTTATTTGAATTTTGAGACAATATAATATTATCTCTAAAAATACATGAAAAGATATTTGTTGAAGATATTACTAGACATCAACTTTTAACCGAAGAAATAAAACAGAAAATGTGTGTACATGAAGTCTACATGGTATGAGTCGGCACACAAATGTATATTTGGTGGACTGTTTGACACGTGGGTTGCCACTCTTTCAGCCTCTTCACCACCAATATTAAATTTTGTCAAAAAGCATAGCAAAAGAGAGATGTATTATGTATATCGTGGAGCCCCTACAAAATCGGAAAATTCTATTTCAACAATGGCCTTTCCTTAGCCTAAAAGAGGACCGGCTTTGTTTTTGTCTACAGTTCGATTGACAACGTGCTATTACCGGTTCATATATCAATTGGTTAAACCAAAACCGAATTGATAAGAAGAGGACCGGCTTTGTAGAACCTTCGAAAACGTCGCGTAAAGCTTTTAGGGTTTCTTTCTGCTGTGTGGCTACCCACTGAAGTCTCCAGTGTTCTTTTGTGGCCTTGGTTTGCCCTATTCTCTCCTCCCTCTTGTTTTTTTTCCTCTTCTCCAAGGAATCTGGAAAAAACAATAAACCTTTTTTCCTTTCTCAATCCCTGAAAATCAGAATTTCTTATTGGAACAAGAGATTCGATCAAACCATTTTGATCAATCAGAATCTCTCGCCGAAATTTTCTGGCTTTTTCTCGGTAGATTCAGAAGAAGCCAATGGTTGGGGCAGAGCGACCGGAGAATCCTTGGGTTGCTTCCGAAATGCCGTCGTCTTCTCCGGCGTCAACAGAAGGCCGTGAATTTTCGATCATTGATTCAGCTACTGGAATAAGAGATGTGAGAGGATTTGAAAGTCTCGGAACGCAAATAGCTTCCCGGCCTCAATTGGAGAAGGTTTCGTCGGAGTATAAGCTAGGGTTCACGGAAAGAGTTTTATCAGCCGCCGGAGCTGCTTTTTTGTCCGCCGTTATCCTAAATCCTCTCGACGTTGTCAAGGTTGGTTTTTCTCTCTCCTTAAACCGCCGGAAAGTTATATGTTTTAGCGGCGAGAGAGAGACTTAATGTTTCTATTGTGATTTGTTTTATCAGACTCGTTTGCAAGCCCAAGCCGCCGGAGCTTCTTACTCTCACCCACTCAGCTGCTCCATTGGCCGCATGGCATTCTTTGGTCCAAACATGGTATGTCTCTGCTGAAATTCTGTTTCTTTGTGAGAGAGTTGTTTAAAGGAGAGCACTTTCGACATAACAATCTTCATTTCCATCACTCAATTATGTATGAGTCATGTGATTTCTTCTTTATTTGTTCAGATGTTTGCAGACTTGAGATGTTCTCCTTCATGTTCACGAGCTGGTGTTCAAGGTACTGTCTCTATTTGCCCGCCGGATTGTTTCCAGTACAAGGGAGCGTTCGATGTCTTCGGCAAGATCATACGACAGGTGAGTATCTTTTTAGACAAAAAGGACAATTGGAACAAACTTTCTTCATCTTGTTGGAAGTCTCGCATTTGAGTGTATTCTTGTATGTTGAAGAATGGATTTTAGCTAGATTGCTTCTATTTCTCTATTCCCTAACGCAAGAACTGATACAGGAAGGCATGGCACGCCTGTGGAGAGGGACTAATGCTGGTCTTGCCATAGCTGTGCCCATGGTATGCTCTCTTGTTTATACTTTTGGTGGATATTATTGTTTTTGGATAAACTATATGGATCAATGAACAATCAAGTTTGTGCACAGGTTGGGATTTATCTGCCATTTTATGATATGTTTCGCAACCGGTTGGAAGAATTATCTCGGGAGAAAGCGCCTTCTACGACAATAGCTGTGCCTCTTGTGGCAGGGGCATTGGCGCGATCCTTAGCTTGTACAGTCTGCTATCCTATTGAACTTGCAAGAACTCGTATGCAGGTAACTTTTGATACTCTGGAATGTGTGCTATGCTTCTCAATATGAGATTTTTTGTTTTTGTTTTTGGGGGTGTACCTTTTTTGTGCCTTGCTATTCATCTTCTATTCACTGTGTTTTTCTTACTAGGCATTTAAAGAAGCGAAAGCCGGTGTGAAGCCTCCGGGAGTTCTTAAAACACTAGTTGGTGTAGTCTCTGAAGTGAGGACAGCAAATAACCTCGAGAGTAGTTGTAAGTTGCTTCTTTCTTCTTCTTCTTAAGCCACAAGTATTGGCAATAATTTGACA
This sequence comes from Microthlaspi erraticum, assembly GCA_902728155.2. NCBI lineage: Eukaryota > Viridiplantae > Streptophyta > Magnoliopsida > Brassicales > Brassicaceae > Microthlaspi > Microthlaspi erraticum. The sequence continues at coordinate 394,970 of CACVBM020001440.1, read as the reverse complement.
TCCTGAGGTCTTGTTTCTCTGGTTTCCAAGTCGAGTTTGCTTTCCCTTATGTATGCCTCTTCATTGGCAAGTGCAACCCCCAGATGCAATCATATGGACATTGACACTAAAAGCCGTGATTTTTTACTGACTTTGTTATACATGTTCCCTGTGGCAGTGCACAACTATCGTGTTCTCTGGAGAGGCTTAGGCGCACAGCTTGCCCGTGATGTTCCATTCTCAGCAATCTGCTGGGCGACTCTTGAGCCAGTAAGCTCTTTGACATGTTTTAGACATTGGTTTATGCCAAATACTTAATTCAAGAGGAAATGAATTGGTTTCGAGCTACTACTTTTGGTGCAGATGAGAAGAAGGCTTCTTGGAATTGTAAACAATGATACAAACGCTCTTGGGATTCTCGGTGCAAACTTTTCCGCTGGTTTTGTAGCTGGAAGTATCGCTGCTGCTACTACTTGCCCTCTTGACGTTGCAAGAACAAGAAGACAGATAGAGGTCCGTGTGTTTGATTTGCGGAAATCTTGTCTATTTGCTTATATTATTATAAAACAACACTTACGTTTAACATTTTGCATCAAATTTCAGAAGGACCCTTGTAGAGCAATGAGAATGACGACACGACAGACACTGATAGAGGTTTGGAGGTATGTATTAAAAATTTCCATTTTTTACTTGCTTGAAGATAAAAGCTCTGTGTTTGCATTAAAACAAGAGAACAACAAGAACAAACATGAAACACGCAGGGATGGAGGGATGAGAGGAATGTTCATGGGGATAGGACCAAGAGTGGCGCGTGCAGGACCATCGGTAGGGATAGTGGTTTCATTCTACGAAGTGGTCAAGTATGTTCTGCATCGCCATTACGCTTCATCATGACCCAACAAAAGTGACACTAATCACCTACCTACGCATGAATGTGGATACGTCACTTTAGGTTCTATGCAGCCTTTTTTTTTTAACTGAACAAAAATAAGTTAAACAGGCTCAAATCCTACGCCAACCTCTTTGTTTCCTACCGTTTTATGAGCCGGAATTTTGTCCAATTATTAAATACCCGGCTGTTTAACCCGGTTTTTGTCGGTTCGATGTTGCATCGACTTGGGTTTAGTTAAACCATTCGAAATAAAAAAAATCATAAGATAACTCAAGGCCAAATCCACCTGCTAATAGCTTACTCGCAATTTCCTCGTTTGTTTTTTAAACATCTGGAAGATAAAAAAGTAGAACACTCGGAAAATACATTCAATGAGACTAAGATTGGGGAAAGAAGTCGTTGTTTCTCATGATCCAATACCTCTCTATCTCCACTGCTTTTCTTCCTGGTACTCTTCCTGCTATTATATCCCACCTGTTATTTTTTTTTTGTAAAACATTTTAGTTGTTTCATCACCACAATTGCAAATTATTGACATCGAGTTAACTAAGTGTAGAAAGGCTTAAAGTCGTATGTCACAGATTATAATGTAACGTCATGACATTACATAAATGATTTTGGAAGAGAAGATGAGATGGAGATACCTGTCGCCGACGAGTTTGTACATTCTAAAGATGAGGTCCTCCTCTTGCTCGCTCATCTTGATCACGTTCCACTCCGCGCTACAAACTTCTGCATTTATCAAACATAGTTCTTCACTTTTCTTTTCTTTTTTCTTTGCAAATCAATATACGTAAATGTAATAGTCCTAGCTAGGTGATCATCTAGATTGATTTGGATTGACTTTTCCTTCTCTTGTCTTAAATACAATATACATGAATAATCAGTTAAGGCTAACAATCTGGTATATATGCCGAGAGACAAACACTCAAAAAAGAATATATCTATCCATATATTTGAACTTAATCTCTCAAAAAGAAAAACAAACGAAGAAAGATGCATATATATGTTAATCAAAAGGAGACACAAAATGGAATAGAATTGGGATTAGCAAAAGATGGACCATCAGAATCATGCACGGACGTCGGTAGGTTGTATCCATCAATGGACGTGGAAGAAGAAAATGTGAGAAACTGAAGTAACGAGTTTGGAGTATAAGACAATTTTTTTTTATAACAGAATAGAGCCAGAGAGAGAATGTGTAAGATCGATGCCAACGATTTTTTGTTTTTATATAAAATCTGTGTGGGGAGAGAGAGGAAACGCTTCTTCGTTGGAAGTTAGTAATTTTGTAACATTAGTGTGACTGGAATTAAAAAGATTGTAATGATCTTGAATAATACAACTTTGGGGTCCTCAAATGCCAGGATATTAATGGTGTTTGTATGTCTAGTAAGACATCTCGTAAATTAAAAGGTACTGAATGATTGTTACGGGTTATGGTGGTACGGTTCATGGTTGGTAAATACAATCGATGTTATGTAGATTGAGAGAGTGTGCAATCAGTTTGATGCGAAGCAAATAGTACAGCATAAAGGAGAGGCTTAAGGGAAGAAAATACGGAGGTGCGGTCATAGCCGAAATGATTAAGAGACTAATACTGTTTGTTTTAGTGGAAATGTTTTTGTATTTTAGGATTATGGTGAACATTAGTGGTACTTTGAAATGATTACACTATTGTGGATATTGGTCGTGTTTGTTTACATTCTCTTTTGGACAAATAAGTGTTCAACTTTTATTGTGTGAATAATTTTTTTTCGAAAACACGTTAATTGTGTTTCTATGTTAGAGTTAAGACCTATTTTGTATGTTGTCTATGCATGTACAATGAACCAATGCATTTGAGTAGTTCACTTGTTTGATATAGAAGAAAATGCATGAATAACGTACACATCTTCACCAAAGTCATATAAGATCATATAGAAACAATAATACATTTTCTGACTAATATTAATATATCTATATAAATAAACAAATTACGGTCACAAGTTACCTAGCTAGGTGTCTACAGCCAGGGTAGTATAAAGAATGTTTTTCTTTGCTGATACTTGTACACACTATAAATTGATATCTAAACAAAACTTCTGGTCTAACAAAATTTTAAGAAAGGATCGTTTCATAATTTACATTTTAGAAACAATAAATGTCTGACAAACACCACCCCATTCATCTTCCTATGTACTATGTTGCAAACGTTTCTGCAAAACATTTATGACCTCTACTCTCCACCTATCAAGAGATGTGTATCAGTAAAACTTAAGGTGGTGAAAGGTGTAGAGAAGTCGGATCTTGGCTTTCTAAGTTCCTTTGGGAAAAATTCAAATAGTGTAAGAACGAAGAAGAGATAGACAGCAAAACCTAAGCTTTTAAAAATTTGGGGCCACTTAATGTAGACAGCAATTGTAACCATAGCTTCATCTGTAGGCCCACTGCCTCACCTATACGAGACCTGCCACATATTAAGACCTTCCTCAGTCCTCACTCACTTCTACACTTCCCAATTATAAACATTTAGTCCTTTTTGCATGACCCCACTGACTTCAACTATGGTAAAAACAAAAAAAAAAACCTACATTATACTGATCACAGCGTTTCAACGAATAAAAATGAAAGAGAAAATAAAAGATATATTCAAAGGTAGAAAACTAGGAAAGTAAATCAGTACTCCCTATGTCCCAAATTATAAGCTGTTTGGGACAAAAGTGAGAAATTAAGAAAAGTAACTTTTTAAATAAAATATTATTTAAAAAATAAATAAAATACTATCTAACCAATGCTGAAAAAAACTGTGTAATTTAATTGGATACACAATATTTTATAAAGTAAACAGTTTATATTGTGGAACAATTTTTTTTCCCAAAACTGGTTATGGGACAGAGGGAGTATCATAGAGAGAGAGGACAGTAACTTTTGAAGACAAGAGTACTAAAAATGGAATGTACTGCGGCTAGAAATAAACTGTTTTGCGGTGAATAAACAAAGCTAATTAATTCTCTCTATGTTTCTTCCAACATCTGCCACAACAGAGAGAGAGAATGACAGCACATATGTACGTGCATCATGTTTATAGTGTCTTAAAGTGATAGTGATTCTCTAAGTACGAACTGTTCCAATATGAAAAATTATTAATTTTTATATTTCCAAAAAAAAATCTAGAGCTGAAAACTAAATAAGTATATTGAAGATCATTTATACATCATATATTTTCAAAATTAATCTAATTCTGTAAGTTTTGCCAAGTAAATATTTGTTTTTTACGAATCGTAGACCTAGCTTGTTCTCGCCCAAGTCAGAGGCCGGTCTGATTAAAAGTAGATAATTGAGTTGTGGAAAACGACGGATCGGTGTGATGAAGAAATAATTCATCCATCACAATATGTCTTTAGAAGTTATTTGGTTCTTTATACCGACATTCCTTGTAGTCTACTAAACTAACTATAGCCTATAGGTATATGATAAGTTTGACCAGAAAAATAATATTATACTGTATTTAAAAAGTCAAAGACTCGACAAATGTTCTTTACAAAAATTCTAAATTGCATTGGTTAAATTTGAGTCCAATGCCCGCGCCCGCCAGGAGAAAGTATATTAAGTAACGAACATTACTACGTCAGTATTTGACACATGTTTATGACTGTTAGAGATCTAGAAGAGTTTGTAAAAATCGTAAAGTCGATCGAACCAAGTAAAAAGGAGAAAAACAAATTGAGGACTGGTCTGGATCGATTAAATCCTATTGAGAAATTATAGTATTCTTCTCGTTAGGTCTTACTATGAGAGCCTTCTCAAATATAACCCGACACAATGTGTTAAAACGTCATTAATTCAAACTGTCCCAATCTCGTGATGAATTAAAGTCTTTGTTTGTCGAAAAATAAAGTCTGTTTTTCCACGTAGAAAATTCTTTGACGATGTCACCGACTTTTCTCCGACATTGACCTATTTTGTATTTTCTAAAAGATTTCTTCTACTTCTTTTATTAGTGTGATTTATAGATTTCATATCAATTTACCAACCGGCAAACATAAGAAAGAAAACAGACGACTTCCAATACCTTCTTATATGTTTAAGACCCCGAAAAGAGTTAGAAGGTACTTAAGACAAAAAGAAGTAGGAAAAAAATAGTAACATCTCAGTCAGTAACAATTTAAGTTGACGAATCATGATGTTCTGAATTTGAATTTTTGGTAAAATTTGCAATCATTACACACAACCATAGTGAAGACGTTCCAGAACATTTTTTATTTTAGATTTACGACAATTACATACTCCTGTTGTTAGATTAGAAAAGAGAGCAAAAAACCTCGTATCTTTCTTGTTTTGCTGTAAAATGTAACCTTGTAAATCTGTAAAATTAAACAAAAACTAAGTTTAAAGTTTTAAAACTAAATTGCAAAACAAATATAATTATTTATTTATGGAAGACAAACACCCAGCCGACCTAACTAATTGTTCTAACAGTTTACAAAGAAAAGAGGATTAGTCAACCTGCATGATTGCCAAAAGCTTTTTTTTCTTCTTTCTATTCACACTTTCCGCAGCAATTTTGAAAGTTAATGTGATTTCGATTTCACTTATCATACCGTGGAGTTATAAGTTATAACATATTCTCAAGAAAACAAGGGTTTGTTGTTCTCGTCTTTTTTAAACAAATTCTTTTTGTGTGTACTCAGTACTCACATACATGTCTTTCAATCAAAATAGTAACATTTTCATATATATAATCTTTTTAATCAATTGCTGGCTCTAGTTTTAGATTCAATGCATGGTGGTTATTCTGTATGACATTATGAGTTTGCGTTTCTTAGTCAAAAGCTATGTCCCGAGTTAACTGCGATCTCCTGAAGCTATTTCTGTCAAGGTTTCTACAGCGATTTGCAATAGGATTCCATTGAGACCAAGCTCTGAAGCTGGTGGTTCAATAAGGTCTATAAAACGCTTCCTCAAACAAGGATCAAATTGATCATTCACCTTCTCGGGCCAGGAGGCTCCTCCGTGCCCAACAGAGCTTATAAAAACTCTGTTTCCTACTTTGAAACACATCCTCCTTTTTGGAAGTTATTTTATGTGATCCGTTCGGAAACAATCTAATTAGGTTCCCTCTGTGAAAAGTTTGTTCCCATGATTTTCTATATTTTTACAATTAAATTCAATAGAAAAAGAAAGTTCAACTTTACAAATTTGTTGTATTCAGTACGAGCTCAAACATAATAATGATAATGTTATAAACCCAAAAAAAAAAAAAAAACATGTGGAGAGGCGCAGGCGCTTGAGATAATATTTCTTACACTAGTGCAACGTTTCATACTCATTCATCTTCTTACCTCGTAATATTAATGATCCCATATGGTTTGCGACATAATTATTTCTCCTTTTTCCATTTGTTATGACTTTTTTTTTTGTTGCCAGCGCATTTGTTATGACTTTAGTTGTTGATAGGAATGTACGTGAATAACAAAAAAAAAAAAAAATAATAAAAAAATAATATCTAGAGGACATGAATCATCTTGTAAGGAAATTGAGTTTCTATCTGTTCTTGAAAACGTTGACAAAATACCAAAGTTAAGCAGTTACAAAAGGTAACGAATTTGAAACAAAAATGATTCAAATTTGTAATATCTGAATTACAAATATTTAATCATTTAAACAGCTTTCAGCTATTGGAAAGCAACCGAAAATGTGTAAAGATATGGGCAAATATTTTAGTATCTATATTCTAATTGATTGAATCAGTCAACGATGATTTTATCATTTTTAGTAAAGAATATTTTAGTCAAACTTATATTCTTAGAAATTTCATATCTGAAAAGGATAGTTTCCAATTTCCATTACGGCCAGGGACAGCGTCAGAACTCAAAACACAAAATCCACTTTTTAATATAGAAAGACGAAAAGAAGACAGACTGAGACCTGACCCAACAGCCACTTGCTCCACCGGTCAATACCGTGATTTGCGCCTCCTCGTGTGGCATTGCCGAAGAGAATTTTAGTTTCTCTTTTAATAATTAAAACTCATTTCTAAAAAACAAAATAATACTAAGAAAAATTAAACACGTTCGTGCAACTCAAAAAAATTGACAAGAGCAACAAAACCAATTAATTAATCAGATATTCTTTTCCCAATATTTCTCCCAAAACTGTTTTACAAGCTCAACGACACAACATTAAATTACTTCTCAAAAAATAAAAATCATAAAAATACTAGAAAAAAAAAACAAAAACTTATCAAAACTCCCGACAAAATTTGACTCTCACACCGGCGATATATGCAACCGATGTTTTTGGGTAAAAATATCACACAACTAAACTAAAAGATCCGACATCAAAGAATCATCGAAATCGTTGAACATTGAGCCAATCTCTTGCATATCGGAAGAGTAGTTTTCTCCTCCTATGTTGGTGTTATCGAATACTAGAAGATCGTTAAAGAAATCATTCTCCGGAGACTGAATAGGAGACATTTGTTGATCGAAGATGGAGATGTCCGGTAATGATTCATTGAAATAGTTGTCTAGAAATGGAATGTCCAAAGGAAATGAATCATCAGCATTATCATCATTACCTTCTCCAAGGTGCCAGCTTAATGGTTCCGGTTCAATGAACTCTTGTTTGACCGGCTTAACCGGTTCATCGATTGGTTCAGAGATTTGAATCATTTGATAGTTGAGAACCGATGTTGGCGATGATAGATGATGAGAGTCGTCGTCCATTGATTCTGATGTCGAAACCGATAAGTTGCTCTCTGGTTCCGGTTCTGGTTCTGCTTCCGGTTCCGGTTCGGCTTGTACGGTGAAGTTGGTGAGAGCATCGGGTCCGCGAAGTCTGATTGCTGCGTTGTCGTAGACGACGGCAGCTTCCTCCGCCGTAGAAAAAGTACCGAGCCAGATCCTCCGGCGTTGCTCCGGATCACGAATCTCCGCCGCGTATTTGCCCCATGGTCTCCGTCTCACGCCGCGAAACTTTCTCTCGTTTTGGCCGTCGCCGGAAACAGAGACAGAGACCTTTTGAGGAGGAGGATCAACGGTTACCTTCGTCGGAGCCGCCGCGACTTCTTCCGAGGAGCTAGGCTCGACTCTGATCTCGTTGATCAATCTCTTGACCCGTCTTCGAGGGAACAGAAACTCGTCCTCGTCGCTTGATGAATCAGTGGCGTCTTGATCCATCACACACACACGAACCAACCTCGCCGAGTCACGATCACTCATCTTCTTCTTCTTCTTCTCCGCAGGCTGCTTTTTAGTGTACTTTCTGATAACTGTCTTGTGCTCCGTGTACTTCACTGGTCTGAAATCCATGTACTCCTCCATCATCGTCCTATTGGCTTCTAAATATTTAAGAAAAAACAGAGGAGATTCTGTGGTTTGGTGGTTAAAATTTTGAGGGATTTTGAGAGAGATTTATAGAGAGAATGTTTATAAAAAGAAAATGAAAAACTGCAGGTTTAACTTTAAAGTGAAGAAGATTCAGAAATTTACTCTTCATGAATCCAGTTTTATAGGATCTTTCGGGGGCTGGCTTTAGCCATAATTGGTAAATATAATAAGTAAAAAATAGGAACAAAATATTTAAAAAATATTAGCTGTTATTTATTGTACTTATTTCTTTTTTGGCTATAAAACATTTTCATTGCGTCTCTTCCCGGTGATATGCACCACTGATTTACTAGCACCCGGGACGCCGCATTCATGTAAGCAAATCGCATGGTGACACGTGTAAAATATGAGATATTTTTCCTTGTCCGGATGACTACTTTTAGTGCTGAGTCAGCGCGTGGCTACCAGACTCGAACTCCGCAATGTCAATCACGTGACCCCAAGATACCCGGCTCTGGTTTTATTTTATTTCTTTTGAAAAAAATCTTTCGTTTTTAAACATTTTTTATACTATATAATACTGGTTGGTCCATCACTATAAACAAAACCAACTAAAGTCATCAGAGATGAAACAATGCAACAAAAAAAGGCTTGGTCTCAAGTCTCAACTGGACTTCGTTTTTGTACTTTTGTCCGAATTTACATAAGAAAACAATATATTTGTTGAAGAGAAACTTATATGGTGAAGGTAAAAACATTTAACGACAAAAAAAAATAAGAAGGAAAGAACATTTTCCTAATTTTTTTATCATGACTACACTAGCTTTGACCGACATTTGAAGCCACTTCATTTAGCTGTTTCGTCCATGCATTCATTTCTTATGAACAACCTGTCACGTGCTGTGTTTTCCTAAAGTGCTACTTTCATTCAACAGTAAAATTGCTACTATTTGAGTAAATGCTATTTTTAAAAAAGAAACAAAGTACCAAATGAGTTGTATATGCACGGCAAAAAGGGAATCAAATTTATTTCCTGGTAAAGAAATATATTTGTTTCTGTTAGTATACGATTTTACTTCCCCTCTTGACAAATATTTTTAAGGAAAACGACTACAAATTATTCAGTAATATCTTGTCATTTACAGCGAGATAAGTAACGTGGCGGGCAACCTAGGGTTTGGCGCCATTTATATAATTCTCTTTCAAGACTTATTTTCAGTATTTGTACTCAATTCCAAAAAATAAATTGTATGACAATTAAGAAAGTAGCAAACTAGCAATGCAAGCACACGAAATATTTCGAATAATTTTGGACGAGTTTGATTTTTTTTTTTTTTTTTAATTATGATATGATCGGTAATTTCTTTCGTAACATGTTGTAAAAAAAATATAAACAGAGAGAGATCAGCTAAAAAGGGGCGCGTGAGAGAAGCTGTGGACGTTTTGATTCTGAAGATTTAAAGTGGGAAGAGAGAAAGAGACATGGAGAATCATTTGGATTGACAAAGACAAGCCCCGAGGTTTAGTGCAGTGTTCTTGGCCACTATCTTGAGTGTCCTCCATTGAACCAAGTGACAAATCTATGTATATATTATATGCGTCTATGTAGATACAAATAATACTATATAAACCGTAGTATAGTATATGTAAAAATAATCGGGTCATACGTATATGTGTATTACTACAAACCACAATTGATTGTGTGTACATTGAAATTTAGACGAAGTATAGGACTTGGCTTGAACGCGCGTTTTTCTTTATTTTGAAGTTTATCTTAACCAAAAATATCAGTAGTATCACTTGTTCTACAATTTTTACTTTATATATTTTTTTTAATCTCCATCTTCGAATTGTTTAGGTGGAGCATACGTCGCTCGTGGAAACATTGGTGTATGAACTCAGTTCCTCAGCAAGTAGCAAGCGAAAGTCCAAATTGAGGAACTAAATTCTTCGAAATGATCAGGGACAACTGAAACTAACGGTTTCTACAAAACTATAATCATACAGTTTTTATTGTATTTATAACTGAAATTCAACTATATCATCTATTTTCGTTTGGTTTGATATGTTTTTTTTAGCACTCCTAAAACTAAGTATATAATGTGTCGGTTATGAACGAAGAATCCAAATAGAAATAAGACAGGCTTGGTAAAAAAAAGAAAATTTAAGGACAAAGATCCATTCTTAAAAGGAGGGCCACCCCTCAAAATAGCAAAACGTTGAAAGCTTTATCACCATTAGTTATATATATTTGACGTACGTACGTTGGTCTCGGTGCAGAGCTTTAAACTAAGAACGAGCGCGAACTTGATAGACAAATAAAGACTAGAGAAGGTCACCGCTTGAGTAACTATTTGTCATAACCAAGTTAACGATAATATAAAAAACTACAGCATAACGTGCCATTTTCGAGTTTTCCCAAGTTAATGTGTGTCTTGGAGCAGAAGCTACATGGTCGCGACTCGTGAGTGCTACTCAAGTCATTCTCGTGGACAGTCTTAGTTTAGAAGCAAGAAATGTTGGTTTTTTAGTTATGCGTAAAATTTTATTTATCCGTAACTATATTACAAGTTTAACTATTTATCCGTAACTATACAATAATGCTAAAACGAAATATAATAACTATATCACAAGAACAATAGTGATGAGTTTACAAAAAATAACAACGTTAATTTGTGTTTGTGTATGCTGGATCCTATTATTTTGATGTATACAATTATTTACTTTTTATTTTTGTTGGTTTTATACTACCATATTTGTTTAGGGGAAAAAGTTTAAGCATTAATAATACTCGGAATGACAAGGTCATGAGCAATGTGGACTTGGGACCCAAACGAGATAATCGTTAAGGCGGAAGCGGAGTCCATCGCATGGAGGAATGCCCAAACACGGCTACAACAGACCCACATTGAAACATTTACTCTCCCACCAGTGACGGAGGACATCTGTCAAGTGGATGGAGCTTGGAAGGAAACAGATTGCAGAGCAGGTATGAGATGGTTTTATTTTCACACGGAAAATATGGACAAACTGATGGGTGCATCTAATCTCAGGAGGGGGATTTCACCGCTCCAGACGGAGTTGGAAGCTCTAATTTGGGCTATGCAGTGTATGTTAAGAAATAGCAAGTTAAATATAGTTTTTCAGACGGATTGTTCCGATGTGGTGAAGATGGTGTCTAAACTAGAGGAGTGGCCGGCTTTCTCACTATTACTTGACGAGGTGAATAGATGTAAGAGGGGTTTTACTTCTTTTATCATCATGCATATACCAAGGAAGGAAAATACGAAGGCAGACAGGTTAGCACGGAGTGCTCGAGTTCTACCTACTGATGTGTACTATGTAAACTTTGTTTCACCAGCTTGGATTTCCGAGTTGTTCTAGAAATAGAGGCTGTTGACAAAAAAAAAAAAAAAAAAAAAATACTCGGAGGAGATCGATCGGCAAAGAGATTATATGTTTTCTTTTCTTTTCTTTTTGGTTTTGACAATTATTTCATGGCGATAATTAATTTGGAAAACGTTTTTGTGAGGTTCTTAAACAAAAAAACGTTTTTTATACTAGTAGTACTTAGAAAGTAAGTTGGAATTATTGCTATAATTCAACCGGAAAAGTCTTAACTTTCTACGGTTTCAACTTTCAACAATAAATGAAATATATCACTCCTTAAACCGAGGTGTCAAATGGAGCCAACGGTAAGAAGAAATAAACCGTTTTCTTCCATTCGAAATAAAACTTTAGCCTTATGATTCAACAATTAACATTAATGAATCGTAATTAATGCCATTATTAGTGGAGGCCACCAAGGTATACGATTCTCTGATTAAGTAAAGACAAAAAACGGGAGATTAATGGCGATAGAAGACTGTCTCTAAGTTCAGGCTGCAATTAAGTTCCTTTTTTCAGTCACAATTTTTTTAATGAACCTGATATTCACCATCCTCTATTATGCACGACCTCTCTCTCCTTAAAGTTTTATAGAAAAATATTTCTTATTTGAAGTTATGGACCATGAACATAGATTTATAGTTAGTCCAATCACTGACACGTGTAGTTGGAATTGTTATATACTACTTTTATAAGTTTCCAGGGGTTTGCATGTTCGGATATTTAAAACCTTCGGTCGTCTAGACAGAAAAATAAAATAAAACTGATTCTTAGAAAATACTATATTCTTTATAAAGCGGTCCATGCTCGAAGTGATCGGGTAATGGTTATATGGGTTGGTTGCATCGGGAGGTCAGTCTGCCTTTTTCTTGAAAGCTGATATTTTGATCTTTTTATATTACTTTTTTCAGTGTTTTTAGTACATGAAGCCATTGCGGTTGGTGGGTTGATGGTTGATATAATTGATGTCTCAGTGAATTTAGTGTCTATATGAATAACCTTTTTTAAAAAGATAACTTTTAAACTAATGGGATATTTTTTAGATAGTCTGTAATGTAAAAAATCTCGAAAAACAACGATGTGGTGGTGTCTCATCATTGATAAACAAAAAAACTAGTGATCGAATTAGGATGGTGTCTAGTGGATAACAAGGGGGCCTTTATCTAATCGGGCTAAAGTAGTAGAAGTTTATGGTCTTTCCATGTCGAGCTAGATGGACTCTTATGAACGATGTCCAGTAGGCAAGATTCTTCAGTGCACTCTAAACGGATTGCTCCAGCTTGGCAAAGATGTTTGAGTACCAATTTAGACTTCTTTCTCTCTCAATCGGATCTTTGGTAGTTTTAACATTAGTGTTTAATATCATTTTCAGCTCAGCCTTTGTTCTACTCGGCTAGTATTCTTTTTTGATTCACATAATAAACAAGCAGCAGATGGATGATTTTTTAGATTATAGTTCCATGGAAAGGAATGAAAATGGAGATCATATAACTTCTTAATGGTGCTGTCTTCACATTTTTTTTTCCATAAGACAGACAGGTCTATAAAGATGATTACATAGAGAAATAAGAAGAGTTGAAATTATTAAGGTTCTTCATGAAGGACAGGTACTATAGTCAGCCCATTGCGTATTTCTGGGTCCAGGTACGAGCAGTTGACTCGTACTTGTTCTTGTCTGTCTTGTACATGTGAGCAATCTCCGGAACCAAAGGATCGTCCGGGTTTGGATCAGTCAACAAAGAACAGATCGATAGCAGCACCTGTTGCATCACACACATCACATACGAAATTTAAATTAACAACAGACTTTTAAACTTGGGAGCAAAATGATAAAAAAAAATGAGCAAGAACGAAAAGAAACCTTGGAAATTGTGAGCGCAGGACTCCACTGCTCCTTCAAGATGTCGAGACAGATGCTCCCATTGCTGTTGATGTTTGGATGGAACACCTTCGTCCTAAAAGCCACCTACATTATTTTGTCACACCATACATTAGAGCTATGATATCAAGCAGCAGCCACAGAGAATAACATCCAATGCAAAAACCATAGAACACATTTGAGCTAGAATTAAAAACGATAGCAAAAGATCGATGATAAAGTGTAAAGATTTTCTTTGGAAGACGCAGCGAACTGTAGAGAGTTGAATTACCTTAGGAGGTTTAAAGGGATAATCTGGAGGAAAATGGATGGTTACAAGGAACACTCCTCCAGAATAAGGACTGTCCGTTGGACCCATTATCGTGGCCTGCCAATGAAACATGTCTTCCGCGACAGGTCCTGTCAATATTTGCAAGGAACAACAAAGTTCAATATCAAACCAGAAGAGAAATCAAAAGGCAGATAAGAAACTGGTAAAGCGGCAGGCAACACACAAAAGAAGATCAAAGTTTTTAGTTAAGGTCTCATCACAGAAAATCACAATCTGTAACCAGATCCAGAAAGTAATGAAATCAAAAAAGTTTGAACCTTGACCTTCATGATTCAAAGCCAGAAAAATCACACACAAGGGTTATCATGAACCAATACGATAATTATGAAAAATCTCTGTCATTTGCAGCTGAACTACCCAAAATCAAAACTGTAGAGCTGGATTAAGGAGGAATCAAGTACGACAAACAGCTAATTAGATAATTAGATCTAAGCTAACAATAGATCAATAATCATCATCATCATCATCATCATCATCATCATAAGCCAGAGCAATCCCAAAATTCTGAATCAAAAGTTAATAATTTAGTCGAGATAAGCACCTGCGCTACATGAAGTAGGAGGATCCTTTTGCAGATCCTTCAATTCCTTCAAAATCCGTTTCGATGCCATATCCAAAACCTACGATCCAATCAAAAAAAAAAAAACGAATCCAAGGGTTATCACAGATGAACAAAAATCCCAGAATTATATAACGAAGGGAAGATTCAATTCAAAATAAATCATACCTCAAGTTACACGTTTTCGTCCTGCTTTTGGTTCTTTGAATTAGGAATCGAGGAGAAGAAAGGAAGGCGAAACGGAAGAGAAACAAGTTTTAATGCTGTGAGGTCGCGACCACTATAAATAGGGCTTGTCAAAATTTTCTGCTTCGTTGATTTAAGTGGATTTTGGAGAGATTCCATGTTTTTAAATATTGATTTAACTTTTATTTTTGGTGGGCCTTACTTAGCGTTGTACTTACGGCATGAAAAAAAACGCGCTTCTTCTTTTCTTATTCTTATCATCATCATCATCATATCATGTCCCCATTCGCCCCAAAAGCGACATCGTTTTAATCATTAGTCCATAAGTCGTATCATTTGGACGGCTGATAATTTTCTTACCTTTTGTAAAGACGAATCATTTGGCGCCATTTGCGTGATTTTCCCTTGCTTTCAAGATTCCCCATGGATTTAATATGATCTCAGCTGCTCTCGTTCAAAGATTGAAACTGAAATAGTGAAAGTTCATGATCGTTGATGTGACAATGAGCTTGTTTTGGTTTGGAGTACCTCATTGGAGAGTAGACTTGTTTCAGCTGTTCATGTGCATTTTTCTGATCAAATTGTCTTTTTCCCTTGCGTCTCATTAGTGAAGGAAATTTGGTTTGAATGAGCTCAAGGTAGTTGGGAAGAATAAGCTTGAAAAGTAGAATTGACTAACAAATACATTGTCCCAATGGTATATCAAAAGAGGAAAACATAGCAAAAGATTGTTAACAATACACCATACAAGATTCAACTATACCATATGTACCAAGACACATAAATGAACATACGACCGCCAACTATACCTCAGATGAATCATAATTGGGTAAAAACATTCTTCACATCAGTGCAAGATTATGCTCAGAGTAGAGCTTGAAGTGCTTAGTTGCTTACTTTCTAAATTCAGCAACCTAGAAAAATTAAAGTTTATGAAAGATCAACTGAAGCAAATTAAGAAGCCTAGTATTAGGCTGTAGGCGCACTCTACATCATGTAATATATTTTTTTTTAACTAAACTGTGAGACACTCTTTATTTAATAAAGGAGGGGCTTCTACATCGTCTAATTGTTCATCTTCCCGATCCAAAACCTTGAGACATCTCATATTACTTCCCAAACTTCCATTTGTGAGCTGTTTCAACCATCTCTTCTGCTTTGGTGGCTCTGCACTTATGGCAATGGCTACGTCGTTGGGGAAGAGATCACGTTGGACAAAAGCGTGCATCCCCGTCAGTACCAGCACACCTATCACCGTCAGAGTTGCTGCTCCCGACATCACAACAGACAAGACCTGAGTTGCAACTCCGCTTACTTCGCCTGAGTATTTGATCGTCGCTGTTGCCACCGCCGTCATCGGAAACGTGTAAGCCCACCAAGCTAGCGAAAATCTGACATTGAGAACAACAATTATGTCAGACAAATTCTATTTATATGGTCTCTAGATTCTGCTAGTTAGTTAGAGAAAGAACTTACTTGAATCCGCGGAAAAAATTAATCCGAACAACCTAAAACAAGAACACCATAAGTAAATTAGTTAACCTTTCTTGTGACGCAAGCAACTTAGCTCTGTAGTGGAAAAATTAAAGTTACCAGAGAGAAGTACAAGAACAAGGAGATGAAGTAAGCGAGGCGCGAACCGAGATTGAAAGACTCAGATATCGTGGTCCATGCCATGGAAGCGACGGCCGGAGCAGCCACAAAGAGGAAAAAAACAGGGTGAAGCTCTTTAGGTAAGGTTTCGTTTGTAGGAAGTCTCTGATAGAGAGTCACAAATAAGACCAAGTAATAAGCCAATCCGATGGCAAAGAAGAACATTGGTCCTTCTTTCAACCCCATCGACGCTCCAAGAACAGCTCCGGCGAAATTTCCGACGATAGAAAGATGATTTGTAGGGTTAGCGACTTTAGAGAGGCGTCTTTGTCCACCGGACATCCACTGTCCGTAAATCTTCATCTCAAGAAACAAGACCGGAGCCATAAGGAAGTACCAAAGTATAGAAGGGAGATGCGAGGTGATGGAGTGTGGGACTCCGAGTGCTAAGAAGAGGACTGATATGAGAGGAGCGAAGAAGAAGTTGACTCGGATCGGATGCCGGAACTCGCGGCGGACCGCCTCGAAGTAGAGGATGGTTTTGAGGAGGTAAGTGATTGAGACGGCGATGAGGAGGAGGAGAGAGATCCACCAGAGCACGTGGTTAACCACTTGAGTCACGTGCAAGAACTTCTCAGCGTCTGTGGTTGCTAAAGTCTTCCACATGATGGCTTGACTGCTAACTCCAAGACACATCCCGTACGATGTGATTGGAAACCGGAGAAGAAACGGCCACGTTTTGTCTTCAGGCAAAACTATCTTCTCCTTGTCCTGTTTCATCAAACGTACTATTTATAGAAAGTAACGAAAAATCAAGAATAAGTATTTAACAAGAAATGAATGATAAATAAATACCTTGAGAGTTTCAAGTTCAGGGCCTTGAAGAGCGTCGAAGTATCTATCAGCGGTTAAAGATTCAGTTATTTCTTTATCCTCGTGCAACGAACTTTCAGTTGGTTTCCCTCGTAGATTCGATATCTGACGTTCGAGCTTCCCTGACATGGTCCTGAACAAGTCATACCTCTTGTCGTGTGAGTTTCTAGAAGCTTCTTGCTCAAGAAACATGGAACCTCGAGGCATAGACTTGGAATGAAACGTCATCTTCCTCCCTCCGATCCGTTTCTCCAATCTTGAGAACTCTCCACAACTAGACTGACGTTGATCGTCTAACAGATCTGGGCTTTTTGGAGAAACGGATCTCGGATTATTCATCGTTTCCCTGATTTGGAACTACACACTCGTAAAGAACCAAATATATAAACATAAACATAAACCAAAATCAAAACGTCACATCCAAAAGATACAGAGACTACTATGTAAGTGGATTAGTTAGTTGTATTTAACATATAAACCAAAAATATATAAAAGATACTTACAGAAAACAAAGAGAAAGCGATGGAAACTGAAAATGAGATCTGATCGGTGTGTAGAAAAGAACAGAGGAGTTTAATTAGGTGTGGCCAGTGGCTGCCAAAAATATTTGAAGTCAAATAAGTCCACTCAAAAGACCACAGTGTATATGACTACACCTGAGGTTGATAGGGGTCTTCTGGTAAATTTGTCGCCCATAACGTAAGGTCGTTTGTTTTGGTCGTTTAGTGCTGTCCAGATAAAGTTTTCATGTCTTTACACTTTTGTTTCTATTTGAGCAGTTCTGTTTTGACCATTTAGCTGTTTGTCTACATTCACTTGCTTCATTGTTCTGTTTGGTCTGTACAGCTCATCAAAGCGGTGGTTTTTGGTCTGATGTTATTACTCCCACTATTGCTAAAAGAACATAACGACAGTAAGAATACACGGTGAACCGAATCGTAACAAAAAATTGGAAGAAAATATGCAAACATACCAAGTTAAGAAAACAAATGGAAATATAAAAAATAATGTGGGAATCAATGTCTTCATGACTCGAAAGGTCAAGCAAGCAGTCAAAGAAAGAAGCGGCTTTGCATTTTGCAGTCTCTTTTAGCCGCGTACGTGCTTTTTCATAATATTATCCGTACATTCCTCGAATAATATCCCAACTTTCATTACTATAATCTAGGTTGATGTCGCTTTGTGTATAAATGGTCTCTTTCTTTCAAGTTTCTAACACCAATTTTACCCAAAAAAAGAGTTTCAACACCAAAAAAGTCTGATAATTCTAAAAACTATCTTATCAATACAGAGAAATATGTCTATTTGCATCATATATAGTGGTAACAACAATAATTATACAGTTTCACACTATTAAACTAAGTTTTGTGCCATCATAAAATTTTCAAGATTTTGGTGGTAATTTTAGAAAATAAAATTGGTTGTGTGTATATAGTATAGTAGCTACAGTGAGATAGCTGGCTGGGTTCCAATTTTTCATAAACCTAAAATGGGCCGAATAATTCTTTGAAGCCCATTAGCTGATGCTTTTCACAGAACTCATGATGATTTGTTATCATCCAACGGATATATAATAAAACCCATTGTCTACAGGTTCAAGAGAAATCTGACGTCTGTGAGGTAAGATAGATAATCCAACGGCTTAAAAGTAATCCCATCGAATCGTCAGAAACAAAAGTCGTCCTTTTTAAGTATGAAAGAGAAATGCAGAACCATTTTCTCTTTCTCCCTCCATTTTCAGAGAGTGAGCATAATCCTTCTTTTCCAAAATTTCTGAGTCTAAAATAAATAAAGAAATCTCTTTTATCTTTCTTTTCTCTCTTTGTCTGAATCTTCTTTCTCCTCCTGCATAATCTCCAAGGCTCGGATTCGTACAGCGAAAGACAAGTATGATGAAACAACCGGAATGTTCACCATTTCCCGGAGGAGTCACGCCGGAGGAGAAACAGCCGCCGGCGTCAACTAAAGATGAATCTCAAGAGAGGTTTAGTTATCTTCCTCTTTTCTTCTGTACATTTCGTTTTTTTTCTACTGAAACATTATGATTTTCATGAAAAAAATTCCATCTTTACATGACCTATTGCCTTACTTTTGCTCTCTGTTAACTAAAAGTAGGGTTTACGGCTCAGATAACACGGAAACGGAAAGGGTTTCACACCAAAAGAGAGAGGAGATGTGCAAAATCCTAGACCAGGTTAAGGATCAAGCTTCATCACTTCTTAAATCCTCGCTTGAGCGGGAGAAAATCGATGGAAAGTTTGGTTACACGATAGAGTCGCTGGAGAAGAAGGATGAGCGTCTGAGAGTGGTTGAAGCGAGGGAGAAGGAAATTGGTTTGCTTGAGGAGACGATTTCTGTGAAGCTAAAGGAGAAAGAGACGGAATTTCATTTTAGACATGTCACTGAAGAGTCTCTCGTGAGATTTGTGGTTGAGAAGCAGATTGAAGAAGTAGTGAGACAACTTAAAGCAGAGGAGAACAAGCTCGTTTCGCTTCACCGTTCAACGAAGAAGAAATTTGAAGGTATAATGAGTGAGTTTGATGCGAAGAAAGCTGATGGACGCAGGCTTTTTGAGTCGATCCATGAGAAGTTGTCTGTGTTAGAGAAAGCAGAGAAGGGTTTTGATATGAAACAGAGAGCTGAGACGGAGAGATTGAAGGAGGAAAGTAAGAAGCTTGAAGCAAGGAGGAATGAGATTTGCTCACTTGAGGAAGGTATCAAAGAGAATTCTGCTGAGTTGAAGATAAAGGAGGAGACTTTTGAGCTGAAACAGAGAACTGAGACAGAGAGATTGAAGGAGGAAAGTAAGCAGCTTGAAGCAAGGAGGAATGAGCTTAGCTCACTTGAGGAAGGTATCAAAGAGAAGTATGCTGAGATGAAGATAAAGGAGGAGACTTTTGAGCTGAAACAGAAGGATCTTGAAGTTAAGGAGAAGAGACTGGAAAGAATGTTGAGAGAGCTTGAAGAGAAGCAGATGGAGTTTGAAGACGGATCAAAACAACAACTTGTAAAAGCAGAGACTCGAAAAAGATCCAACCTTGAAGTTGAGCCTCTTGTTCCTCTGCTGGTAGAGAGAGATAGTGATGCTGGTTCTCTTACACCTCTAGCGAAAAAACACAAAACTGAAGCTAATGATGGAGAGATTGGAGGAATTGTCTGCTGCACTGAGAAAAGTGATGAGTCTCCTAAGCCATTAGCTTGTCTTGAGGCAAAGTTTAATAATTTTAGCAAGTCAATGAGCTCTTTTGCTGTTGATCAAGTGTGGGCATTACATGATCCTAGAGATGATATGCCTAGGAGCTATGCTCAGATCAGGACAATCTTTAGCTCTCACTCGAGTCTGCAGGTGACATTGCTTGAACATGTTGAAATCCCAAAAGATGAGAAATTTATTCGCCAAGCTTGTGGGAGGTTTGAATATGGAGATACAGAGATCAAAAGCCATTTGATGTTTGCTCATGAGATGGATCACACCAAATGTGACAAAAGTGTCGTACTTTACCCAAGAGAAGGCGAGACATGGGCTCTTTTCAGAGATTGGAACGCAAGTTGGAAGAGTAACTCTGATCTTCACGAGTTTCCTCACAGATACGACGTTGTGGAAGTGATCTCCGAGTTCGACGATGAGATGGGCATTGCAGTGGCGTATATGGGGAGAGTTGAAGGATTTGCATCTGTTTTTAACCGTGCTGAGAGACATGGAATCATCCAGATGATGATCTCACCAGGGGAGATGCAGATGTTCTCTCATAAAGTTGAGTCGGTTAGGTTGAGAGGAGACGAGAAAGAGGGAGTCCCAGCTGGTGGGTTTGAGCTAGACCCTGCTGCTACGTTGAGATATGATCATTTGCTTGAGGATTGTGGTAGTGGTAAAGATCAAGATGGGTCTACAAAAAATCTGCCCATTGTAATAATAGTCTAATAGATTAATGAGGGACTTAAAGTCTATGTATAGTGCCATTGGTGATGGCTTTTGAGGTTTGCAGGAAGTAGTGAAACTGTAATCTTTTGGTTCTGTTCTGTTATCTCTTTGAACCTGTCTATGTTTTGAATTGAACCAACTTCTTTTGTTGAAAATGAAAGAGAATGCTTTAGTAGGACTTCATGGTGGATTCAGTCTTAACTTCATCTTTATTCTCTGCCTCTATGAAAGTGTCTCCATTGGGGAAATTCCAAAACTTGTTACAGGCAAAGACTAATAATAGTGTTATGCAAATCAGTATTTTATAACATAAAACATGGGGAATTTTTAAAACTACACTATATTTTCTCTATAAAACATTATATATACAACAAAAAGATTAGTGAAATAAGTAATAACTATTTGTTTCCTAACAAATTACTGTACATAGTTACCTACAATTCAACATCCTCCTAGTCTTTTTTTTCTTCATTTTTTTTTTATCGAATCCTAGTCATTTTTTTTCTCTCCTCAAAATGGATCACAAATCTAATCTTAAGCCTTGGGTGTAAATTAAATTGTTTATTTTTTCCAAATGGTCGTTTTTTTCCCGGCAAAGAGTTAACGACCATAAAAGAGTTAATGCTAAGAATAGAAGACGATCGTCCCACACCCATCAGAGCTATTTGTCTTCTCCGTCGTTCACTAAAATCTTATTTACCCAAAAAGAAAAATCGTCTACTACAAAAACTTGAGAGGAAAACAAAAAGGTTATGTTTTGGATTATTTGACAAGAAAACAAAAGGATCCATATTTTTTAAGGGAATGCTTTTGGGTTTGAATTGGCAGAAATGGAGCAGAAGAGCGTGTTGCTTTCAGCGTTAGGAGTTGGTGTTGGTTTAGGGATTGGGCTAGCGTCCGGTCAGGGTTTGGGTAAATGGGCAAACGGGTCTGTTTCTGCAGAGGATGGGCTCACCGGAGAAAAGATTGAGCAAGAGTTGGTGAGACAGATTGTTGATGGCAGAGAGAGTAGTGTCACTTTCGACGAGTTTCCTTATTTCCTAAGGTAAACGAGGACATTTCACATTACTTGTCTTAGTAAAGTTTTGAAAGCTATTTTCTTTGTTCTTTGTGTTAAAGAAAGGTGCATGTGTATGAAAATGTTGCATATAAATGGGACATTCATCATAATGTTTGATCTTTTTGATGTTGCAGCGAGAAAACTAGGCTTTTGTTGACAAGCGCTGCTTATGTTCACCTAAAGCAGTTTGATATCTCAAAGCACACACGTAATCTTGCACCTGCAAGTAAAGCCATTCTACTCTCTGGACCTGCTGGTAAACATCTCCCATCGTCTCTTTTGTTTTTAACCCTCAAAAACTCTTTGATCTTTTACTTTATAACCCATATTTTTGTGTAATTTTGTTGTGTTCCCTTAATCTGCAGAGTTTTATCAGCAAATGCTTGCAAAAGCATTGGCTCATTACTTTGAATCAAAACTCTTGCTACTAGATATAACCGATTTCTCTATTAAGGTGATTATTTGCATCAAATCTTAGTATTTGCCATGAAAAGATGATTTTTATTTGCTAAAGAACAGCTTGTAAAAGTTTTCTCTTTCTTACTCATTGATAACAGATACAGAGCAAGTACGGATGCGTCAAGAAGGAACCTGTACGTTACTTTGTGATCTTATGCTGTATAGCTTCATTATGTGTTTTGTGCAGAAACATGATTGTGTTTTTATTTGTTTTTATCTACTGTTTGCTAGTCTCACAAGAGGTCTATTTCTGAGATGACATTGGACAAAATGTCGAATTTGATGGGTTCTTTGTCAGCGCTCTCCCAAAGGGAAGAACCAAGAGGTACATTCTCAAATCCCTCACCTTTTCTTAAAGTTTATTCTACCTTCAAAAGAGCCTTAAGTGGTAGAATCCTTGTAAAATTTAGGGACCTTGCGTAGGCACACAAGTGGCAACGATCTTAGCTCAAGGTACATTGTGTTTTCTTCTTTCTTTTTCATATCTGGTTTTGTTTTTCTGTTGTCGTTTAAATACAGTATGCTCTATGTTGTATGTAAGCTCACTAGTTCCTTTTAAGTAACGCACCAGGGGCTTTGAGGGTTCAAACTTTCCTCCGCGACTCAAGCGAAATGCTTCTGCTGCTTCTGATATCAGTAGCCTATCTTCCCGTTCTTCATCATCTGTTTCAGGTGTGGAACCATTTGAAATGAATCACTTTAGGCCTAGATCCTCAGTGTAGTTGGATTCAGCTTCAGATTTCTAGACCTTTTGTGTTCATTTGTGTCTGTTTATACTTTTCTAGGTTCAAGCAGACGCAGTACAAACTTGTGCTTTGATGAGAGACTTTTCCTTCAGTCACTCTACAAGGTAAGATCAATTATTAAACCAGCAGAGGATGATTGTTAAGCTGAACGTTTGTTATCTTTACAGGTATTGGTTTCGGTTTCGGAAACCAATCCTATAATAATATACCTGAGGGACGTTGAGAAGCTTCTTCAGTCAGAAAGGTTCTACAAGCTGTTCCAAAGGCTCTTGTCTAAGCTCTCTGGCCCTGTTTTGCTTCTCGGCTCGAGACTGTTGGAACCTGAAGATGACTGCCAAGAAGTAGGAGACAGCATTTCTACTTTGTTTCCTTACAACATCGAGATCCGACCGCCAGAGGATGAAACGCAGCTCATGAGCTGGAAAAACCGATTTGAAGACGACATGAAACTGATACAGTTTCAGGACAACAAGAACCACATAGCTGAGGTTCTTGCGTCTAATGATCTCGAGTGTGATGACTTAGGTTCCATATGCCACGCGGATACCATGTTCCTAAGCAGTCACATTGAGGAGATTGTGGTTTCTGCAATCTCCTACCATCTGATGAACAACAAAGAACCCGAATACAAAAACGGGAGGCTTGTAATATCTTCCAACAGGTACTAAGAAGAACAATTATCTCTTCCACACAACAAGTGTTCACTTTTTTTAAAGCTAAACTGATTAACTGATTCTGCAACAGCTTGTCCCATGGACTGAGTATATTCCAGGGAGGTAGCAGAGGCCTTGAGGACTCCTTGAAGCTGGACAGAAACACTGACTCCAAGGTATTTTTACAGTTCTGAGTTCTGACCCTTGTGCTTCTGAATGTTAAAAGTGACTAAAATGTGAAATGGCTCTGGTGCAGGGAGAAGAAGGTGAAGGAATCATAACGAGCGAGCCAAAATCTGAGACAGCTGTTCCGGAAAACAAAAATGATTTGGGATCGATTCCTTCAGCCAAAAATGAATGTCCCCTGCCTCCAAAAGCACCTGTAAATGTAAACTATAACATACTATTCAACATTCATTATGTCAATGTGTTTGCCTTACCATAAGGTTTGATTTTGTTTTGCTTTATCTATCCTGTCAATGTAGGAGGTGGCTCCTGATAATGAATTCGAGAAGCGCATAAGACCAGAGGTTATCCCTGCAAATGAGATTGGTGTGACATTTGCTGATATAGGTTCACTGGATGAAACCAAAGAATCGCTTCAAGAGCTTGTTATGCTTCCTCTTCGTAGGCCTGACCTGTTCAAAGGTGGTCTTCTCAAGCCCTGCAGAGGAATCCTCCTCTTTGGACCACCTGGTACCGGGAAAACCATGATGGCAAAAGCCATTGCCAACGAAGCTGGAGCAAGTTTCATAAACGTGTCCATGTCCACAATCACTTCAAAATGGTTTGGAGAAGACGAGAAGAACGTGAGAGCTTTGTTCACGCTCGCGGCCAAAGTGTCTCCGACTATTATATTTGTGGATGAAGTGGATAGCATGCTGGGGCAGAGGACAAGAGTTGGAGAGCATGAAGCTATGAGGAAGATCAAGAATGAGTTCATGACACATTGGGATGGGCTTATGTCGAGTTCAGGTGATCGCATTCTCGTTCTTGCAGCAACAAACAGGCCGTTTGATCTTGATGAAGCCATCATTAGGAGGTTTGAGCGAAGGTAAGAGGGCTTGGTACTCCTTTCACTTGGATGAAATATTGAGCTTGAGCTGTACTAAACTCTAGCTTCTGATTTTGTTTTATTGGGAGGCAGAATCATGGTGGGTCTTCCATCGGTTGAGAGCAGAGAGAAGATCTTGAGAACCTTATTGTCAAAAGAGAAAACAGAGAATCTTGATTTCCATGAGCTTGCGCAGATGACAGATGGCTACAGTGGAAGTGATCTCAAGGTTTGACACAGTTCTCATCTCGCTTTACCAACACTCAAATTCCTCTTTTCATGGACTGACTATTGTGAATGTTATACAAACAGAACTTTTGCACAACAGCTGCATATCGACCAGTGAGGGAGCTGATAAAACAGGAGTGCTTGAAAGATCAGGTGAGAATATCTCAAGCCATTTCCTTTATTCCCTCACTCTATAGTGTGTGAAATTAATATCTCAATGGTGGTATCTCGCAAAAATCAGGAGAGGAAGAAGCAAGAGAAGCAAGAGGAAGCAGAGAAAGCAGAGAAGAGTAGTGAAGAGGTATCTGAAGCAAAAGAAGAAGTATCTGAGGAGAGAACCATAACGTTAAGAGCTTTGAGCATGGAAGACATGAGAGTAGCTAAAAGCCAAGTAAGTTAAAAGGAACTTAAGTTATATATGTTGATGATAGATCTTCTGCAAAAGCTAACTGGCTTGGACTTGCAGGTTGCTGCTAGTTTTGCAGCAGAAGGCGCAGGAATGAACGAACTAAAGCAGTGGAACGATTTGTATGGAGAAGGAGGCTCCAGGAAGAAGGAACAACTCTCTTACTTCCTTTAAAACACCACAATCCACTCTTATTCAACATCTTCTACAAAGTTTTCATCTTTTCTAAGTCTGATATTTACATTAATTCCAGAGATTCTGTAAATAAAACATGTACAGTTAATTTATCTTATGTATCCTATCATATAAACTTTTGACTGTTTATTTCTTGCTGAATGCTCTTGTCAACAGGAAGCATCGTTTTTCTATTTCAAAGATTGTTCAGATAAAATTTACCAAACATGTCTGGGAACATTATTTATTATTAGCATCAACATTGAGAACACACAACACAGAGAAACAGCAATTAAGAGAGATAAAGATTGAGACTTTACCCGCGCATACAACGGCATCACTTAAAAGAAAGCTACTCCTTCAACTGTGGCTCGCTCGAGCTAGCAGCTGGAATCTCTGTTTTGGATTCTGTGTGTAGAGCTTCAAAGGTCTTGTAAAACTCCACAGGAAGAGGCCCAGGACGGTGCTGCGGAACATGTTTCGGTATCGGTGCGTCGTTCTCAATGACTTCGCACTCGTAATCCTCTGGAACACCCCAAGGCTCCCATTCTGCATATACAAACAGAGTAGGCGCAGAAACAAATGATAAGTTAAGCAATACAACATGAAGATGCGAGTGTGATAAAAGCAATAGCTACAATTTCATCAAAGCAATGCACTAATACAAAGTATCATGAAAGTTGCAATTTCGACACATAACAACCGAGCAAGTGAGATCACAGAGCAGAAGCAAATTAAAAAAAAAAAAAACTTCTTTTTGTGCAAAATCTATAAATTCAAAGTTTTTTGCAATTGCAAAGGTGAAAAATGAAAAGAATTTGAGGAAAAGAGTGGACGAACCGATCATTTTGGCAATGAGAGTGAGCTCATCTTGAGCCTCTTCGATGAGCTCCTCGACCTGACCACAGCCGAGCTTCTTCTCAGTCGCTTCCCAATCTTCTTCTTCTTGGCACACATTGAGACGGTGGCGCGTGAAGCTCTCCACTGCCTTCCTGTAGCCTTCATCTTCCGGAACCGCCTGGATCTCCTTTAGCGCTTTGCTGTAGAGATCGATTAGCACCGCCCTCGCATTCGGCACCACGTCTAGCCCAACGATCCCAGTCGTCTGCTTCACCTTGGCCAACAATGGCCGCCCGATCGCACGCAGGAACATTTCAGCCGCTGGATCGCTTCTTTCCTCAACTCCGGCGAAATTAAACTGCCTTTCAGTTTCAGATCAAAGCTTCATACTTTAGGCCCATTATTGATTAGCCCAATTCTATTAAAGCGTTAAATGGGCCCATATCTCAATTAGCTTCACTGAACCAACAACAAAATGACACTTGAAATAGTTTTTTGAACATTTTTCCACTAAACCAACAACAAAATGAGGATTCCAGTTATTCAACAGCGAACACAAACCAAACATAAACGAAATTAGTGAATTACAAACTTCATGCGCTTGGTTTTGTATTGAATGTGAATCCAATTTTGTTCTTCTAGTGAGCCATTGTGTGTATCTCTTCTATTCATCCTCACTCCAAACTCAAGCAAGAATTGAATAAGCTCGAGACTGAGCTGCCATGGAACCATCATTTCATGTCCAGAGGATCCAATAAGAGTTAATACAAAGATCAGGTTGCTGCAACATCTTCTTCCAGGTTATTGGGAAGAGAAACATCTTGGACGAGAATGTTACTTTCATTATCTATCATGTAAGACACGTCTAGTCCCTCCAGAACCAAGTGATAAACGATGCTGCTGTCAGCATCTGACGTGTCTTGTGGCTTGTTCCGTTGTGACATTGATCGTATGTCCCATGACAGGACCTGCGTAATCAAGCTCTTGAACTCATCCGCTGAACTATATAGAGACTTCTTTTCCTGCCACACAAAGCAAATAAAACATTATGTCAAAATGGAAAATGGAGAAGAGATCCATCTAAAGGTCAAAAAGTCACTCACTATCAGCTTCCAGCAGCTGGTGATGGACGAAGAGAAGGTGTCTGAGAAAGTAACAGAAGCCACAGCCAATAAGCACTCCTCCTGAAATTCATTTTTTGATCTTAGAGTCTCACCAGTATTCAGTTACTCAGCTTAGAGAGATGAGGTCAATATATCATAACGTTCATACCTTTACCCAGTTTGGTACTGAGGCTCCTTGAATGCTGTCCGAGTACGGTAAATAAGGCTTGATGTCGAGCACAGGCTGTCCACAAACCGTTAAAACTTATAAATGAACTACGCAAGACGCTGATAAGCAAAAGGTAATCCAGCATGCAAAAGGAAAAGAGAAAATTACAGTCCCATCCACCAGATCAACACCAGAGAGCAGAATCCTATCCTTTTGGACTTCCTCCACCTATGGATTAGTTACCATTATCAACTTTTAGTAAAAGATGTTCATTGTCTTTGTTAACTACAGAACAATTTGGAATTTGTGTTGAGAGAACCTTAGCAACGGTGAGCCCAATGGGACAAGGTCGATGAGGGGAGCGAGTAGCAAAGACTCCCTTTCGTTCTCCATTTAGTCTTGGCACTCTCACCTGAATGAAATTGACAACACCCCTAAAAAAACTTAATCATCATAACATAGAAAACAAACAAAAGAAGCCATGTGCGTACCTTAGCCTTGAGCTTAGACTGAGATGGCTTTCTCCATAGCTTCTCAATATCAGTGTTGAGATGAAACACGTATATTATCCAGCAGTGAGAATACTCTTCAAGACCTTCAAGAGATGCAGGTGGAACCAAAGCTTGATCAAACTTCAAACAAGCCCTCGCAAGAGACACAAGCAATGGCTGCCTCGGTGTACCGTTCCTACAAAAGCCAAGAAGCAACAAACTTTAATTAAAAGCCAACATTTTTAGTACTCCCCTAAAACTAACAAGCTACAGAAAGCAATCATTTTTACCTTGTAGAGAAGCAAGACTGTATAGTGCCAATTGGTCGCATCGGGTATATAGTGTTGTGTAAATCATTCGACTCACTCTGTGATAATGCCTCCCGTAATGCCTAAATCCAGAGAATGAACACGAATTGCATAAATCCAGAATTTTAGTATCCTTGAATCAATTTCAATGTTCGAAAAATGTGTTTTTTGTTCATATGGTTTGAATCTAAAGCCATCGATTTCAAAGAGTATTAGAAGAAATAGAAGAAGACCTGCTGAGCCTTAACTCGACCTCTTCTCTCAGAAGCACTTTTCTCCCTGGTAGATCCCAAAGACTTCTCAAGTTCCTCAATTCGACATTCCAAATCTTCTCCTCGTCTCCTCCATCTATACACTTCACAAGAACTAGCTCAATATTCACGAATAGGTATGGGCAAGAAGGAAGTGACGACAAAGAGGTGGAGAAAGAGATTACGCGAGACGGTGGCGGATACAGATACTACGGCGAGTGTGAAGGCTAAAGCCGCCGTGGTGTAGCCGTTGGAGTGTCCTGCTATAGCCATGGATGAAGTTCTCTTCTTCTGTGCCGGCAAGTGGAACGTTCGACGGCGGCGGGAATTTGACGGTCCGGACGTAAATCTCTGTTTTGCGACGGCGGCGGGAAAGAGACAGTGTGTTGTTACTTCTTCACTATAGGGCCCACTTAAAAATCTGAAGCTTATTAGGCCACCCGAGTTGTTGGCCTAAAAACGGCCCACTGAACTTGTTGACTTTGACTTCAATTTACAGGGAAATTGGCACAAAGTGTGATTAGAGTGAGAGTTTCAGTTGTATGGAATCTGCTATTGATTGATGTAAAATACAAATTCATATACGAGCCGAAACGTGTAACCTTCTTAGGAGACACTGTTAACAACTTACATGAACAACATCAAATCTTAGTCACTATTATAGAGAGTAAGTAGTGTAAAACAAATGGAAAACTCAACAAGACATATTCAATGTTTTGTTTTTGTCTACTGAGGGAGATTCGGTGTTGATGGAATGAATACATTCAGAACCGCAGACCAATAACCAGCCAACTGCAGTTAACAATAGCAACAGAACTACAATCTTAGTAAAAGCTTTTCTTTTTTTGTCAACAACACTGAGAGAAGTAAGTAAGAGAATAAAAATACCTGAGCAAGAATCCCTTTTCCGGTTTGTGCTTCGATCACAAGACCTATCAGGAGTCCTATGACTGCCCAAGCTCCGTTTATAGCCTCTATTTCACGCCTTCTTTGTTGCCTCTCTCTGCCTTTAATCTCTTCCATTTGCTTTCCTGCTAACCTTTTAGCCTCAAGAGGGTCTACCATGAATACCTCTTTTTTCACCTTTGCTTTCCCTGGACCTGGAGGAGTTGCCTACAACAACATTCAGCATTGGCAGAAACTTCTAATCAACCAACAACAAGATTAATTTTACCATCCTACTATCACTAACAGAGATCTAGATCCTAGTTTTACCAAGTAAATTATTCTTCTTTTTGATTTTACTTATGGAAAAGATAACATATGACTACAAAAAGAGGATAAAGGTTATACATTGGGATTTGCTAGGACTCGAACTGCTCCACCTCTGGCTCTGCTTCCCACCAGCTTTGCATCTTGGTGTCTTCTTAGTCCCTTTCTGAGAAACCATACAAAGATATGATGAATATAGTGGCAGATATCTAATTATCATATTAATGATAGCATTTCATCAATGAATACTGAGTTGGACGAAACCCAGAAGAAAAGGCAAAGATGCAGAATAAGAGGAATGTTTATCTCGTGACAAAAAAATTATCGACAAATTCGGACTGCGACGCTTTTATTTGATCAATACGCCAAGAGTGTTAAGAGACGGGTACCAATAAGTTAACTTATCCCAAACGCAACAGCAAACATTCACATTACAACTATGACATGTGGAATAAAGTAGATCCAACTGCAATCAAACCGCTACCAGGACAATAAACTGTTCACTTGATTATACTTTGGATCTTCAACTTGATAATTTGAAAAAGAAAGGAAATGGATTTGAGGCAATACACACAGAACCAGTAAAAAGGTAAGAAATTCAAAATCAGTTACAGGAAATCAAATTCGCAGTTATCCAAAGTAGATTCTGTTTTTATAAATTCAGAGGAAAAACAGAGGAATTAGTGGCGCGTAACAACAGTAAATGAATACCCATAACATAAATTACGAAAAAATTCGAGGCAGAGCACTATATAACGCTGTTCATCCCGAAAATCAAAACCTTCAACCAAAATATGAGAACGGAGAAATGTAATTCAAAAAGGAGAGGAAACGGATTTCAGAGAGAAAGGGAGAGAGACTTACACGAGAAAGTAGGAAGATAAAGACGAGGGAATCGCGAAGCGGCCATTGGAAGAAGAAAGCTGAGGATCAGCTCCAAGGGAGAAGAAGATAGGCGGCGGTGAAGAGAAAGACGTCACCACCATTTCTAAGCCTTTCAATATTTTCGAAGCGCATTTCTCTGATTTTATATTGTCCGGACAATGAAACCAAAGGCCAAAGTCAAAACGTCGTCGTTCCCTTTACATCTTATCCAATAAAACTATAAAAGCTCCAAAAGTATGATCTGATTATAGAAGTTGGTTAACATTTGTAGACAGTTCTGAGTAACGAGAAGAAACAAATCACAAGCCTTAAAACAAATGTGATTCTGTTGCAAATGTTTTTTTTATTAATTACCAAGAATATGCTACAAATTGGATAAATGAAAAGATTTACAGATTGGACATGAATAATCAGGAGGTAGGAAGGGAGAGCCAGAGGAGGAGCCGTTGTGGTCTGTTGAGGTATCGAGCTTGCCACGCTGGCTCAGCGCTCTCTCGCTCGAACCCACTTTTCATGTATAGACTCTTCGCTGCTTCATTGTCCACCGTCACATGCACGTACAAATCCGTTATCCCTGAACCATTTTCACAACTCTTTTCTTTTAGAAAAAGTCCAGTTAAGAGAGTGTAATGAAACTCGTTTGATAATAACGTTTGCTTACCCCAATCTCTAGCAACCCCTTTAGACTTTTCAATGAGTTTGTAACCAACCCCGTTACGATGCAGCTCTTTCGCTACACATACGTTGCTCAAGTATGCCCTCCCAAAATCCACAGTAAACCCCTATACAAACAGAAAGGACTATACATAAAGCTTCTCAATTTATCCATTATCAGATTAATTTTTGTTTTGTTTTGTTTGGTTATATGCAAAGTTTAGCATTGTTGGCAATAAGAAAATACCTCTGGTTTAGTTCCAGCGATTTCATCAGGAAGCCAACGGCATTGGTTAAGGTCAAGGCTCCCCACAACAACTCTATCTTCTATGCCATCAGAGAACTGAGAAACACATGGCACAAATCCATATCAGAATCCAAAGCAACACCAAAATGACAAACTATAGATATCACATGATTAATATACGGACCTCTAAAGTATACAGGGAAAGTGTATTACACCAAATCCACAGTCTACAGAGAATGATGCATATATGTAATACAAGTGAATAGACAGACCTTACATGCAGAGCATAAATCCTCAGAGGAGGTTGATAGTTGCGACAACGGAAGAGTAGCATTTACGCAGGACACCTTGGTAAAACCTTCCCTCTTTCCTGAAATTCTCTCCTTAAGCGCCTCGAACTCACGCTCTGCCAAATATCTCCTGTGATCCTAATGAAACTTGAACAGCAAAATGTAAAAATCAGCATACCAACCAAGATAGATAAAGCCAAGCAGCTATAACGAGAAAACACTTCAAAGTTCAAACCAAAGAAACACTCAACACCATATCTCGTTAGAGATCTTATTGACTATGTACCTAATAGATCTTCCTACTATACATGCATGTTTCCAAAAATCAATTTTCATTTCCTTATGAGTTCCAGAAGAATTTTTCCAGCTATGAACTATTGGTTCAATTTCAAAGTTAAGGGAGTTGCATTCATGAGACGAATTGCTAAAATTTGTTTCAATTCACAGCTTAAGTTTTCTCAGAAAACAAAAATGGAGTAGAAAGAAGAACTGACTTGGATATTGTAAGAAGAAGGATCGAATTCGTTGAAGGTCCGTACACGGAGGCAAGCTGCAGCCCAGAGCTCATCCTCCGACGCCGTTTCGGATATGACGATCGTCGACCTGTCGATCGCTGGAGCACAAATGTTTGAGGCAGAAATCGGACGTAACCGGAATCTACAGGAAGAACTCGGAGGAGAGGACCGGAATCCATCTGTGTTTGAGTCGCTGAAAATGGCGATAGAGCATGATGAGCTTGGAAGAGACGAACAGAGAAACGCCATTTTCGCGGACTAACCACGTCCTCAGCTTCTTGCTAAGCTTCTAGCTCGATCATTTGGGCCTCTTTCATTTGGGCTCAATCTCAGCCCATAGTTTTCATTTGGGTTACATTTTTTTTTTTCGTCAAAATTATTTTGGTTAATTACATTTCTGAAAACTCTTGTCTGAAAAAATAATCCGAAAGGAAGAGCAGCCACACAATACGAAATCAATATCATTAACAAACAAACAAAACATAGTAACTAACAAAATATGAAAAACCTATATGTGTCACATCATCTTAGTTATTCTTCTTCAGAAAAATGGTGTTCTTATCGGCTTATCGCAACAAATACACGTCTGATTTTAATCATTTTAATGTACTTATAATCAACTTAATTATCACTTGTTAATAGTATCTATTATTTATCAAATGAATTTTGTTTGATATAGAGTAATGAGTTTGGAGTAGTTTTTATTACTTCATACAATAAAATAAGCCCTAAAATAAACACAAAAATGTTTACGTGTAATCAAAGTTGTATTAATGAATACTTTGCTAATATGGGCTAGTAGAGCTAGTTCATGCATATGATGATGGTTTAGAGTGTCCCAAATAAAGTATGGAAAGATTAGAATGAGGATGTGTATCATGAGTCAGAGTATTTGTCATTATCCTATGATTGTATCTTTTCTCTTATGCATCCAATTCTCATTGGTCCACAAACACCAATGGAAAATTAGAAATCATTTCAGCAATAATAGAAAGAAAACCTACTTTACTATCGGTGGCGAGACATAAGAAGACAAATTAACTATGACACGTTCAAGCATATGGTCGTTTATCTATATGTTTCCATAGTCCTGTTCTGTCATTTATGTGCCCTATAATACACCTTTATTTAACTATATAACATACATCAAAATATTCTGAATGAGACGTACACATGGGCGTCCTCATTGGCGATTTTTAGTTTTTTTTGCATTGTTGCGCAAAATCATGGAATGTATAATGTATTATATCACATAAATCGTGATTTCGATTATACACTGATTAACAAGATCTATTATAATCGGGAAGCTATTTGTAGGTTACACATCAGAATTGTAATTTGTTAGTGGTTTGCTAAATGAATAATAAATATTCTGCCAAAGAAACTAAGAAAAAAATCCAATGAAAGAGAGAAAGAAAAAAAACCTTCTATATATAAGACAGAAAGTTAATTAGTAAACCAAAACAAAACATTAGTAAACAAATGTCGGATATTATCATGTAATATTATTATGTACATGTGGTCATTAATTATAGTATACGTCCAGAGACCAACCGTCGACTTTCTAGAATTCAAAGCCTTCACAAGACCATGTTGGCATGTCGTATTCTGTATTATGTACTTCTTGCTTACTTTGTGATGCGGAACTTCGAAACCGAAACCACTCACTATATCTTTTTGTTCTTCTTTCGACGCATATATCTGGTTCCAGTTTACGCTTGCTAGCTCAAGTCTCTTAAAAGCTCCTAATCTCTTATCATTTCCATTTAGTTAATTTATTAGACTTTTCAAAATCTCATCCTGTAATTTTCTTTTCTTCCTTTTTTTTTTTGGGAGATTTATTTTCTTACATATTCTAGAGATTTAATACAATTGAATATTATCTCATAATACGCGGCTGCCAGTTTGTTTTATACTTCCTATCACATGATTCACACACACACGCTCCACACATAAATTGATTTGTATTTACACATTTAATATATAATTACAGCCAACAGCGTCTAATGAGAGATTAATTTGTGGTAATATTAGATCTGAACAGAAAAAGAAGAGAGCTAGGTGTGCAGGAGATGGAGATGGAGAAATACAAGCCGGTGATGGCGTTAGTGATGCTGCAGTTTACAACGGCAGGAGTTGCACTCTTCACCAAAGCTGCTTTCATGGAAGGACTCAATCCCACTGTTTACGTTGTTTACCGTCAAGCCATCGCCACTCTCTTCATCTTTCCCATCTCTTTCGTCTCCGCTTGGTAACTTTAAGTTTCATCCATCCATAAGAAAACATATCGATCAAGACTTGAAATAAAACATGTTTTTCTATAAAAAAGCACATCTGTAAGATTCATCTAGGAGCAATCATATTCACATACTGTTATTACATAACTAAACCTATTCCGGTTTGCAAATAGATTAACTCTTATCAACATATAATATAAGCAAGTAACATTTACATAGAGATCATCAAGACTTAAAATTAAAACCCATTTCCATGCGTTTTGTTGTGAATGGAAAATAGGAGGAAAGGAAGCATACCATCTCTTGGAGTAAGAGGCTTTTGGTGGGTGGCTTTCACGGCTGTCTTTGGTGTGACTGTGACTCAGAACGCTTATTTTGCAGGGATTGACTTTTCTTCTTCATCCATGGCTTGTGCCATGACCAATCTTATTCCTGCCGTCACCTTCATTATCTCCCTCATTGTTGGGTCCGTGATAAATTTATTATATCAATATGTTATATGTATACATAATTCTACATTGATGGATTGACTAATTATATTTGTATGTTTGTTTCAGATTCGAGAGGATGAGGACAAGTGTGAAAAGTTACGCCAAAATAATAGGAACATGTGTGTGTGTGGGAGGAGCCATGGCAATGACTTTTCTCAGAGGCCCTAAATTGCTCAACGCTCTGCTCCAACAAGACAGCAACACTTGGTTACTCGGCTGCT
Organism: Microthlaspi erraticum; assembly: GCA_902728155.2. Classification (NCBI taxonomy): domain Eukaryota; kingdom Viridiplantae; phylum Streptophyta; class Magnoliopsida; order Brassicales; family Brassicaceae; genus Microthlaspi; species Microthlaspi erraticum. Next base: position 359,362 of record CACVBM020001440.1, on the reverse strand, counting down.
TCTTTCTTGTCATTAGCACGTTTGCTTGGTCCCTTTGGTTGATCCTTCAGGTTCCTATCTCCGCTCACTGTCCTGATCACTTGTACACTTCCTCCTGCACTTGCTTCATCGCTACCATAGCCTCTTTCCTCTTGGCTCTCTCCCTTGGCAACACTGACTTAACGTCTTGGAAGCTTGATTCCTCACTGAAGCTCTCTTGCTGCATCTACTCTGGAATCCAATTGGCAGTGTCTTTCTTCCTACAAGCTTGGTGCATTTCGAAGAAAGGACCTCTTTTCGCTGCTCTCTTCAATCCTCTTTCTACAATCATTGTCACTTTCTTCGGCGCTCTGTATTTACAAGAACAAACTTACCTTGGAAGGTACACCATATTGGTCTCTTCTCTTCGTTTTGAAGTTCATTTTACATTTTTTAATCTGTTTTGCTGTCTTTTCGCAGCCTGCTGGGCGCTTTGGCTGTCATCCTTGGTCTATACATTGTTCTCTGGGGCAAATCAGAAGACTATCAAGAAGAAGCCACAAACCTCAAACTGCAAAATGAACACAACTCTGCCTCTGAATCTGACTTTGTTCCCATTATGATTGGTGATAAGGCCATTCGTAGCTCAGAGCTCTTAGAACCTCTTCTCGTGTAAGTTGTCAAGTTCTAGATAACGTAAAGGGCAATACCGCAAAAACGAAATGCCACTTCTTTAACAAATCTTAATGTAGAAGCTACTCCACGCACAAAAAGACTCGAAATGGAAGCACAGAGCAAGTGCTGTTGTAAATCATTGAATCAATCATATGTTGCAACACACTTAAATAAAGAAAATACATTGAAATGAAATCTCACACACACAAGACAAGCGACCAATAAGTTGTCTTAAATAAGCATCTATGCTATTCCAAATGCATCAATGATCTAATAATAGCTGCGTTTTCTGTTGTTCCTGAAGGCGCAACAACCAACGGAGTAGACGACAATGAGGAATACGAGGAAGACAATGTTCACCTGAGCCACTTTTTTCCACGAGTTCCTGAGGTTGTCTAGCAGACCGGCTTTGCAGGCTTGGCAGTCGTAGCATAGAGTCCCCGGTTTGTTGTCCCACACGTTACAGTCCTCGTTCTTGTATGGACCAGCTGTCTTGGTCCAGTTAGTCGCGCTCACGTAGGTGAAGTTACATTCGTTCGACGGCTTACAGCAACCAGACTACACAATTGAGGCAAGAAAAAAAAAGAAAATAAGATTTGGTGAATATAATAAAATGAAATGTAACAACTCACATTATGTCTCCGGAGGTACAAAATTTTAAGACATAACAAGATGCATCACTATTGTTCTTACATTCCAATTGCTCCGAATCTAAAAGCAGCTTTTTCAGACTCATCTGAGATTCTGAAAAAGGGAATTTTCGAAAGACTAAAATCTTTTTTGAAAAAGGAATGTCTGTTTGTAATCCATGGGAACAAAATGAAGCTTTTGTTCTTAAAGCAAAAGTTATTTATGAGGAAAAAGCATTGTAAATCCAAAGAATCCGATCTCTAATTGAAAAAGGTAAATCAGCAAATATTTGAATCAAAATCGGATCAGATCGGAATGTGACCTGAAGAGCATTGAGATTAGAGTGGTAAAACTCGTTAACGGAGACGCTGGCGTAGCGGCTGCTGAAAGTGGAGCACACGTTGGAGTAAATCAAACAGCTCTTGATCCGGTTCCAATTCTTATCGCTGTTGACTCGCTTCTGCAGCCAATTCGAGTAATCGCCGACGTGGTACTCCTTATACCCTCTATCCGACAAAACCTCGCCGGCGCCGCGGTTAGTGACGGCGAATGCGAAGATGGTGAAGCAGAAGCCGAGGAGAATGAGGAGGAACATGGCGCAGAGGTAGAGCCAGAGGAGGCAGGAGACGCGGCAGCAAGCGCCGACGAGACCGGCGATGGAGACGAACATGAGGAAGATGCCGAGGACGACGATTGGCTTGTCGAGGAAACGCTCGCACTCGGTGGCTGCATTTTTGCCGAGCCAGATCCCGGCGGAGAGGATGGGGACTGAGAGGAGGAAGGTGAAGAAGTTGAGGATCCCGAGGAGGTTGTTGCTACACTGTACCATTTTTGTGTTTACGGCAGAGACAGAGAGAATATTTTGTCCGGCGGAAACTAAAAAAGGTTACTTTTTCACTTCAGATCTTTACGCAACACTTTTGTCTGTTACGAAATCTGTTGGGAATTTTTATACGGCTCAAATTGATTTTCGAGAGTTGTTGTATCAGTCAACGCCAGCTAGACACTTAAAAATAGGTAAACTGGTAAATAATTACTGAGATTAAATAAAGGGAAAAGAGGTTTTGCAAATTACACCCTCAAGTTGTAAGAAGTGACGAAATTGGCCCGAGAACTAAAAAAATAGTAAATCGAGGTCCAAGTTTGTGAGCTCTCTGAAAACGTAGACATGAAATCAAAAGAATGTCTTGCAATTTATTTATAAGATCAATCCGAAAAAATAGCTTAACAAAAGAGTAAACAGAGTTAGGTCTCAGTGATCATCCACAAGACCTTTAGGCCTCAAGCAATAAAATGACAAAGCGAGAGCTTATTTTGCCGGAATCAGAGAGGGCCAGGGAAAGTTCCGGTCTCCCTCTGCTCATTCCACTTGTCAACCTGTGGAAAAGTATAGCTCATAGTCAAGAATTTGGGTAGAGACAGATGAAAAATGATAATCAAGTAGCAAAGAGAGTAAACAAAGAAGGTACAAACCCATTCTCCAGGGCAGAGAGCGCGGTAGTACTTGGCGAACCTCTCGCATTCATTGGAGTCCTCACCCTTCGCACTTGTGCACCTGCAGAGAATGCATTGGAAATTGGAAACAAGAGTACCTGTGAAGTTCAGTGAATCATTAAACACGAGGTACCTGTGGAACTCAATGTAACGAGTGAAGCAGTGCCTCGTCTGGTTTGTTGTTGGAAAACGGAAATCAGCAGGAGCAGTTTTAAGTTCGATCTGATTCATTACAAAACATAGAGGTAAAATTAGACACCGAGATTACACTACCTAGTGTCTAGTGATTCACAACTGACAAACGAAACCAACTATAACAACAATATCTTTTATAATTTCAAAGCTTTTATCTTCCCTTCCTCTCAATTCTTAATCTAATCTACCATTGAAACAAACCACACATGAAAACAGAACTATTCGTTTGAGAAAATGATTACTTTGACAGAAAAAATTTCATCTCTATTCAACAACGTCTTTTAGAATACAAAGCTTCCTCTTCCTCTGCGTTTCAATTGCTAATCTAATTCTTAGCATATTGACCAAACCACGCGAGCAACAAAATTAAGTATTTGAGAAAATGATCTGACAGAAAATCTGAAATACCACCAATATACAATCTCAATGCAATCATATGTGTTTCTTCACTATCCAAAGGGAAAAAAAAAACAATCTCAGGGTGTTCTGTTCTCTACCAGGTCATCAATCGAAGAGAAAAAACGAGAGAAATGAGTGAAAAAGCCAGATCACTAAGTATCTAAAATTCATCAAATCGAATTTCATGCAAACAATATTACGAAATAACGAAGTTGACGTATGCATAAGTAGTGCTCAATCAGATCTCGAATTGATGTTGAATTTTCAAAACAAAAAAAAATAATTCCAAGTCCTTATTTACAATCTCCCGCGGAAAACAGAGCGAAATCGCATATACATCAAATAGATATGAAAAGATGAAAACTTACCTCGTCCTCCATGACTGATCGGAATACGAACGATGATGAGAAGCGTTTGGTTGGGTATGAGAAAGAGAGAAGACGCTCTCGATTGGGAAATGAAGTTTGCAAATCGCCAATTTTTCTCTCCGGTGACGACTAGAAGAAGCTAATGAGGCCGCTTTCAATGTTGGGCTCCCACACTATTACTATTATTAAATGGGCCTAATCATATCGTTATAATCGGTTTAGTTAACGATATGATTTGGTTTGGTTTGGTTTGACCAATTTCATTTTGGGTTGTTGGATCTCCTTCCTTTTCTGTTGTTGAGAGAGAGTGGAGGAGCAGTCGAGCAGCAGTGAGCCGGAGCGTCACTGCGACTCTGCTTCTTCATTAAATCCGCCAATCATCCGATTATCCAGAAATTACCGGTTATCTCTCTCCTTCTGATGCTCCCAAATTCCACACCACCATGCGATCACTTCTTCTCTCCCTTCGCCGCGTAACTCTGTTCTCGAGGCATCAACGATACGCTTGCGCTTCTGTTCAAAATTGTTTGATCCCAAGCAATCACACCTTGCTTTCTCCCCCATTTAATCGATCATTGCTCTCGGCTTATTCTTTCTCTTCTCCTGCTCATTCCAATGGAGAAGAGAAAGTTGCGGGGCCTTTAGTGGAGTATCAACGCAGAATCGTGGCTGGAGAGCTTTTGGATGGAGATTTATGTCAGGTAAGTCCTCTCCTCTCATCTTTCCTCTTCTCATTCGCTAGCAGAAATGTAGAATCAATGCTGAAGCTTTTTTCTTTGCTGCAGCTTGGTACCTTGAGAGAACTTCAGAGACTCTACGATGAGCTTGTTCAATCCGCCGATGCCTGTCGATTGGATCGTTATTCTGCAACCGCGAAATCCACTAGGTTTCATATCTTTTTTTTTCATTCATTCATTAGTATCTAATTAGTTTGTGTTGAACATTTTTGATATGATTTCATTTGTTATATGTCTTCAGGAGTAATTGGTTCTGGAACAAATTTGTGTCTCACTCTTCTGTCTCTCCCGTCAAAGGCTTATACTTATACGGAGGAGTTGGAACTGGGAAGACAATGCTCATGGATTTGTTTTTTCATCAATTGTAAGTAGATAGATCACACACATTCATATAATTTCTACATTACTCTTTAAAAATAAAATTCATCTGATCCTTGTTTAATCCGGTATAAGGCCATCAAGCTGGAGATCACAAAGGATTCACTTTCACAATTTCATGTTGAGTGTTCATAGCCGCCTCCAAGTAAGATTCCACTTTAAAAGTTTCCTTATTAAGCCAAGGGTTGATATTTAACCTCTGTCATTTGAAATATCTTCTGCAGAAGCACAAGGGTCTTGAAGATCCACTTGAAGTCGTTGGCCTGGAAATAGCCGACGAGGCTATATTACTATGCTTAGATGAGTTCATGGTATGTTATTATGTGATGATCACCTTCACTGTGTAGAAATTTGTTTAGGGTGACTCACATTTCTTTATTGCTTTGTTGTAAAAGGTCAATGATGTAGCTGATGCTCTGATACTAAACCGTCTTTTTAAACACTTGTTTAACAATGGCATTGTAAGTTATCTCTGCAACCTTCGTCTTTTTCATCTCTCGAAACCTACTACTGGACTTATACCTACAGTTTTTTGTAAAAGTTTATTCATGTCGGTAACTGGAGGCACGTGTAGTGTAGGTTCTTGTTGCTACATCAAACCGTGCTCCGGATAATCTCTATGAAAAGGGTTTACAGAGGGACCTATTCCTTCCGTTTATCGCCACACTAAAGGTTATGCAAATCCATGTTACTATCAATGCCCTGAACTCGTTGCCTGGGATCCATTATGCGGTGTGACTGATACTAAGAAGCCATTGTTGTAGGAAAGATGTGTGGTTCGTGAAATTGGTTCGTCGGTCGACTATCGGAAACTGACTTCTGTGCGTGATTTCGCTTCTCTCAGTAACTCAGTCGTTGCTTTTAATGTAACGTAAAAAGAAATCTTATAGGTCTCTTTTATTGAATGTAGGCTGAAGAGGGATTCTACTTCATTGGAACAGATATTTCTGGTCTTCTTAAACAGAAGTTTCAGCTGTTGGTTGGTAATGAACCGGCCGGTCCTCAAGTGGTTGAAGTAGTAATGGGAAGGAAATTGCAGGTATTCTCTTTTCTTTCACAGATGCATCAGGTCCTGTGCTGAAGAGTGCTTCACATGGATTCTGTTCAGATTATTTGATATTCCTTGATATTTTCTTCTTATTTTGTTGAATGTCAGGTTCCACTGGCTGCAGATGGGTGTGCCTACTTTCTTTTTGAAGAGCTGTGTGATAGACCCCTAGGCGCAGCCGATTATCTCGGATTATTCAGTAAGTGAACACCAGAACCATCATACTTTTGTCATTGCACTCGAGCTCTTTCATGCAGCTTAGTCTTGAGATGCAAATTTCACTGCAGAGAAATTCCATACGTTGGCTCTGGAAGGTGTACCCTTTTTCGGGCTCCACAATAGAACCGCAGCTTACCGCTTCGTGACACTGGTTGATGTATATCTCGCTTCACCTCTCTTTTCTACATTGAAGTTCAAGAAATCCTTTTTCTGAAAATGTGATCTCTCAACGATTGAGATTACTTACAGGTGATGTATGAGAACAAAGCCAGACTCCTGTGCACAGCAGGGGGTAGCCCTCTAGAACTGCTGGAGAGAATAGTAACAATCTCTGACGCGCAGCAAATAGCACCTAGAACCTCTGCAAGATCAAGGAAGAGTGATGATCTCGACTTATGCGTGGACAACGAGCTTGGTTTTGCTAAAGACCGTACCATTAGCAGGTACAATCTAAAGCGACTGTTGGCTTTTACCCTCTTTTATAATCTTGGACTGATCATCTCTGATGTGTGCCACAGATTAACGGAGATGAACAGCAAAGAATACTTGGAACAACATGCAAGAATGTTGCTAGAGAAGCAGCCTTCTTCTTAGTTTATTATAGTACACGATTGGAAATGCCATCAAAACCTGTTGTAACCATTGTTTACAGAACAAAGGGTTTCAGCTTATTCTTTGACATAAATAATCCCATAGTATATTCTCTGAAGAGAGAAATAGTCATGGCCTGGCACACTATTCTTACTTTATTAAAAGAAATAACAAAAGAAAGGGACAAATGTTTTTATTCATGACGCTCCTTGAGGAATTGAATGCTCTTTTCAGTTTTCAGCTATGGAAACCAATAACAGGAAACAGGAGAAAAGTTGTTAAAGCAGGTGTCGCGAGTCTTGGTCCTGCGCTGCAGCACAAAACATTCAAATGTAGAAAATTCTTTCCTCAACTTATCATGGGAACTATGGTGATTAATGTAACTCAAACTCATCCATGGAGCCAAATCTCTTTCTCTATCTCTCTCCACTTCTTTAGCCTCGATGTTAATACTTCAATGACAGAAAATCACTTCTTTCAACTTGCGACTTCAATTTGCTCAATCTCGTTGTCGCTGTAATCTCCCCAGCACTTTCCTTTATGTCCTTCTCCATTTTTCTTCTCAGATATCTCATGTCCATTTTCAAGAGTCTCTGTAGTTTCTTGCGCAACAATGGCTTCTTCATGCTCGGCTACCTTTTCCTCAGTGTTGCTCTCTTCTTCGCTTCCGGTCTTCTCCTCAGAGCTTTCGGTACCAGGTAATTCCTCCAAAGGCAGTGGTGCAGTTGTAATAATCCCATTCTCAGGCTGTATCATGTTACACGGATATCCACCAGCTACTGGCGACAGAGGGTACCCATTCTGCATTATTTCCACTCCATTTGGAGATGCCAAATAGCCGTTTGGTGACACTGGATAGCCATTAGGAACCACCCAAGGTTGACTCGGTATGAACTCAGCAGCATGAGGGTTCATTATTCTTGGACCGTTAGCTTCACCATTGGACTCGGTGCTATTTGAGAAGCTTGGTTTGTTACGCGGAACTCTGTTTCCGGATCGGTTGTAACCACCACCTGAGAGCCTTGGACCATAGGGGACTCGAGCTGTTACAGACTGATGAGGAGTCGACCTGCGGATATGGTTTACAGGAAGCATTGGAGGAATGTTCAATGGGGAAGGAAGGATACCACCATGCTCTTTGAATCCTGGAACTGCAATAGACCCGAATATTGGAATGGTCGTCGGGGTATAAGGCGGTGCAGAAGCAGAGAGCTTCTTGCTTATCTCTTTTTGTGCCTCGGATGCTTCTTGCTTTTCTCCATCTGCAGATGACTTCGGGCTATCTTCTGTTTCGCCATCTACTGCTTTCACTTCAGCATCAGAGGCATCCTTTTCTAACGTCACTCCGGTTGCCGCCGGTCCATTTCCATTTGTATTTGATTCCTCAGCCGTTTGTACACTCTCTGATTTTTCTTGTCTAGCATCTGATACGGTTGTCTCTGTTGAAACTGCCTCTTCTGCTGCCTCTTTGGTCTCCACATTCTTGATTTCCCCTGGTGAACTCTTTAACTCCAATCCACCAACAACCACCCCTCCTTGTTCATCAGTATCAGCATTTTTCGCTTCTGTTTCTGTAGCTACGTCCTTTTTCTCACTCTCAACTTCCTCAGCCTTAACTTTTATAGGAACATCATCTACTTCGACTTTTGCCGCATCTAAAGTCTCTGGGGCAGTCGTTTCTTCTGGCAACTTCTCTGCAACTAATTTCACAATGGTTCCAGGGGGTGCAAGTGCAACCTCCTTATAGGAAAACAGTTTTCCAGCTTGGACAGTCACAGGACTCACCATCGGTGGTGAAAGCTTGTTGACCTGTTCGGTGGAAGCTGATTTACTGTTGACTATCTTCTCTCCCACTACATTTGAGCTGTTTTGCTTTCTGTTCAAGCTCTGGCTCTTTCCAAGCAGCTTCTTGGCATGCTGGGAAGTAGAACCAGCAGCAGAGATTGATAGTTCATTTGGACTAGTCCTTGGGGATGCGAAGTTCGTGGATTTTCCCCTGCCTTTTGATGTCTGCTGGGTCACGTTCATGAAGTTTGTGTTCAGCTTTGCTAGGCTTGGCCGGGCTCTACGCCCAGAAGAACGGTTTTTCGGGACAGCTTCTTGCCATCCTTCGTCAGAGTCATCATCCTCTTGGGTCGCGGTTTCGGGCTTAACCAGCGTCAGCTGATCTTGAGGTTCCAAATCAAGTTTGTCAACAACCTTTGTTGTTTCTTCAGGTTTTGCTTCGGATTTGTTCTCTTTGTCACTTGATGAACTCTCCCCAGCGATATGAGTGGGAGTGAGAACTTCGTCATCTTTCTGACTTTCTTCTGACACGGGTCCTTGACTTTGCCCTGGCCTTCCCTTGACCTGAATGAACAACAATTCAATCAAAATATTTGTCATCCCTTAACAATGAGAGCAATTTTGTTAAGTCAGCGGAAAGCAAATATGTCACCTTGAGGCGAAATTTCTTTTGGGCGTCCCTTGCTTTAAGACCAGAATCCGGGGTTATATAATCCAACAGGTCTGATACACTGTTATTCGGAAGAAAGCTCATGTGTTACATACTCAGGACAAGAACTTACACACGATATCTAATAGTCGTCTAGCAAAAAGGTCTGCATTTTAAATTTCATATATGGTGGTCAGTTCTATTAAGGTGGTTAATTCTAGAAGTTATGATTTTTGTTAGATTTGTATAGAGTTTTGTTAAATTTTCATCAAACCAATAACAATGGATTCATAAAGAATCTTAAAATCCATAAACCAAATAACAGTCGAATCTTTAAATTCTAACAATCATTCAAAATCCAACTCCAACTAAAACAACTTTTGGCACCCATGCAAAAAAGTTTAAACAGTTCGACACATGTTTTTTATTACCTGAGATGGCCTTTGCTGGAAATAGAGGCGTCTGGCTTGGGAGTACCATTTCGTGCAGCTTCTTGCTGCTCCACAACTTTAGACTCAAAATACTCAAGCCACGCAGCCGCATCCTAACATAGTTCTACAGCGTAAGAAACTTTTAAAACTGAAACTCCCTGTAAACTGTAACTAATTAAGCACCTGTGTCCGAAGATCCTCAGGTCCTAGTTTTGCTTGTAGTATCTGTAGAGTGGTCTGCTCATGTTGGACGCTCAATGAGAATGCATCCATCAGAGAAAGTGCAATAGCAATGGCATGGTAGCTTGCAGCAGTCTGAAAACAAAACATTACATGTTATACCTCATCTTCACTAGTATGGTTCCAAAACATTACATGTTATACCTCATGTGAAAACAAAACAAAACAAAACATTCCATGTTATACCTTAGAGAAACACTAAGCTTTCAAAAATTCACTAATCAAGTCCTTGGTTAACAAAACCAACCTGGATATGATCAGCTCCAAGTAGTCTCTGGTTACATTTTAACGCTTCATGAAGGTATCTTAAAGCCACATGGACATTCCTTAGACCTTCTTCCATCATCGCTACGTTTATGTAAGTGGCAGCCGTATTTGGATGTGACGGTCCACACGTCAGATGCAGAAGGTACAATGCACGGTTGACATACCTACAACAAGAATAACAACATGTTAACAAAATGAAACAACTAAAATTTGTAGGCTTTGGCTTTGGAGAAAGGCAGAGAGCATACTTCAAGGCTAGTTCTGTGTGTTGAAGACGATAGTAGAAGACGGCCAGGTCGCCGTAGCTTTTCATTGTGTCTGGGTGATCAAGTCCAAGTTCCCTTTCATTTATGTCGAGTGCTTTCTGCTGATAAATGGTAGCCTGTAAAAAACCCAAAACTGGTTTAGTTGCAGCAGAGATATTCTTCTCCAAAGGAATTGAACGATGCCTTAGAGACAGTCCCAATTTTTTTCAAAGAGAATACCTGATTAAAGTCCCCGGTATGGTACAGCACAACAGCAAGAAGACTATATGCTCCGGCGGTCATTCTATGATATGGGCCGCACACTGCTACAAGCTTCGCCAACGCCTATAAGTTCATCACAAAATATCAGACTAGTCAAGAGAAAGCCTTCAGACTAGTCAAGAGAGAGCTTTCGTTACATGGTTTAGTATATTAAAGGAGAATGAGAAAGATATCAGTAATACCTTGGTGCCATAAGTGACAGCATCTTCCAGTTTGCCTTTATCTAAGGAAGTTTTGGATGATTCCAACAAAGTGCGACCATCAGCGGACGAGCATGCTACGTGCTGCACACAAGAGCAATGCTCTTAAGTCACTGTAAAATTCTCACTCTTTTTATGTCGCAGCTGATAACTAGAGTAAGATGGTACCTTATATACAGGAACCATACTAATAATATCCAACTTCTTGAAAGGATATGGCGTGTCCATCTCATAGTCTTTAGGAACAAGCTCCAGTCCAACCTAAAACCGATGAGTGAAGCAACATATGAGTTTCTAGGGTTCGATTGTCGAAGCAACTGAAAAGAAAAAATATGATCGACAGTCGCAAACCTTGTGTGAAAGTCCTCTAAGAATGGCGAATTTTCTAAGTTCCTCGCTACCTTCATGCTTCCAGTCCCACCCAAACCTCTTGGAAATGAAAGTTTCTACCCAGTTCCACTTTATCTTTTCATCATATTCACTCTCAGTATCAGACGGTGTTCCCAATAAGACATTCAAGCATGATGCTATTGAAGCGGCAACATCAGCTGTGTTTTCAACAGCTGCTACAACAGCCTGCAGTATATGCTTGTATGCCCGAACAATCATTTCATGAATACAGAGGGATTGCACATGAGGAAGCTTCTCAGCCAACTCGACCTAAGATGATACGAGAAAAGGATTCCTTAAAGAAATGAGCCATTTTGCTTTTCTTAGACAAAAAAAGCATATAATATCGTCTAGTTTAAAGTACTGAAGACTATGGAATGAAATGGTTACCACTTTCCCCAGTGAATGCATTTGCAATCCTCTGGTGTGCATAAAGTCTGTCAGAGTTCTCCCATCGACGGGTGAGAGTTCAAGAGATCCAAAGTCTGCCACCTGAAACATATCAAGTCGAAGTTTATGAGGAGCTGAGTATTATTCCTTAAGAGAACAATAAGATACAAGAAACTGACCAGTTTCGGCAGAGCAGTGTCATCGTAGTATTTGCGGGCCATTTCGATCAGCTCTTTTGGTGACTACGGGGCAGGTTCATGAAGAGAAAGAGAACACAAGGTAAGATTCATAAAAACAAACTAGGTTACATAGAATAGTGTATCTTATCATCTGCGGAAACAGACAAACCTTGAGATGAAAACCAGTTTCTGATTCTTTAAGACGCTGATATGCAGCTTCTGGCACCAGTTCTTTCCACATCTTCTCCATTTCATTTTGTTTTTCAAGTTCCTTCTGATCCTCAGTTTCTGATTTATTTTCAGTGTCAAGGGCCTCTTTTCCCTGTTCAGTCTTGTTAGCTTTCACATCGATCTTCCTTTTAATCTCCTTCAACAGTGCACCTTGCTTTCCAAGACCCTTAACAGGTGGCTCCGGCTTAGCATCTTCAGTTTTCTTAGACTCGCTTTTATTTGAAGCTTGATTTTGCAGATGTTGCACCCAACAAGCTCCTAATTCCCACCTTATAGGCTTGGCATTTCTTGATGGTTCAGCCTCCAAATTCTTTAGACTATCCTCAAATACTTTCCTCACAAGGGACTTAGCCACACGTATTTGTTCCGAGTCTGCATTTGGTGATCTCTGAGCAATGCTAGAAGGCGTTGACGACTTGTGCAACAGAGCTCTCAAGCTGAATAAGATATTCATATAAACTTGCTAAATACCATCTACTTCAAAATCCACATATCGTATGCCAAAAATGTCAATTTGAGTAACCAGTAAGACTAACATACAACACACAAAGATTTTTACCTATTCACATTCAGAGCATTTGCACCTCCTTCGGATTGGTCTTCGATGTCAATATCCTGTAGGCTTCGGCTACCATCCAACTTAAATTCAGCAGCAACCTTAACAATGGCTGTGAAACCACAGTGTCTGACAACCACCACCCCCAAGGTCGACGTATCCTATAACATGGAAGTAAGCCTCAGTAACAAAATCCAACAAAAGTAAGCTAAGAAAGAAAAAATCAACCCAAGCAAAACAAATTTACATGAACTGTCGCACTCTCATCAGCAGTGATTCCTTTAAGCAAATTCCTTTGAGAAAGATCTTCCTGAGAGATCTCTAGCACCCGAGTCCCATCACTCTTACGGTCAAGCTTAGCACTACCATCAGGATCATCTCTAGCCACTTTTATGATCAAATCACCAACTCTCTCTTCATGGAAAGACAATGCAGCAGCAGAATCCTTTGACGAGCGTTGATTACTACTACTCTCTACTACATTTTTGATTATTTCCACTGCTTTGAAAACTGAAACGTCGACAAATAAACTGTGGAGCAGGAAGGCCTTCCTATCTCGAACCTGTCTCTCTTCAGATGTTTTACAAGGCATCGCCGCCAAAATCGCAAACTCCTTCGCCCACTTTCTTTTGTCGTGCTTACCGGACCGGCCTACACCGCCGCCGTCCCCTCCCCAAGTCTCATCCTCCACCGGAAGTGACGGAAAAGTAGATGGACTATCTGCAACAACCGGAGGAACTACCCACGTGTTTGCCCGGAAACCATAAGGAAGGTTGCCAAACTGACCAAAGAATTAACAAATAATTATATGTTTTGAAGTCTCTCCTAAACAAGTTTAATTATTGAAGTAGAATTGCGTACTTTATTGTGCTCAATGAAAGCTTTCATAAGAGCGTCGTAAGCCTGTAGAGCAAAAATCAACATAATCAACAGCGATCAGAATGCAGAAATGAAAAGGATAAAGGTAAGCTTTTTTATCAGCAAACTCACCGCATCAAATGGCCTGCTTATCTGTTGAAGCAGCTCAACCAAGGAATGACACAGAAGTTGCTGTTTCCCAGCTGGGAAAAAACCTGCTCTTGACGCCACAACAGTGATCGGCTTCCCACTTGAAACTTTAATCTGCAATTTGATAACAATGGTGTAGCAACATTTTCTTAAATCCAATTCGAAATATCTCAACTGCAGAAGTATAAGAAATGAGAAGAGCCCCCTACATCGATTTGAAAGAAATCATCTAATCCTTTATCCTCGATTGATGGACGAACAGATCTTCTGATATCTGGAAAGCAAAGAGATGGGAATTAATTAATAAGCGAGATTTACCTCAGTAGTCGTCTAACAAGTGAAAAGGGAGCTCACATTGGATCGGAGGAGTGAGGTAGGAGAAGGAGAAGAAATCGTAAAACTGCCCGAGACGAATCGGTGGGCACATGTTGATTTCACCACCTTTGTCCCCGCCTTCCGCTGCTTGAGACTCACAGCCGCCGACGACGAGTTTCTTCTCTGGCTCATTAGGCTTAGGACTGAGACCGGAACCTGAATCGCCGGCATCCTTGTCAGCCCCCTCATTCGAACCTGACTCTTTAGCTGACGTGCGAGACACCGGCGGTTTCGACGAACCGAAGGCGGTGGTGCAGGCGACGATGTCAAGGAGCCGCCGTATGTGCGCGGTGGATTGCTCCTCCGTATAGTCCTCTGCAAATTTCAAAAATAAAAGAATCAGAATCACCTGTGGGTAATCCTACGGAAGTTAGTGCAATTGGAGAAATGTAGACCGTTAGATCAAAGAATATAACCTTCGACGATGGTGAGGTGGCAGGGCTTTAACGATGCGATGTCAACGGAGTCCTTGAGTCTAGTGCCACGCACCTGCAGCAGAAAGAATCCTTCTCCTTTTGTTAAGGCGGTAAATGTCAGAAATAGAGCTATGAAAACAGAAAACGTCACTATTTTGGGCCTAGATACCACTTTACTGGGCCCATTACCAAAAATAAGTTGTAAAAACGTATCATACTTTTTTCATCAAAATTTGCTAAAAAGGCGAAATAATATGTCCCAATATGCAAACGCCATGAACAAAAAAAAATCATCATCGATAATGTTGTGACAAAACGATTTGCATGAAGACGAAACCTGGTGAGAGAGAGAGAAGTTGGTGAAGTGGCATGTCTGAACATGGACCGCCAAGAGCTTCCTCACATCTAAGATTCTGTCCGTAGATATTCCCTTCACAAAAACAACGACATCAGAATCATATTCATTTGGCTTTTAATTAAAACAATTTTTTCTCAATTCTTTGTGTATTTAGTGTGTTAAGCTCAAACCTTAAGAGTCACTTGCGATTCGTCTGGTGTTTCGACACTTATCTCAATGACAGTGGGCAAAACTGCACAACCACACAATTTTCAGTTATAATTTTGTTTAAATAAAAAGAGCCAAACAAAGCAAAAATTGATTTGTCATTCTGCGTGGAGGAACCAAAGTGAATTGTAGTGAGAACCTTTCTCTTCCTTCTTCTTCTTCTCTCCTTTGCTCTTGTGTGGCTTTGTTTTCCCAGCTTTAGGAGCCATTGTTACCAATGGACATAAAAATTGAGGCTATGTTTGACTTACAAAACCCAATTGAATATGATCAAGAAACACACCCTGGATTGAATTATAGCTGCGAACTTTCCAAAGGGAGTGTGTATTTTGAATAAGTGGAGATGAAGGGTGAGAAAGAGAAAGAAGAAGAAGATAGAAGTAGAGAGAGAGTGTATAAAAAAGACTTTGTGGTGGTGGTGACAATGAGGAGGAAGTAAAAGGAAACAAGAGACGAGAGGGTCAAATAGTGATTTGAGGAAATAGAGATTTAGAGAGAGAAAGAGAGGATAGGATAAGGTGGTGCGAGAGCTCTTCTTCTCTATTCCCTCTTAAGAGTGTTTTGAGGCTAAGTAAATTTGAGACCTCTCATTTCTTTGTTTGCTTCTTTAACACCTCATCACAAACTTCATCTTTTCTTCTCTCTCTCTCTATTTTTTTTTTCTCTTTTTTAAAAATACGGATAATAATATATGGGATTCAGATTTTCACCTAAGCCTTTAGTATATTTGATTATCACAATCTATTTGCGTTTTTTTACATCTTTGATTCAACTAGAGACTGTCTCAAAATTATTAAGTATCATCGTGTAAACAAATTGTTTGGCTATATTGGGCCTTTTTCAGACCACATGTTTATAAAGTATAAACTCTGAGGTTTTAGGAAAGAAATCTAAACAAGATTACAAAAGTTCTTTATATGGTTTTCAGTTTTGGTTACAGAAACAAACAGACAAAAGAAGAAAATAAATAGACTTGACAGAACGTATACATGGGCTTGAGCAAATCCTGAATTGGCGGCCTGTGAAGCATTGGGCTCTTATTTGTATGTCAGCTTTATTAATTTCATTGAAAATCAGACTTTTCTTTCCAAGTCCAGGGACCATGCATATGTATGAATTGTATGGTTACTCAAACTTTCCTTTATCCCTTCGTCAACATAAAAAACTTGTTGCTTTATATAACTTCTATGAACAAAATCACCTTTCGTGCCTGAAATGGTTTTTCGTTTGACTTCTGACGCTTTCTGTTTCTATGTTGGTCAATATTGCAACATTTTAAAACAAAAAAAAATATTGCAAAGTTGGCTGGCTGGCCCACTCAGGCCACTAGCCTGTATCGCGTAAGTTAATTTTATATCTAACACGCCTAATAAGACCTGATCACCATATTAATACTTTAATATCAAGAATTATTCTGCCTTTATCTTCTTTATATAAATCACATGATTCACAAATTTGACATCCATCGGAATTAAGCAAAAGACATAGTCAAAGAGATGGGCGAGATCAAAGCCAGACGCATATTCCTCCTCTCCATCATCTTGATCTTCTTCTTCTCTCAAACCCTTATTCTGTGTTCAGCTAACGATCATCATGGCTCAAGGAATCTTGCAGTGGTCATGAGGAAAAAGGTGAAAGTCAGAGGACCTCGAAACACGACGTCGTCCGCAGCTTCAACTATGATGTTGCCAAGTTCTTTCCATGTGGGTGCTGCTTCCTCTTTCCTCCTCGCTCTTCTTTTGTAAATTCTGTTTTTTAGCTATTGTGATTCACGGTTCAAAGTGATTTCTTTTAATGGTTTTATTTTGTATTTCGAATCAATCTTTTTGAGTATTACAATTGTCTCAAACTCTGTGTTTGTTTGTTACATATTCCATTATAAAGAGTTATTTCTTGTCTTTAAGAAAAATGAAAGTATATATAGTCACTTGTCACTATACATGTTACATTCCTTTAACCAGTCACAAAGATCTTGTTTCCTAAAATCATTTGGATCTTGTTGAGACAGCCGTTGCATCTACCGTTAACTAGCATGGTGATCATCGAGCTAGAATGACTCGAACCATCACTCAAATGTCAAAACATACCATGCATTAATTGAATGTTACCGAGGACAAATATCCGGTTTGTCTCTTTCAACAAATTCGGTCTCATGTGAGAGAAAAGAGCGTTTAAGTTGGAGATCTCTTTGTTAACTATACTTTGTCTACTATTTGTGGAGAGTTTGTCGCACAAGATTCTCTTACACGTACCATTTGACCTTGACTTGTGGACCGATTCAATAGTTTTGCTTACCGAGTTATTTGTTTTTTTTTATTCTGATCAACCAAACAAAATCATGCAGGCAAAATCGAGCGTGGCAAAAAAATAACAAAACAAGTTGTTTAAAAAGGAAATAAACAAATATCTTAAAATATGAAACTGTAATCAATGGAATAGCTGGATAATTAACAGACAAGAAAAAAAGACAAGATCAAAGGCATGATTAAATCAAGGTGAGTGGGCGTAGAAGAGTGGACGACGGTACTCGTCGAAGAACTGGTCACGATCCACGTATACGATTGCATAGAGTGCGTAGATGATGCCCGGTACGTATCCAAGAAGCGTTAGGATCAGACATATCATGAACTCCGTCTGCACATTCGTTTTTAACATTTTACATATTGATGAGCTCAAGATCTAGAAAACAAACATAATCAAGAGAGGGTGGGAGAACGACATACAGTGCAACAGCCATGCCTTAGACAAACGCCGAGTGGAGGGAGTAATATGGCGATCATTATTTCACAGCAAATCTCGCATCCGTTCGCCATTTCTCAATGTTTTTATTCCTTCTCTAGTTTTCTGTTGGATCGCAAGCCTTTCTATAGAGGGAAGAGAGTGAGAGACAGAGCCTTTTAAGTTTTAACTGAGACAACTAACATGTGGACATGTAATTAACTCTAGAGTACTTAAAATAGAAACAAACCAAACCAAAATCACTTTATCAACGAATAAACTAGAGTTTGGTTCGCTTAAATATACAAACAAATAAAAGTAAATCTAAATTAAATTGAAACTCTTAAACTGATTTGAAATAAAATATTTTTGATAAACAATTAAAGTTGAACCCAAAGAGGTTAGTAATGCTTTGGCACTCTAAAATCCATCCTATTTTTTTCTCTATCCTTTTTTTCTCTGTCTTGCTCTGTTCCTTCCTTTACCATTGTATTAGGCATTCGGCTTGATCTCTTGTTGTAGATGCAATGCAGGCTTCTCAACAGCATGTTTGCTAGAGACTAATTAGAAGGTTAGTTTGAGGCAAAAAAAATTCATCAATAAGGTTTGGTTCCCTATATCTTTCTTTATTTAAGAATAAGAGAACAAATGCACATTCAAATTGTTAAGAGGTAATTATTTTAATCACTAGCGGAAAGGGTGAGAGCCTTTTGGATTTGACTTTGGGGGAATACATTTGAATTAGTAGAGACGACCAACATGCTTAGTTAGTAGTCCTTGGGATTCGACTACTTAAATCCTTATATTCTTTTTAAAAAATTAAGTTGCACATGGTATGGAACTATGGATCTTATATAGTCCAATATGACAACTTTCTAGCCTCAAGATGATTTTAAATTCCAAGACCTCGGACAAAGGATCTAATTGGACACAACACAGTTAAAAACCAAAAAAGAGGGTTAGAGACACAGAGCCAAAAAAAGAGCACAGCATTTACATACACAATACAAAATCTGTCTTGTAGCTTCACGTGACTCTCTCTTTCCCTCCGTCCGACCAAAAGAAATTAAAAAAAATCACAGAAATAAAAAGATGCAGCTAAGGATTAGGGGCAGAAGCGGAAACAGAGAAAAATGAGAGGAAGAAGAGAGGCTCTTCTGGAACTGAAGAGAGTCAACGGCTAAAGGCATGTTCTCTTGGTCAGGACTACACTTGTTGAGGTGAGGAGGGTGTGGACTATACATAATGGCTCGTAACACAGCCGAAACGGTGGGTATGTATGCCGTTTTGTTACGAGCCAGAAGCCATGTGAGTCCCATGAGCTGGCAGTCTTTGCTCATCATCTTACTCGCTCTCTCCGTTGTTGTCTTCTTGCTTCCTCCTCTTCCTTTTAGCTGTATCCCATCAACAAAATTTGAAAACAAACAAGATTTTTAGAAAACAAAAATTAAAATGGTTAAAAGATTGCGTGTGAATGGTCAGTGTTTCAGAGTGATTCAGTGCTTTGGGCTATACGAAAAAAGAAAGTTTCTGAAAAAGCACATCTTCAATTGTTTGCAACCTAAACGGATAGCCCAAAGAAAAACAAACAATGTGTGTCTCTTTCACCTAAAGCCAGTAACATAAACCCTAAATTAACAAACTAAAAAACTTGAAATTTCCGAGTTTTGTATAACAGATTTCTCATGGAAAGAGAGTGACATTTATTGAAACATTCTTTTCGATTAGAGTCACGGAGATGAAAACGAAACATTTATTAGCCTCTTTTAAGGATAGCATAAATTTCAATAAATGCTACTTGAGAGACATAAAGGATGAGAATTTAATGAAATGGAAAAATAAAAATCGAACCTTTTGAAGAGCGCCGAGGCATCTGGTACAACCAGAGTAAGTCGAATTCCGACATTCCTTCTCGAGATTCTTCACGGCGGCGGTCGGAGTCGCGTTTCGGAATCCGGTGGAGACATTGAAAGCGGCGGGGCAAGAGAGCGAGCTTATCTGGTGAAGACGAATGCCGCAGAAGCACAAGATCGCGTCGCATGTCGAATTAGGCTGCGGGATCTTGACGTGTTTGGTCAGAAGCGCACTCTGCATCGTGTTGACGCACTTCTGGGAGTCGTCGGGCTTCATGGGCTCGTCGGGGTCGGAGGATTCCGGCGTCGGAGCAGGAGCAGGTAACTGTAGAGCAGAACGAGCGTGAGCTGCGAAGAGCCAAGCGGCGAGAACAGGGCAACACCGACTCCGGTCAAGGTTTCTTCCGCAAGCTTCATTGACGCCGCCGAAGAGCTCGTCGGAGAGGTCAAGTCGGCAGCTTTGAGCTTGGGTCTCGACGGGGAAGGCCGGGACGGTGTTGGGTTGGACCGGTTCGACGAGGAAATCGCTTAAGGCGATGGGGAAGAGGAGAGAACAGAGGATTACGAGTAAAATGAGACTTCTCTTCATTCTAAAAGGCTCAAGTGTGGTAGAGATAGAGAGAGAGAGAAAAAGGAAGAAGAGATAGAGAAAAGCTTTCTCAAATCTCAGTCTTTTAGATTCACGAAGAAAAACAGCCTTCCATTATTCACCATCTTCTCTCTCTTTTGTTCTTTCCAAAGGACTAATGTGAAGAGAGAGAGTGAGACAGAGATGTGATTGAAAAGAGATTCCCAACTTTGTCAGCTTCTGGTTTGTTTTAGTCTTTTAGACTGTATAATCTCTTTGTTAATATTGATAAGCTCTGGAAATTATGTGGCTTCTGTCTTTTGGCTTGGACTAACTAGTCACTAAAGATCCTTAACTACATTGGGAGAAACACTGTATAATTCATAACAAGAAGGCTTTTAATTTGGTAAAACACTCGCAAAGATTATGTGAAAAGGACAAAAGAATTAAAGTTATTATGAGCTACAAAATGAAAAGAATTTATGTGTATGGTGGAGAAAGAGATTGAGCCCTTTGCGACGTGGGATGAGATGCGAAAGGAGTGTAGTCACAGGAAGAAAAGGGTCAATTTCTAAAGGACAATCACAAAACACAAAACTCCTTACAATCATATATTAAATCATTGATTCGCTTTTTTGAGCTTTGACAAAACAAAAATAATAAACCATTTTTTTCAAACGGGTATGAAGAGAGACTAGAGAGGATCCGGAGCCCGCCTAGGGAAGCGTGGCCGTCAGAAAAAGTGAGACTCCAAAAAGGCGAGAAAAAAGGAGTCTTTCACTAATACTCCTCTTATTAAGTTCCTAATCCCACCAATTAAAGCATTTTCACACGTTCTTTGTTTACTTATTGGCTATTGTCCATACCAATTACCAAGTACCTAAATCCATCAAATTCAAATTCTCTATTCGACTTTAGATTCAGCTGTTCCATATTTATGTATTGCTTGGAATTGAAAAAAAATTAACGTTATTTCTATAGACGATATTTAAACTAATCCACTCATATTAACAAAGTGGGTTTAGAAGCATACATAAACTCTAGAGACTAGAATGACCATGTTCCTAATTCAACCGTTTAGATTTATACTTACCTAAATGGAAACGGAAGTAATCTATACTATATAAAAGTTGAGGCTATAAGCCTCTGAGAGCGTCCACATAGGATTTAAAGACGCGATTTCATTGGTTCACGTAAGCATCTTAAAGATTAAGAAAGTTTCCGAAATTTAAAAGACCAATAGTATAATTCCACATCACCATATAAAATAAGGTAATTTCTTTTTTCTTTTTCAAGAAGTTTCCTAATTCAAAAATAATATAGACTTTTTGTATTAAAGAGTTTATAAAATAAAATATATGTTTTTCATACCAAGCAAAATGAAACTAACTTAACATGTTTATTTTTTTTATTAATTTTAATATATATATAATAACAATCAAAATATAACAAGATTGGAATTAAAAACATCACAAATAAAATCCAAAGATTAAACAAAATTCTTTGATTTTTGTTAAAAGTTGACGTTGATTTAATAACTAAATTTGAAATATTTATATAAAAACATTTGGAGAACTACAAAATTAGTTATGAAGAATTATATAGATCATGAGTTAGTTTTTTTAATCACAAAAACGAGAGTTACACCATAATAAGGAGAATTGTTCATAGCGAACTTAACAAATTTTGTAAGTGGATCACATTACATAGTCTAAAAATAAATTAAAAGAAAATAAAAAATGTCTCATGTCATGTAGAAGACATTTTAGCTCATATGTAGTTTTTTTAGATGATGAGAGAGATCAACTTTGAGAGTGTCATTATTACATTAATGGAAGTAAAACATGCATCTAGCCCACTAGATAACACTTTGTTCATCGCAAAAGTTTCAACAATAATGGCCAAAGAAGTAAACATTATACTTGCATTGCTTTGGAGAATAGTAGATTTGATCATTCAGTTCATACCATATGTTTATGAGGAAACATTTCAAGTTGCATGATCAAAACAAAAGTTTTGTTCGAATTATTTATGCCTAATTTATAAATAACATAAATTATTTATGTTTTATTTATTAACATTGAATCAAAGTTTATAAACTAAACACATGTGTTAAGTTAAAATTATTGATAAATTAAACAAAAGAGCATTTGAAGTTTCAATACATATAAAAGTTCATTTTAATAATTTAAAATAATAAATATGTTAAATACAACTATTTACTGATATCTAAACATTCATACAAAAAAAAACGCTTTCACGATATTTAATTTTAAAGATTTCTCTATACAAATTTAAAGAAAATATTTGCTAATATTTAATAAATTTCTATATACAAACTTAAAGAAAATATTTTCTTTTTATAATAAAATTGACACTGTTAAAACAGCACACAACTTATTCCGCAAGAAATATTCATCAAAGAAATTAAAGAACAAGAAGAAAGATGAACATATAGGAGAAGTATAGTAAGAGAATGAAACCGAAAAATGATTTTATTTCGGATGATCATTACGGAGAACTATCATGATCATTTTTCAAGTAACATATAGATTCATGATAGTTCTCGAACTATCATGATCATTTTTCACCTTTAGGAGAAGTACATAAGAGGATTAAACCGAAAAACAGGGAAGATGGAGATACTAAAGTAGGAAGAAAAAAAGAAAGCCAAAGAAGAACATCGATGAAGACAGAAAAACCGAATAAAAAACAATGAAGATGAAACTGAAAAAGAAAAAAAAAAATCAAATAAGAACGAAAGAGAAGAAACCAGACAAGAAAAAAAATAGGATGCAATACGAGTGGAAGAAAAATAGCAAAGTAGAAGACAAGTAGATCAGTGAATATGAAGAATAAATCGAATAAGAATGACGCAAAGAAAAAGAAGACACCGACTAAAAAAAACAAAAAAGAAAAGAACTTCAAGCATAAAGAAATCAAATAAGAAAAAAAAATAGATTAAAGAAGAAAGCAAGACGGATGAATAAATTGAATTTCAAGAATGTGTATTTGTTTTTGCTTTTCTTCAAATGAAATTCTATTTAAAGTATATTCGAGATCTATCACCGAATATAGTAATTTCAAATAAATAAAGATGATTATTTTATAAAAAGTGATGCTACTAGGGTATCAGATTCTATACTAAAAACATTTAAAAATAAATTATGAAACAAATTGAAGTTGATGTGGTCTAAAGAATAATTTATTTTTTGTCATAAACAATACAAATTAATTGAATAGGTTATTCTCAAACAAAGTTAAAGGATGTTATAATCTACAATATTAAAATTTTATTGGTTTAGTAAAAACAAGACAAACTACAAATTTGTTGTTCACAACTTTCTAATTCAGTTCATTAAAAAGTAATGTTTGTTTAGGCCGATCATGTTGTCATATTGTTGAAAGATCAAAGTTTATGCAATGTTCTTATGCCAAATTTTGTGAAGCAATGGACAAAACATAAAAAATATTTATGAAAATGTATGTCGAGTCATGTCTAATGAAGACATCTAAGATTTATACATCCAATTTTATGATGAGTTTTGTCAAACGACGATATCTAGGATTCTAATCATAAAACAAAACTGATTATGGATTTTTGTACGAAAGTTTAACACAAGATAACAATATATTAAGGTTTTAAATCAGTATGTTGTGTTAAAGATATCCGCTTGCCCCAAAATGACCCGGCCAAATATGGGAAATCCCAATTCATTAGGCCCATTTTCAAAATTCGAATTGAAATATACTAATTTTTATGCAGATAGTTGACAATTATGAAAGTAACTATCAAATTTTTTTTAAAGATTTCAGAGGTTCCTACAAATCTCCATAGAATATTACAGAAATCAACAAAGATTCTTTACTGAAATTAAGTAAATTAGTATTTTAGTGAGGTAAAATTATTGGAAAGTTGCTAAAATGATCTATGAATTGAACTCAAAATCAAATGTAACCTACATTTATCCCTTTCAATTGCTTTATTATTATTATTCTTAAAAATATCTATAATCTTATAAAAGAATAAAAGGAGGATGAAATAATCAATTCTTTTTAAGTACATTAAAAAAAATGCACAAGATTTGATTATTTTTAAGTTATTAGTTGATTAAATAAAATTATTAACCGAGACCCGCGCGTGCGCGGGTTAAAAACCTGGTTTTTTCAAGGTTTCAGACTTTCAGTCTTAGATTTGGCTAGATTAACGAGGCTTCGAAATGTCTTGTATTGGGCCTAATTAACCTAACATACCTGAGTAACGACTTTTGACTCACCAACATGAACTTTACACTAGTGCATTACCGAGGAAAATGCCAATGTGTTTGTTTTCTTTCTGGTTTTAATGTTAAGAAGATCATGCCAACGTGTTATGCTAGAACACAGATTCACGTCTTTATTTTAAAACAAAAACAATATGTCATGCGTTGCTCATTTCATTCGTTCGCAAGGCTAGACAACGCCAACCATTAATTTTTAGCCCAAACATAAATAAAAAAATTAAATACGTTACACCTTCATGAAAAAGAAATAGTAACATATCTAACTTTTAACGATATAAAACAACCAGTTTATACATCAAACAATAAAAAGAATGCAACAAAGAATCATATAGGTGTGGGAAAAAAAAGACACGCGTAGAAAATAAGGATATAGAAGATATGATGTTGTTTAGGTGAACATAAAGTCATCAAAGATGAAATTGTCCGGAAAACCAAAGTCGAAGAAACCGCTGGAGTTGGCTTCTGCGTCGATGCTATTTTGTTGTGGAGAAGAATTTGGCGTCGACAAGAGTGAGTCTAAGTCCAAATTATCCTTCAGAGGTGGTAAACTTTCATCGAGTGTTGCGTTCACAGGCTTGAAAGATGAAGTTTCATTATCTGTCGGGGTTATACTCTCGGTTTGTGGTTGAGACGAAACTGATGTAACCGGAGTTTGAAGCTCTTGGTCCAGGTTCGATGCGTAAAATGGATTAGGGTTTTGAAGTGCTTGTTGAGGGGGCATGAGTAGAGAGGCCAACCTCAATATATCAGGATTAAGCAGAGACGACGCATGAGTTGCAACTGATGCTAAGTTTGGTTGATTGAAAATTGCGGCTAAAAGTGAGGACAAATCAAGAAGATCAAGGCGTGGGGAGTGAGTCACAGGGTCGATGCCACTCCTTACGAGTCTCTTACGGATATGAGTGTTCCAATAGTTTTTTATTTCGTTATCGGTCCTTCCTGGTAGACGAGCTGCTATTGCGGACCACCTATATATTCCATCAATATAATTAATTAGTATATAACTCATGATCTTATATTGTATTGATAGGTCAATATGTACGAAATAAAATAGTTTAGTGGAGTTGATGGCCTAAATATTGACATGTACGCTCCTCATGCATACGCACACTCTCGCTTTTTTCATTGATCAACGTACAAAAGTTGTAGCTGATGAGAATTGTAAATGAATAAATTGTGATATCAATGAGGCTTACTTGTTTCCCATAACGCTGTGCAACTGAATGATACTTTCTTCTTCCTCGAAGGTGAATCTTCCTCTCTTTATGTCCGGTCTTAGATAATTGGTCCATCGAAGACGACAGCTTTTTCCGCACCTTTGGAGTCCTATAATTTGTACAATAATGACTAATTAGTGTATGATCCAATATGAAATATAGTCATATTATCATATAGATAATACAATCTATTAGAACCACACAAAAACAAAAACAAAAAGACTATCGGATGTATAGTTTACCAGCATTTTTAGGGAGAATACGCCAATTGCCCGGACCATGAAATCGAATATAATCGATGAGTTTCTGATCCTCCTCAGGCGTCCATGGTCCCTTCTTCACTCCATTCTTGTCACAACAAGGTGATCTTCCCATCTTTGTTTTGTAATTTGCACAAGATATATATATACAGTCCGACGTTTGTTCTCTTGTGTAGATAAAAGGATCGAAGAGCCGAAGATAATTTCTTAACTTTCCAAAAGAGGAGTTGAGTTTTAGAAATGTCAATCGGTGGGTGCACTCTTATCTTCTCCATTTCATTTGTATATATAGGGATGTGAATGCGAAGAACTTAACTTACTAACGTAAAAGAGCCAAGGTCAATTCCATTTGGCATTAGCTTTATATGCCACGTATCCTTTTGAGCCATAATATTATATACATAAGCAAAAGAAAAACAAGCCTGGCCTATATGTAGACCGCATATTGTCTGTCGTCTTTTAACTGTATATTCTAGAAAGGATCCACGTGATAGTATCTTACTCTGCACTGTGTTTTTTATTTATGTAACTTGGATTCTGTTAGCATATAATAATATATTGTGAAGTGAATGCATGTGATGAACTCTTCACTCTTGTATATAGAAAAGTAATGGAACTGATCATGAGAGATTAAAATAGACCTTGTTGGGGGTAACTATTCGGTTGCGAGAGTAATTCTTTCACCATATGGTGGTGAGAGTCAGCGTGAAGCATATTGTTGACTTTACATGTACTAATAGGGCAGTTGACTTTACATGCATTTTTGGTTTAAAAAAAACCTGAGATAATAACTTTTGAGAATATATGTTGCGTTGAATTTTGTAACCCAATGCGTAGAGTTTCAATGGCTAAGAGAGTGAGGACGGTAAAGTTGTTGGGAACTCTCATCAAATACGCATAAAAATATAACGTGTTAATGTCATCTGCCTTGTGCCTATGAAATTGATGATAAGGCAAATTTACAAATTGCCTTCTTTTTTTCTTTTTACTTAAGCAACAAGTTCAAAAGTATTAGTTCGTAAAAAGAACAAGTTCAAAAGTAGAGATTGCTTGTGGAAGGTACTCTCCAAACAATCCATCCACGTCGGTATTATTAAGACGATTTGAAAATGCATATAAAATTAACCAACAAAAGGAATATTATGCAAAATAATCGAGGCTTTATTTTGTTTGTTAAATTGTTGGTGAAAAGCTGTACAACAAACTTTGAATTCCATAATCCCTTTACCACAAGAATCACAGGTTTCTCCGAAGTTCACACCGAAGCTATATGTTTAGATTAGTTTAAACTCTCCTAAATCACAATTAATATGTGGATTCATGCAGAAAGAGACACGTGGAAATAAATGTGTTGTGAGGTTGTCATTTCACTTCTTTTTTGCATCATATTCCATCTACTCTTAGGTTAGGTTTCTGGATTGGTCAGCGTCAGAGATAGATGTTGATGATTAAGATGATGATGTCAAGTCAAAGATTGTGTCAAGTCATCGCCTTGGGAGCTTCTCGAGAAAGGCCTGCGTCTTTACTTGATTGGCCACTAATTGACTTACGCCTCACATCTTGATGGGCTTCAACACGTTAAAATAAGCCCACTTCTAACGTTTGGCAACAATGGTCTGGCAGTGCCTAATTTAGAAACAATCTAAGCAAAAAAACACACTGATACTGATTTAGCAACAATCTAAGGGAATATATCAAACCAATTAATATAAATGTATAAAGTGTATCAAACTAAATAATAAAAAATAGTATTATCCTATTTTTGTTTTTTTATCAGTTAACACTCCATGCCAATGAACTCTTGTCAGCAGCAATTAGATGTCCATGCCAATGAATGACGTTTTCATGTGCACAAAGACCATTAATAGTACCTATTAGAGAAAAAAGTTGAACATTGTGCCTTTTAAATCTTGTCCTAAATCGTAATTAATCTTACGGCATAGGCATAGCATTAAAACAAAACAAAAAAATTTAAGGATAAACAAAACAAAAAATCTTAAGGATCTCCATTATTTATTATTTTTTTTTTTTTTTGTCAACGAGGATCTCCATGATTTAAACCTTGCTCTTTCTTTCAAGATTCCTGATTAATTATATCCTTCCAAACAAAATAATATAATAAACCATATTTCTTTCAACGTGTCTAGAGATCTAATTCAATGGTATGATGCTCTTTTCGATCGTCTTTTGCATGATGAAAGTTGTTGATTATTATATACTGATATTTGGATCTTAAATTTAATTAATACTGCTGATACTTGTATGAATAGGTCCAGTCAGAGACGATGATGGAAAAATACAATAAATTATCAGATTTTCTCAAGAAATTCTACATTCCTTCGTACGTTCTCTCGCCTGATGATGAAGCCGATGATGCTGAGGCGGTGCCAAGTAGTCCACCTGAGAGCCCAATCATCGTATTCATCAACTCAAGAAGCGGTGGTCAACTTGGTGGAGAACTCATTCTTACCTACCGCACTCTGCTCAACGACAAGCAGGTCTCTATAAAAGCTAAGCTAATGATTCATTGATTTTATTTTTAGCATGTCTATAAAACTATCGTCTCTCAAATCTCAGTTGATTTCTATGTAAATTTTGCGGAAACTAGAAAACGTGGTGAATCTCCTTGAATACCAACATCATGCATGTTCTTGTGATCCTTAATTAAAACTTAAAAGACAAAACTCTTAACTTTACTAGTAATAATTAACTCTGAAAACCTAGGAGCCCTAAAAATTAAACCTAGTTAAACTATTACTACAACAATAAATAATTATATTAAATATATAGTATCAAATTACATTATGTTTTGGAGTTTCTCTTGATTACGTTTGGTGCTCAGGTTTTTGATCTTGGGGTAGAGACTCCAGATAAAGTGCTGCGGAGAACCTATCTTAATCTAGAGAGGCTAAAAGATGATGCTTTAGCTTGCAAGATTCGGGAGAAGTTGAAAATAATTGTGAGTTTATTATTCTTCTCTCTATGGAGAAGCTGTGTAGATGTTAAAGGTCATTAAGTTGAGTTGTGTCTACTTAATTAGGTTGCAGGGGGAGATGGAACAGCTGGTTGGCTCCTTGGAGTTATATCTGATCTTAAGTTATCCAATCCACCTCCAATTGCAACCATCCCATTGGGTACAGGAAATAACCTTCCATTTGCATTTGGATGGGTATGTATGTGTATTTTTACATAACTGATATCACATTAAATATTTTATCATACAGTAGATTGTTTTCTTCTAACTGATCCCATCAGCTGATTGATCTTCAGGGTAAGAAAAATCCTGGAACAGATAGGTCTTCTGTGGAGTCTTTTTTGGAAAAGGTGATCAAGGCAAAAGAGATGAAGATAGACAAGTACATATCTATTATCCACACAAATATCATCATTCTTTTAGTTATCAAATATACACTGGTTGAATCTTGTGTTAATATGAATGCATTTTATGTCTTAATTAAGCTGGCACATACTTATGAGGATGAAGGCTCCTAAAAAAGGGTCTTGTGATCCTATTGAGCTACCACCTTCTCTCCATGCATTTCATCGTGTTTCTCCATCAGATCAAGTAATTTTTGCCAAAGAAATTTACTTATCACTATATCATCCTTTTCTTCGTATATGATCAACAATGTTTTTCACTTTATCCAGGAAGGTTACCAAACATTTCGTGGCGGATTCTGGAATTACTTTAGCTTGGGTAAGAATTTTGCTCTTTGACCAGTCAAAAATTCTCATTTCTCCTCTAAACAGCATTGCTCGGTATATTCCTTCACGAATAAAAATGTACTACAGGTATGGATGCTCAAGTATCTCATGAATTTCATTCCCAGAGAAAATCGCACCCTGAAAATTTTAAAAATTAGCTGTCTAATCAGGTTTATACACCTTTCTCTCTTAAACTTTGTTTTGATGTTTTCTTCAAGTGATGTAGTTCTAATATTTTTTATTAATTTAGTCGGACTATTTGGAGGAATTGCTTCTCTCTAGCTACTGCTGATTAATTAAACTAACAGTAAGTTTGCCATTGGTTTCATGACGTTGCAGAGCACATATTTAAAGCTTGCTTGCACACAAGGATGGTTTTATGCCTCTCTTATTCACCCTTTCTCACAGTGAGTATATTTATATTTGTTTCTAGTCTTATTTCTTTTATATGAGTTATTGATCTCCACTTTTGCTCTGTCTACTTGGGATCTAAAGCCCTGTAAATTTGAAAAAAAGCACTAATAATTATATGGCGTTTGCTGCAGAAACATAGCTCAGCTTGCAAAAGTTAAGATTTGTGATAAAAGTGGCCAATGGAATGATCTCCACATTCCCCAAAGGTAACTAATCAAAATATATATCACATTCGTGTATACGTCCCACATGTTGAGTTGAGCTCAGATTTTTATTCTTCTTTATGATGGACCTCTTTTGCTGATCACTTCTTTACATTGAGATTCTAGTCGAACTGATAATTAATAATTATTTTTGTTCTGGCAGAATCAGGTCAATCGTATGTTTGAATCTTCCTAGCTTCTCTGGAGGGCTAAATCCTTGGGGAACACCAAATCCCAGGAAAAAACTTGACGTATGGTTTTAACATTCTCTTCACATTTCTTCAATAAGCTAGTAATTTTTCTTATTTTTTTCCTTTCTTTGTGATGTCTCAACAGAGAAGCCTAACTGTACCATTCGTTGATGATGGACTCATCGAAATCGTTGGGTTTAGAAATGCTTGGCATGGTCTTGTTCTGCTCGCTCCAAATGGTCATGGAACAAACTTGCTCAGGTAAATTTAAAGTCACAGAAAACAAACAAATTAAAATCTGAGTAAGTGCACATTTTAACTCGTGTGTGTGTGTGTATAGGCAAATCGAATTCGGTTTGAATTTACGAAAGGTTCAGCGAAGCATGCGTACATGAGAATGGACGGAGAGCCATGGAAACAGCCACTGCCACTTGACGATGAAACTGTGACGGTAGAGATCTCACATCATGGACAAGTGAACATGCTTACAACCCAAAATTGCAAGTCCAAAAGCATGTATGATCAGTCTTCTTCCACAAACCGGTTTAGTGATGATGAAGATGAAGATGACGACTCATCAGTGGATAAATGTGAGGAGGAGTTCAGAAAGTTTGGTGCAGCTGACACATTTAAGATTTCCAATGATCTTTGATATTTCTTACCTTAATTAGACATTCATTTATGTTTGTTTGACTTCCAAGTCTTAAACACATATTTCCTCCTTTTTTATTCTTGTTAACATATAGAGATGCTGTGAGATTTAGATTATGAATCTTTAATTTACGTTAAGCTCTTTCTTGAGCTGGTGCTGTAACAACTAGTGATCAACCGAACTCCCAAACTCACCTAACCTCTGTTTCTTGTCCCCTGTTCTTTCTCTTTATTGTTTAGCATACATAGGAAAATGACTAAATGACACATTGTTACAACACCGGACTAAGGGTTGGGGTTAAGACTATTGAGCCTTGCTCAAAACTTATAGTTCTCATGGAGGTGTCACTTGCCTTACCTTCTCCAAAGACACATTCACAGATGCACAAATATCTTGCATGAGAGGCAGAGATCAATATAAAGTTATAAACTATGGATAATATGTGACGGTCCCAACTTGTCAAAGCAATGATAACAAACTTTGCTCAATGCAATGAGAGAAACTAGATGAACAAATAGGACATCTATATATGTAGCTATAATCACACATGCACACACACTATGATTAATTATAATGATGGAAAATAAGGGAGAAGAAACTAGACTGGTAGAGATACATGATCACTGATGTGTGAAGTGGGAGATCACAAAAACTGTCTCCATCCAAATGCCAATGATCAGCAAAACCCTAAACTAAAACCTACAATGTGGACTATAACTAAAGAAACCTTTTTTCAAAAGAAAGGCCTCATGGGACAAGATGCAGAGGAAGAAGATGAGCTTTCTGAAAACTGATGAGAACTGTCCAAATCATCCCAAAGGGCACTCTCAGGACCCCATCCAGATGTAATCGCATTGTACCACGCTTCAGCCATCATCCCTTCCTCTCTCCCACAATCATCACTCACCGCTACTTCCTTGTTCTCCACGTTAACCTCGCTTGGCTTAGGCAACGTTGTTTCAGGTTGTTCCTGATGCGACGACGAGTTTAACACTTCACTTGGATCTTTCACCTCATTAACCTTATTCACAAAATGCTCCGGGAAATTAAGTGTTGCATTTTGTCCCCTCAGCTTGAAGGCTTGACGGTCGTAGGCCATGGCAGCTTCCTCAGCTGTATCAAAGGTACCGAGCCAGAGACGTGCTCTGCTCCGTGGCTTACGAATCTCTGCGACCCATTTTCCCCACTGACGTTGTCTCACTCCTCTGTAAAGCTTGGTTGCGCTGTACGGCTGAACACTTTCTTGGTTCGTCATCAACATCATTCTTCCTCTGGGGCTTAAGTTCAGTGTGTCGCTCCAATACTTGGTCAGATACTGCTGCTGCTGCTGAGGACTAAACGAGATCATTTGCCTGTGGCTTTGCATTGTCGGGTCGTGTTGTTGGTTAACCGGAAAGTATCCGAGTTCTTGTTGATGTTGAATCGCTGGATCGAGGGAAAAAGGGAAAGCCACCAAGGAGTGAGGTGAAGGGGAGGATCGGAGATAAGGTTTAGGTCGATGATCAGGATTTCTCATCTTCTTCGTAGATTTTGGTGACATCGTTGACGTGGACGAAGCTTCTCCAAAAGAAGGATCGGTATTTTTACCTTTGGTGATACAAAGATTGAGCTCCTCGTCAAAGTCCATCTCTGCTTAACTGGTGCCGTACACTTCACGGTTTCTATATATTTAAAAAAAAAATACGAAAAACAGAGAGAGCAATGGAAGGAAGAAAGAGAAGCTTGAGAGAAGAAGCTGAAGGAAAAAGAGAGAATATTGTGTATGTTTGTTTTTTTTAATATTTTTGTTAAGAGAGAGACAACTCCATGGGGCTTTTATATATGAGAGCAGGATTAGATTTGGGGCAGCACCGCTTTTTGTATCTAGTTATAAATATCTCATTCTTTTCAATTGACTTATTCAAATACTAACTTTTTGGGGTTACAGAAAAATTATTCCTTTGCTTCCACTCTAATTCATTCCCCGGTCCAGTCTATTTGGAAGTTAAAGCATATAAAATATTAGAGACGTTGACACCATTGAAAAGACAACGCGGAGATACAACCATTAACGTCCGTACGACTACGTGGCACTCTCTGTTCTTTTGGACGGTGAACACAACTCGTTCATGCTTTCTAAATGCGACAAGTCATAAGCTCAAATGATAAGGTTAGACTGTCAAAATATCTATAACTAAAGAGATTACGACGGTTTGTGCAAATTGAATGATGATGGTATGTTGGTTTTGGTAGTGGTAATGGTCGGCTAACAGCGGCTAAGGATAACATTCGATAATTTAAGAGTTACCATTTGATGACAACCTAACGAATGTATATTAATTAGGGCTATATAAGTCTAGGGTTTATTATATTACATACTTGATTATAGTATTTTAATCTTCTGGGTCGGTGATTGGTCAAACTCAGCTTTCACTTTTATGATATTTTGTTTTTTTCTCCACCTATAGAAAGATACTCGCAAGACCGACCAAGTTCTTTGTTTTCGCTTTTTCGGTTTTAAAGACCGACCAAGTTGAACAACTATGAGTTATTATTGTATTTTCTCAGACAAAATCATTTTTTGTACGTAACTAATTTCAACATATTATCTCACGTGCATATATATGCATGATGCTATTTTCCATATCTTCTTCTATTTCACATTTTTTTGCAAGATATAAAGTCAAAATCAGAACTACTTATTGGAATCATGTAAATTTTGTCAATAATGAGCTTTGGCAGGTTTGGGCGGCTTATAGCAAGAATATGTCCACTATTGGCTTTGCAATTCAATACAAATGTATAGTTTCTTTAAAATTTTACCACAACTAAAACAATTGATAGCAAAAAAAAAGCAACTAAAGCAATTTCTGTAAAAATATACAAATTTATAGAACCTTATTCTAAGTTTTCTTGAGAAATTTTTTTAACCAATCAGCATCTTTAATTTTTGTTAAACGTTTTTTTTTCCCCCGACAACACACTCCAATTTATCCTCTCTTGGTCTATCAGAACGTGCTAACAAGTAGGCATGTTTATACAAGCAGAAAGGCCACAAACATTTGAAGAGAATAAATGTATTGAGCCCCCGTCATGAATCAAACCAATCTATGATATTAAAAAAAAAAGAAATTGAAGAAAAATTCAGTGCATGTCCTTTCCAAATTAAGACTACCAATTGAAAATCCAGCATTATTGATATGTACTACTCTTAATCAAACACAAAACTAAACAGATTGTTAACCAAGTATGGATCTAAAAACACTAAGTTATATTATCAGAGATGATAAGGAGTAGTGGTGAAGTAGGTGAAGTCATGGTGGTGGACCCTTAGCTGCTTTAGCCAAGAATCTGCTACGCTCAAAAGGCAAAGCAATCTATCATTGTCCCATAGCCTCCCTTGCGTTTTGTAAGTGGCCATCCCAAATGCACCAACACTTATCCTCTCCTTCTTCTCCTTCTGCACATCTGTTCCAATGGCACAACAACACTAAAAGACTTTAGACATGATTTAATCATTAATGTACTATATAATATACACATCAAGAGGAAATTACCTTGGAAAGATGAAGAAAGTGTGTGGTAAGTGAGGAAACAAGTAGACAAATCCTTTATGCTTCTATTCATGGGGATGTGATAGATTGGATACCTATAACATCATCACCATTCTTACTACATTAGCCTTATTTTTGGTTTATGAAACCACAAACACAAAATAAGACATTTGCTAAAGAAGGCAGACCAAGCAACAGCCATCCAACTTGCAGGAGACAGATCAACACTCCTCAACGATCTCAATCCTGCATGTCTTTCTCCCAACCCTCTGATCTGAAAGCAGACAAGAATATATGATCACATCATTTCTAAAATAATAAAGAAAGTGCCAAACTTTTACAAGCCACTAGAAAATAAATAAATAAAACTATAAAAGACACGAGACACATGATGCTTCAAGAATGAAGAATCACAAGCTCAAAGGAAGAATTGGGAAAAGACTCAAAGAGCAAACCTTATCCATGAGAGGGACTCGAGAATAAGGTGTACATCTCTCAAAATACTGCAAGTAAGAGTAACCGAGGCGATCAAGAGGTTCTTGATGATCAAATCCTTCCTCTGATGAAGAACATCCTTCCCATCTCCACTCATCGCTACACGACTCGCTCCCTGAATCTCCAGATTCCGTCTCCTCCCTCAATCATCATTAACATCGCAGCAACATCTTAGATTCAAAGACGTGTTAATGTTTCTCAAAATGTCAAGAAATGGTTACCTTAGAGTATTGAGAGCAGAATGAGAGGTGAAAATCTGGATAGCAGAGAGGTAAGGAACGTAGTATTGGACCAATGTCTCTCCGGTTTCCGACAAGATGGGGACACCTGCACCGTATGCGCTCCACTCATCGTAACAATCCCAAAAATCGCTCAGCCTGAAATACTCAACGCTCTCGCTCTCCAACGGGTACCATAGACGATTCAGGTTCTTGATCTGTGTCTGCCAAACATCAAAATATTCAGATCCCACAAAAACAGAGGATTGTTTTGAGAAACGAAGATATAACCATGAAACGTAAAAGCGTGAAAACCTTTGGGAGGGAATGTGAAGGGACGATTGGTGTAGTGCAGCGGAGGAATCGGTCCAGGTTGGATTCATTTTCAAAAAACATTATTATTAAAATCCCAACAAAGAAACCAAAAAAAAAGAAACTCGACGGCACAGAGAAAAACAGAGAGGAAGAAGGAGAGAGTTTTGCGGGATTCTCTTTTCTCTGACGTCGTTTTCAAAAAAAGAGCTGAATTTTCGGACAAAAGTGTGTTCTTTTGCTTTATTGGACAAGCATTTGAGACTTTCACGGCAATGTCAGAAACCCGAGAGATCTCGGGAAAGACTGTAATGAAAAAGGGACAACTTTTTAAGGAAAACTCCAACGAATATACTCTGTTTTTGAGAGAAAGGTAAGAAGGAAATGGGGGAAAAACAAGTAATGTAAAATGTAACTACTTTGAGAGAAAAATAGAGTTGGGAAATAGGTGTTTATATATATACAAACCAAACTCTCCATCTCCATGCGACTCATTCTTCTGAGGCAGGAGAAAATTGGTAGATTCACCTGTCTCTCTCACAACTCTCCACCTTCCTCATTTATTTATTTAAAAAAGTATATTTTCGGATAAGACTGAGTTTGTTTGGGTGAATTAAAACCTTTTGTATATAGTCCGTGAAGATAACAAGAAAAAACAGAGCTTTTTATTCTTTGTATGATATTATTTCTTCTTTTGGATATACATATTGAAAGAGGAACTGGCTCAATGACTCAATAATACTCTGTTTTTTTTCAATTCATATAGAGAAAAAGAATGATTTAACATAAAAGGACATGTGTGATAGGATCAGTCGGCAATTGCTTGAAACCAATTACAAAACAAGTTTTTTGACCTATTCATAGATATAGTACGAGTACGACATGGGGATATAGTAAATAGAGCGGAAAGACTTTGACTTTTGTGTGGCCTTCTTTCTTTAATTTAATTGTTCTATCAAACAACTGAAGAATATGCCGCGAGTCACCTTAATGTAGTAATAAAAAAGATTGGAGAAGGAAAGCATAGAAAGGGTCAAAATTGAAGGGTGCAGTCACTTTTCCTTGTTTTACCAACTTTGAAAGAAGACAAGAAAGAAAGAGATGAAACTCTTTCAAAGTGGAAGCCGTCGTATCGCTGACTCCTTCTTCTTCGTTTTTCATTTTCTGCTTTGGTGTTAAAGCCAAGAAAAATATGTGAAGCTCAGGCCTTGCACATGATAAGAAGAAAACGACCTGGTTGCATACAGTTATACTGATTAAATTTGGGTCTGCGCAACCAAAACTTTAACTGAGGTAAACTAATAACGTTTCTGCTAAAGCCTGCTTCTTGGATGTCAAGAGAGAATAACCGAAATGTGTTACACTCCCAGCTCCTCCAACGACTCTGATATCAAACATTCGGACTTTCTTGTAAACAGTGTGATCTGGTCTCATTCCTGGTCGAGGATGATGGTTCTTGCTGCCACCAAATCCCTAAGAAGTCATTCTACTCTTACAAAGCCCACTTGCTGCTACTCCAACCACTTCTTATGGAATCCCTAGTAGTTTTGCTCCAAACCCTGGATCGGATATGAAGCTTCCGGTCCGAGAGCTCTGGAGAAGATCCAAGTTCCACCAGTGCTAAAACCAATGACTTTTCCTCAACCTGTTCACACGAGCATTTTCTAGAATGCAAAAGGGACTACGATCTTGGTATCATTAGATACCTAAACAAGCCTACTAGTCATTTCATCAGAGTCATATCTTAGTGATCTCTCTATCTCTAAGATAAAATGCATTGCATGAATCCAGAGAATTTGCTTACTTGTTATTCTAAAAATAATAAGAATGTTCCCTAATAAACAAATAAAGAATCCACAATGCCTGCAAATTTCTCTAATCAAACCATTCTTGTCAAGATCGTTCCATCTACCTAATATAAGCATCAGCATTATCAAAAGTCAAAAACAGTAACAATTGAGCATTGTTGGGAAACACAT
Source organism: Microthlaspi erraticum (assembly GCA_902728155.2). Lineage (NCBI taxonomy): Eukaryota > Viridiplantae > Streptophyta > Magnoliopsida > Brassicales > Brassicaceae > Microthlaspi > Microthlaspi erraticum. Next base: position 321,860 of record CACVBM020001440.1, on the reverse strand, counting down.
AAAACAATTTGATTGTCAACAAGAGATATGTCTTGTCTTGGAAAAGCCTTTACATAGCCGTCAAACGAAATAAATGGCGATTCCGCCCAAAAAAAAATATTGATTGACGATGATTTGCAAATACGATGTAATAATAATACTAAAGCAGTGTAGGCTCACGCAACCAATATCTTGAAGATGATGAAACAAACGAAACAGAAAAATATACAAAGGAATAGATAATCAACGAACACGAAGATTTTTGTGGATCCATGGTTTCGGTTTTTCATCTTCTTCTTCTTCTCCTCCTCCTCCTTCTCGTCGATGGGCTCAATCTTCGCCATTGTTGACAAAATTACGCAGAGAATATTTGTTAGTTTTCGCGGGATTCGCAGATTTCTCTTCTCCTGCAGTCGATTCGACTCGATCGTGTTCTTCTACCATTTTTCTTGTACACAATAGATGGGCCTATGTCTTCAGGCCCACAAATAGCGAAGCCCATAACAATAATTTATTGTTGACTTGTCAACTACTACAAATGAGAGTTGGCGATTAAACTAACTTCCTCTGCTTCTTCCTCTGTTAAAGTGTTAATCCATCTCCTTGCTTATTATAGTTACAAATGAGCGGAGATGAACACCGAAAGTGGGGAACGGCGGCTCCTCTAGCAGCAGAGGAGGAAGGAGAAGGACGTTTTGAGAGCTCGGTGAATGCGGTGCCGTTTTGTTTGGTGGCGACCGCGGTTTTAATCTCCATCTTCCTCTTATTGGCTCTTTTTGAGAGGTTCATGTTCATTCGACCGACTTCATCTACAGCTTCCGACCAAAAGCTTCCTCATTTTGCTTCCCCAAAGGTTCGTTATCTCTTCTCTCTATTTGCATTTACACTTTTGTCAATGTTTTTGGTTGTGTTGGCTTTTACTTAGCAAAGTAGACCAAAAAAAAACGCCTGATTCGTTTGAAATTTACATGATCTAATAATAAGGTTGTGATCATACCAAATTTGCGAACATAACTATGATAGTTTTGTTGGATGGTGAGATTGAGATACGTTTTCTTTTAGTTCCTGCAATCCTGCTATATGTTTAATGATGAGTCTATAGTCAGGCTTGCGTGATTTGTCCATAATGTAGTTCGCGGTTTACCAAGTTTATGCTAGAGGAAGCTCTTTTTGTCGTATCTTTGAAATGTTGCAAAGTCCAAAACAGGATTAAATTAAACGTATTCTATATTTTATGGGGATACAAAAACCCCTTGATTCATGCAACGAGGTTTGAATATACGCAAGAGTAGAAGAAAAGACTTTCACTTATTTGTCTACTAACTACTTGTCTTTTGTAAGGATGATGTCATAATCATATACATATATAATCTTCTGTTTTGTGTGTTATCTGTTATGTAGATGGGTGTTTGTGATAGAGAAATATCAGTGTTGATGCCCGGAGAAAAGGTTCCAACGTTCATTGCTCAGCCATGTCCTCCTTTGTCATCAAGATCATTCTAAAAACTTTCTTTGATTGATTTCAAATTCTGTAATATTCATTAGGACTTCTTTGTTTTTCATATATGGAAAAAAAAAGAGACAAGTTTTATTTATGTAGTGGAGTGTTATAACAGAAACAGAACAGTGTCTTCTGTCTGCTTATCCAAGAGCAAAAGAGCAGCAATCTCCATGAATAAAGCTATTGTATCTGTGAAGCGTTTGTGCGTAGGCTTTGCTTTATACTTTAAAGTCAATAAACAAAAAATCCGCAAAAGATTTGGTTATATTATACAATCCGCAATTTACAAATCAAAAAAAGGGAAAATCAAAATCAATCAATCTAACATCAGTTAATGAAAGTAGAGAGATTTTTAGAGAAAGATGAAGCATTCCATAGACACTTCAGGGTCCCTCACAGCAACATCTTCTTCCTTCTTCACCTCAACAGCTACTTTCGTCTCTTCCTTCTTCTGAATCACCTCTGCTACATCCTTCTCCGGAGCTGCTTCACGCTTCTTCATCGGACTCCTTCTTGCGGAACTCGGGGCACGAGTGGCCGGAGACCGAGAACGACGCCTTGGACCTTCTTGTAACCCGCTTCGTGGAAGAGGACCTGAATCTACATTTCGCCGGTTTAGTGTAGGGTTTGGTGGATTGGTTGGTCTCTCTCGGACTAACCTGGGACGGAGCTTCCCCTGAGGAGAGTTTCGTCCTCCCGGCGACCTCGAGATTCTCTCAGGCCTGCTGCGGCGAGAGGAGGAAGAAGAAGGAGGAGGAGGTCGGTGGGGTTTGCTGAGAGCATCGTCTTCGAGGATGGAAGCAGCGGTGGCAGTAGTGGCGGTGGAGAAACTGTTGGAGACGCTGCAAATGTCGGACTTGTCGTGAGAGATCTCTGGAGTTGGGAGTGAGGGAGGTGGCTGAGTTTCTGAATCTGAGACTTCCGGTGCGGAGGGAACGATGTCCGGGACGGAGACGGTAGTGGGGACCGGTATGGGAACGGAGACGGAGACTGACTGGACTACGACTTCCTTGACGGATTCTTCTTCAATGGGAGGAGGGATTCTGGCTTCGGCATCGGCGGCGGAGACAGGCGGGGCTGTGACTTTTCCGGCGCTGAAGCAGCATCCCATTTCTTTCTTGCTTTCTCTATTGCTCTCACACTCTCTCTCTCTCTACTCTCACGAGTGAGACAGAGGATCCGTGATATACACTTGTTCTCCTTGATGGGCCTATTATCAAGTGGCCCATACCCACTCTGTTTTTCGAATATTATTTCTCACGTACAGTATATTATAATATTTTTAATCCACTCTGACAAATTAAGCACGAATCCGATATTTGTCTTATTGTTACTTTTTATACAGAAAAAGGCAGTGCTTTTTTTCTCTTTGTAAAAGCGCTTGAAAGAAATTCAAAATTTCATGCCGATGAACAAAATCTCGCTTGATAGTGACTCATCATCGCTGTGACAGTTGCAACAAAACAAGGACATGCCTATTGCCTTTTGGAGGGGAAAATACAGAGACGTGTAAACAAATGTAACAAAACTCTCTTGATTGATTAGAAAATTAAGTAAACAAGAAGATGTATCATTGTAACTAACAACGTGACACATGCATGGTTCCTTGTGAAAGTGAAATGCTCATGCTTCGTTATATATCATCGTCCTTTTGGAACTTGAGATTCATTTATCCGTCGCTGGTTTCTTAGCTGTCAAATTTTGAATTGGGAATGGTGTAACATTGTTTTTTTCCTTTAGCAAAAAAGGAACATTGCTTTCTCTTAACTCAGGAGATTATAAAGGAACAAGGCTCACAGTTGTAAAACCCAAGCCCATTATTTTGTTGAAACCAAACCCAAGAAAGGAAATAATTGTTTTGAATCCATAACTTCACTGCCCATCCTCAACTATTTTTGGGATCAACTAGGAGGAAAGAGAGTGTCAAGACTTTTGAGTAAAGATGGTCACTATATCATTTAATTTTCTTCCAATTTTTTCATTTTTGGCTAAAAAAAGCCTACCAATCTTTTCTTTCAACAATATGAATTCATTTCTGTTTGATTTCCATCCGGATAATAAGATATCAATGGTACTAATCTAACACGAATATTTGCAAAGATGTTGACATTATTATTTCATTTTTTTCCATTTCTATCTATCTGTTACATAACAACAACATATACAATTCATATGGTCTACAAACAAGGCTACACTAGTCTACTCTAGTCTATTTATGTATTTAAGAAATGAGTTCATATAGATATGACATTGGGGTCAGAGCGCATTGCAGAATGCCTAACAAACATAGATGTCAATGACGTCGTCGTCATGTACTTGGTTACTACTCCCTCCATTTTAGAATGTTTGATGTTTTAGCTTTTCTTCTTGTTTCATAATATATGATGTTTTAGAATTTTTAAGGTACTTTTATCAATTAATGCTAACAAATTACAAACTTCAAAGACTATTAATTAAAAGTAATTGGATTCTTGAATTTCTATTGGTTAATATTTAGTAAAAAGTGGTTTATGTAAGAGAAAGATACATTAATTGTTAAACAATAAATGTTTCTTAATTTGTGTAAAAATTCTAAAACATCATACCTTCTGAAAGAGAGGGAGTAGTTGTTTTATTAGATAACTAGTTTGGTTAAACTTGTTTTTCAATTAAAGAACCATACTTTTCTCTGATTAATAATCTTTATATCCCTACAAAAATAGTCATTGGGGGAGAAATGACTCGGTAACCGATGAGTCCTGAGGAAAGGGAAGAGCCCAAGAATTTGCAGAACCTCCAAGAGAAGGAAAGAAGAGAAAGTAAAAAAAAAAAAAAACAGACTTAAAAATCAAGAAGTGTGAAGAAGTACAAAATCAGAAAAGGAGTTATGACATTAAAAAATCAAAGAGGACCTGAAACACTTGACACACCCTATTCCTCAACTTCTTCTCCTCTCTTGTGTCTTGTCAAAGCTCTCTCTCTCTCACCCACACCCACCGCCTCTGTTCTGCTCATATCGGCCATAGACATTCTCTCTACAATCTACATCTCTCATCCCTACACTGTTATGTAGGTTATATATGTGTATTGATGATATTAATACAGTCCCAATATTATATTCAGTATATAGTATAATCCAAAGGTCCTATATGCCCCACGAGTCTTGTTTTGTTGGCCAGCTAATTTCGCATCCGCCAAATAAAAAGTCTCTTCTTTTTGTATAATAGTTTCTTCCTTTCTTACTAACCCCAAAATCCAAAGGCCAAAGGCGTTCTCTTTCTACTTATTTCTCTCTCTCTCTCTCTCTATCTCTCTCTTCTCTTCTCCCGAAAAGCCCCTTAATAAGCTTTTGCTTTGATACCAGATCTCTCTCCGCTTTTGAGATGCGTGCTCCTTTAGGGCTTTCCTTTTATACCCCAAAACGAAGCCTTTCCTTCTCTCATCTAACCCTTTCCTTCTCTCTCTCCCCTTTCTCTCATACGCTATAAGGAAGGAGGAGGAATCCAGAGAGGAGAAAGAGAGAGTGTTGAGATATGGCGAATGTGGAAGAGATGCAATGTGGGTCGATGCTGTTCAAGCAAGAGGAGCTGCAGGAGATGTGTGGGGTCAATGTTGGTGGCGATTACGTTGAGGTGATGTGTGGCTGTACCAGTCATCGCTACGGCGATGCCGTTGCCAGGCTTAGGGTTTTCCCAAGCGGCGATCTCGAAATCACCTGCGAATGCACGCCCGGCTGCGACGAAGGTCTCTCTCTTTCTCTCTCCCCAGTCTGTTTCCCTCACGTCTTTCTGAATGCTTTTTTTTGGCCAAAATGGGTTTTTGATTTTATATGCATGTTACATGTGAATGTGAATGTGTGTGAAAGATTAAACTTTTGCTACCTCTCGCTTTCATTTGCTCAACTCTCGAGATTTCTTCCATTATACAAGGCAAAAGGAGGGTTTTTTTAGCCCTTCTCTTTTCATCTTCACACGGATCCTTTGGTTTAATGGTTGATCTCTACCTAGCTAATATGTGCTTTGGGCAAGTAAAGATATGACCTTTAGCTGCATCTTGTTAACAAGACTGCTCTTTTATTTCGTACCTGTGAAACTAGCTACCTCGTATTTGGATATTGAATGACATTCACTGTCACATGGCTCATAAAGTATGGATAGATGCGTATTTGCAGAAAATGGACTGACTTTTGGTTTGCTACATTGTAACGTTTAGGCAGTCTGTATTTTGTCATGATAATGCGTCTCTGTGTGAGTGACTAAAGTGGTAGGCTTTATTGACATATGATATTCCTCACTTAGTGGTACGTGTATATATATACCCTTGATGTCAATGTTTAATGCAACCTCATTTCTTCTAGTCCTTGAAGCATACCAATACGACACATTTGATGGATATGCACATTTTGGGCTCTATTTTGGAAAATGATCTGACTTGAACAGTTTTTGATTGTAGACAAGTTAACACCAGCTGCGTTCGAGAAGCATTCAGGGAGAGAAACAGCAAGGAAATGGAAAAACAATGTGTGGGTCATCATCGGAGGAGAAAAGGTTCCATTGTCAAAGACTGTCTTGCTCAAATACTACAACAAAGCATCGAAGAAGTATAACAAATCACAAGGCACCAAAGTTTCCCATAGAGATGAGTTTGTTGAGTGCAACGAGTGTGGTAAGGAGAGGAGGTTCAGGCTGAGGAGCAGAGACGAGTGCCTCTTGCATCACAACGCAATGGCGGATCAAAACTGGAAATGCTCGGACTTTGCATACGACAAGTAGGTTCTTCTTTGTCTTTCTGTTGATGTAGTTGAGGAAGATTGATATCGTATTTGATTTAGCTTAATGGTGGTTGCAGGATAACATGTGAGGCAGAGGAAGAGAGAGGAAGCAGGAAAGTTTACAGAGGATGCACACGCTCACCATCTTGCAAAGGCTGCACTACTTGCGTCTGCTTTGGCTGCGAGTTATGCCGTTTCTCTGACTGTTCTTGCCAGACTTGTGTCGACTTCACCAGCAATGTCAAAGCTTGAAGAAGAAGAGTCCTCTACTAAGGAAAAATGTCCTGAGACTTGGTTGCATTTATTACTTTATTCTAAAATTCCACAAACTGTTATCTTTATAGTATCTATGTGGGTCGTTGAATGGAGCATATTAATTAAAAAAGTTTTAAAAACAAAAAAGAAAAGTTGATTTCCTAGAAGAACATGCAGACGAGCATGCCTCAGTTAGTGCATGTTTAGATTTTTGGCTGGTGGCAGAGACAAAATAAAAAAGTATTTATTGGTATCAAGTAAAAAAGCTTGTTTGTTTAATTTATTAGCTGTGGACAGCTTTGAGAGAGACGAAGATGTCAATGGCACAGCTACGATGGATGGTCTGTGATTTAGGAGATGGGACACGGATAGAGACATTTTCTTAGTACCCAAAAAGCCCTCGGGCTCTTTACTTGAACACTGTTTATATAAATGGAGATGCATACAGAAAAGGTTTGTTTTTTTTAAACACAAAGACCAAGTCGTCGGGCGATAAAAGGGATATAAACTTATAAATAAGATTAATCTGCATGTGTACCAATCATGTATCAATCTTACTTCGTATTTGAACAAAGGAATAATATAGTACTCACGTGAAAGGTGAAACCAGGGAACATGTTTTGAATCAAAAATGTTGAAATCACAAAACAGCACATCATCTCTTACTCTAAAACCAAAATTCATTTCTTATGGATCAAATTACTCAAAAGCAACAACATCCACAAATGAGGGTGTGTTTCCTCCATATTAAACTACAATTTAATCAGATCCAACTATGAAATCCGCCGACTCATTCAGAGTCTTTCTCGCGCGCCAATACACACCATTGGCTGTCTCTGACGTTCCCATCTGCAATAATCACCAGGAAAACATATAGTCAGTAGAGCACTTTGACATTAAGTTCCTAGTTTGGTTATGTTTAGCGAATGGTTTCAACAATCCTCCTTACCTTTATCTCCAACGAGTAATAATCCTTCCACAGCTCCACGTCTTGACTGTAACTTGCAACAGCAGAATCGTATAGCTTCCGGGCATTCCTGAGACTATCTTTATCACCTAGTGATGTCTCTATTTCAATGCAATCTTTGTATAGAGCAAGACCGGGACGGGGAAGAGCCAAGAACCTACAGATTCAGAGAAAACTAAGTGGTGAGAACAAAGTGGCATGTGTGTGACTCTTTAGGGAAAATGAGTAGTGATTCACCTCTTGTATATCTCCCTCGCACTTTGGCTCCCTTTTGTTTGGAGAACAAATTTCACCACTGCGGAAGCGAGAGAAAACGCATGGTCGCTCCCTTTATTGCCTTTGGCTACCGATAGGATGGACATCTCTACAAGCTTGTCAAAATAAGTTCTTTGCTGACCAAAGAACTCAAACGCCTGTGATGCAATACGCTTTTTATTAGTTATGCCTTATATCAACAAAATATGGTATTGTATAGAAAAGATGTTAGTCACATACCATAAGCCACAAGCTCTCAGATTCTGAGATCGGTACTTTCTTCAAAGCATTTGAAAGGAGCTCAAAGACTGACTTCAACTCTGCTTTACTAGGAGTGGAGTTCTTTGAAAGTGATCTTGTTTCAATGGTAACTCTTGAAAACCATAACTTAGCTGATCCCGCAAATCTTCCAGAGCAAAGCTTTTCTGCTAGCTTCTCAGCTTCATCTGTCCTTCCCAGTTTCAAGTACAGAGACACATATTCATTAGCAAGCTCCTCCGTCAAACACTCAGTTTCGTCAGCCTTTTCGTACACATTTATCAGATGGGAAATGCACTCCCCGGTCGGATTAGACGCAGGGGAAGTTTCATCAGCGTCGTCATTCGACTCTGCAATAGCCTCCATCAAAAACTTTATATACATATCAAACATAGAACTTGAAGTAACAGTTTGTACGCCCTCTTCAAAAACCTGCATTCAAGAGACAAGATATAAAACCTATTAGACATTGTAGTACATTCATTGAACTCTCTACTAGTAGGCTAACCAAAATGTTCAAAAGTAAGATAGGACAGTCCTATAAACAGATCCCTCATAAGGCAATAACCAAGTTCCTATCGTCCTCCAACATTTGTTTAGCAGACTAAGAAAATGAATATCTACGCCCTAGTTATAAGCATATACATACGTCAAAGGTGAGTTATACCTGAATAGCCTTTTGCATTTGAGGACTTGCAAACTCTACGCTCGTCTCTTTGCTCATTTCATGTCTTGCAAGCCAATTCCAGTATTCAGGGTCCTTGGAAAATTCACGCTTCAGGTCACTTAAAATCGTATTGCGGATTTCATCTGAATGAGCCAACTCTGTCGCCTCCAGAATCTCCAGAAAACGCTTCCTCAACTCAAAGCTAGATGGAAGAGCCTCAGTGGCTCCACTATAAATAGCCTGAAGAACATTAGACCCCTTTTCCCGAAAGATATCATCTTCCTCATTCGCATCCTCACCATCTTCAACATCAGAGTCGCCGCCATTCTCTACTTTCTCATCTAGCGACATAAACAGCTCTTTATTCTCACCCTTCCATTTCTCTTCCTCCACGGTTTTCTCGTCACGCACCAAACTTCCTTTACCTTCACCAAGAGCAACTCTACGAGTTTTCAGCTTATTTAGATAAGTCAGCTCCATTCGCAGATACTCAACCCACAAATCCTCAGAGTTTGGACACACTCTCAAGCCATTCTGCATAAGAGCACGAGCTGCAGCAACATTCAAGTTCTTATCAAATTCCCAAGCCGCAGCATATATCCACACCGCAGCCACTTTCGGGTGAAATCTTATAACTTGAGCCAATACCTACAAAATGTCAATCAATCATATGATAACTCAATTCAAACATCGAAAACACACCCAACAAAAGGAATCAATTCGAAAGCTTTACCTTTTTCATTCTCCCATTCCTCTTCTCTCTGCAGAACTCGAGATACCTAAACCACAAATTGATATCCCCTTTAAACCTCATCGTCGCTAACCTATAAATCTCCACAATCTTAGCCACACCGGCGAAATCGGAAACCGATTTCTTCTTCTTAGTCTTCTTCTCATCAGACTGAACCGACGTCGCCTTCTTCCGTAAGCGCCGGAGCTCATCGAGCTGAGACTCGTAGTCGACATAGGCTATAAAATCCTGTTTGAGCGGGCTCGGACGCTTTAGCCGGTACTCGAACTTGCGCCGCTGCTTCACAATCTCTGCAATCTCTGAACGCGTGAAGATTCCTTTACGTTCTAGATCGTCAAGCTCATCAACCATCCGCTCGAGGCGGTACTGAACGACGTCGGCCATTTTTGCTTGCTGCTCGTTATCGGCGGGGACTGTAACAACCGTAGGGCAACAACGCTCAAGAGAAACCTTTATTTTCGGTTATGTATATATATTAATGGGCCGTAAATCAGAAAGCCCAACTTGTTCTAAAGGCCCAATGTTAACTGAAGCTATTTGTTTGTTATCGGAAAAGCTTCAGGGACGACGATGACGATGGCGTTCTTCGCTCTCTCTTCATCTCTCTCTTCTTCTGCTTCTTCTTCTCTGTTCTGCCGCAATTATCGCATTCCTTCTATCCGTTCGTCTTCCGTGTCCCGTGTTTCTTATCTTAACGGCGGGAAGCTCACACTAGCTCCGCCGCAGGTTTTAAATGCCGGCGCGACTCTCCGTGGTTTTGGGGTTCCGGGTAAGTTTCCGAGTGTGAGACTTGGGGTCTCGACGAGGTGCGAGAAAGAGGATGCGCCGAATGATGGCGTAAAGGATGAGGATGAAGCGGAGCGATTCGCGAGGCGAGAGAGCACCATGCCTGATAGATTCAGATACTTGACCAAAGAAGCTCCGGATAGTCCAATCATATGGCCATGGTTTGTTGGTACGTCTCCGTCTTATACTTTTAGCTAAGCATTTCAGTGAGTTTGGTAAAGTAATTTTTGGTCTTACTTAACAAAGCAAATGAACATAAAGATCGAATTTTGGAATTCGAATTCCGTTTAGATGCTATTTCTGTTCTCAGTCACTAAGGTGCGTCTGAGTTAGGATTTGATTGATTTTAGTTTCCCCTCCTGAGATTGTGAATGGGTTTAGCATTTCAGCTAGTAAATTTAGTGACTTGAGGTTGTTTCAGCTGTGCGTTAGGAGAATATATCTATACACTATACAGTAAAATGATGAATCATCTGTTTGCAGCGCTTGGATTTCTCGTGTATGCGTGGAGAGCAGTCTTGTTTGAGCTAACCAACTGGAGAAAAGCCGCTTTCGCTATCATTGGATTTCTTGGAGACCTTTCGAAGTTCGCATTAGCGCTCGTCTTCCATTTCATAGGCGATCCCATCACGTCTCTCATCGCTCTGTTAGAGACAGCAATCTACAGTTTGCGAGCGTTCTACTCCGGGATTGTGGCTTACACGCCTGTGAGAGAGTTAACCACAGTGATCCTTCTTGCATCATCCGTTCTTGCGATAGGAGAAGCAGTAGCGCCGAACTCGATCAGCAAGCAGCCGTATGTGGTGACTCTCGCGGGTCTCTTGGGGTACGCAGCTGTGCAGAGTTATATCTCTGAGCCGTTCTTCTGGACTGTTTTGGTTGGTCTGTATGGTTATTCTCGGTTGGTGAGGAAGAGAGACGATGTGACCGCGGCGCTTCCTTCTGCAGCTGTTTTGGCAGGAGTTGGTGAGCCGTGGGTGAGAGTTGTGGCTATCGCAGGGTATTTGGCTCTAGCTATGTATCACAATTCGACTAAGACGGCCTCAGAAGATGAAGAGAGACAGAACTTGAGGAAGGCACCACCAATGCCGTTGTTAGCTGCAGCATTAGCCATTGGCGTCAGGCTTGCTGCGAAATGGGCTGGTTACAGACACTTGACTTGGATGATCGTTTAAATTCTCTGCTGTGATTTTTGTGAAACAAAGAAAACTAGAGACAAACAAAAAGTAGTTTTGTGTACTTGTACCCCTCTCGGCTCTGCCTAATGTTTTGAGTGAAATTTCTGATCATACAAAAAATGGTTATTACTTAATTACGGCCCACTGGTACTAAAGCAGCCCATTTTGGGAAGTTAATGGGCTCGAAGTTGTGCAAATGAAATCAGGCCATTTCAGTTGACACAGCAATTAGGGCTTTGCAAGGATTTATATATAAAGGAGTCATCTCCCTCTTCTTCATATCTCAAGCTTCTGCATTTCCTTTGCTTTTTCCGATTAGCTCGTTTTAGTACTAGTGATAATTCTCTGTTTGGGTTTTGCGTTCGTTGTTTGTTTGTATTTGGGAAGGAAGGATACGTTTTTATTATTGCCTCACATCACCTTTAGCTTGTTTTCAAGAACAATCCACGAAAACAAATGCTAGTCATCGAGGCATATAGAGAATTGCGGTGTTAAAACGTGGAGGCATACTTGTTTATCATAGTTTAGCCTCTAAAATCATCCGCTAAACCACTCAATTGTTTGTTATCTCTATCCTAATGTTTTTTTTGTCCAGATCTGGCTTTGTTTCATATTAGTGATTAGTAATTGAATTTTGTGGACCCGTGAATCACATAATTATTCATGTTTGAAAGTTGATTGAAAAGGATGTTCAGTCTGATAAGAAATGGGGGTTGCCTTTGATGGATAAATGAACAACAGAGACGACACATTGAATTTTGTTGGATAAACAGTTGCGACTCTTTTTAGCTGGTGGTAGAAATTGTGATCACTAATTAAATGACCCTATTATGAAAATATCGCTGGTGGTAAAATTTTGAATTTGTATCCTTGTTCTTAGTCAATTTGATGTTACTGAAAGGATGATGAATCAAGGATTTAAGTAAATCAGTTCTTCAAACAATATACAAACGACAAACATGTTGCCAAGCTTTTTATCTTGTGCACCTGCTAAACCAATCCATATTGTGGGGATAATTTACAATTAGTATCGATTTCAACATGGCACATGCTAACAATTAAACAATTTTTGAGTTACATCAATCAGCAGGTACAAATTGACTAGTATCTTGCACATCTGGCGACACTAAAATACTAAGAAAGAAAAATACTACTAGTCTTTTTTTTTTATCCACAAGAAAAGTATCTCGAAAAGCTCAGTTCTTGTACTCGGTCATAGATTTTTCCCAAAAGTCTCCTGGATCTTGTACTTTGTTCTCCCAGAATCAACTCTCTTTTTCTTCAGGCTTTAAACCAAAATGACAATACTTTCTTCTCTCGGAAGAGCCTCTCGATCTGCCCCACTTGCCTCTAAGATCCTCCTCCTCGGCACTCTCAGGTTTCACTGTGTCCGATGCTTACTTTTCAATCCTTTCCCAAAAAGTCCGGACCTTTATAAGCTTTATGGTTTCATTTTCTAATCCTTTGTATCTCAAAATTGTGACCTTTACCGCTTTTTATCCATAATATTCATTTCTCTTCTGTTTCTGATTAGCTTGTTGAGTAAATAATTCCATAGCTTTTGCATAACTTGGCGTGGACGAAACAATCTTGCTAAGCTCATGGAGATTTGTTGTATTGTTTATAAATTTGCAGCGGTGGAGGTAAAGTGGCCTACTCAGATTCTTCAAACGCAGAAGCTAACAAAAACGAGCAGCTGGAGAAGAAGAAGAAGAAGAAAGTAGTTGTGCTTGGCACTGGATGGGCTGGTATAAGCTTCCTTAAAGACCTTGACATAACTTCCTACGATGTTCAAGTTGTTTCTCCGCAGAACTACTTTGCCTTCACGCCATTGTTACCTAGTGTCACTTGTGGAACTGTTGAAGCTAGAAGCATTGTTGAATCTGTCCGGAACATAACAAAGAAGGTATCTTTCAAACTGTATATGAAGGCATGATATCAATCATCACCTGCTAAGTTTATTGTTGTTGGCAGAAAAATGGGGAAATTGAATTGTGGGAAGCAGATTGTTTCAAGATCGATCCAATTAACAGAAAGGTTCACTGCCGGCCAGTTTTCAAGGATGATCCTGAAGCAAGCCAAGAGTTTTCTCTGGAATATGATTACTTGATCGTAGCAGTGGGAGCACAAGTTAACACATTTGGAACTCCTGGTGTTCTTGAGAACTGCCATTTTCTCAAGGTAACTAATTTCATTGTTTAATGATCTCAGCTGTGAGTAGTATTCTCCAAGTTTCTTACTTTAAAAAACACTGCAGGAAGTAGAGGATGCACAGAGGATTCGTAGAGGAGTGATTGATTGCTTTGAGAAAGCACTGCTTCCTGGTCTCACTGAGGAACAAAGAAGAAGAAAGCTTCATTTTGTTATTGTGGGAGGAGGTCCTACTGGTGTGGAGTTTGCAGCTGAGCTACATGACTTTATCGAAGAAGATATCACCAAGATATACCCTTCAGTCAAACACCTCGTGAAAATAACACTCATTCAATCAGGAGATCATATTTTGAACTCGTAAGTCATAAAACACTTGAGGAAAGTTTCGCCGTTTTCTTGATTTTGGAGTTTGACAAGTGTTTGTTCTTGTTTGTAGGTTTGATGAAAGAATCAGTTCATTTGCAGAAGAAAAGTTCTTGAGAGATGGTATCGATGTTCAGGTGGGAATGCGTGTGATGTCTGTAACTGATAAAGACATCTCTGTGAAAATCAAATCATGTGGAGAAGTTGTTAATATTCCTCATGGATTGGTATTGTGGTCTACTGGAGTTGGAACTCGTCCAGTGATCAGTGACTTCATGAAGCAAGTTGACCAAGGAGGCAGACGAGCGTTGGCAACCAACGAGTGGTTACAGGTGAAAGGATGTGAGAATGTGTATGCAGTTGGAGATTGTGCTTCCATAGCTCAACGCAAAATCATGGTATGTTGTGAATAAAACCCATTCCTAGACATTTTGATATATGTTCACTGGTGAGTCTTGATATGTTTTGTGATTTTCTTTAGGAGGATATTGCAAATATATTTAAAGCTGCAGATGTGGACAATTCAGGAACCTTGACCGTGGAAGAGTTACACGATGTGGTTGATGATATTCTTGTGAGGTATCCGCAAGTTGAGCTCTATCTGAAGAGCAAGCATATGAGGAGTATAAAAGATCTGCTGACAGATTCAGAAGGAAATGGAAAGAAAGAAGTAGACATTGAGGAATTCAAATCGGCTCTCGCCGGGGTTGACTCCCAGATGAAGAGCCTGCCTGCAACTGCTCAGGTACTTCTTGGCTTCACCAATGCATAAAATCATGAGGTTTTGTTGAAGAACTTAGGCTCAATGGTCTCTTTCTTTGTTATTGTATAGGTTGCTGCACAGCAAGGTTCTTATCTTGCACAATGCTTCAACAGGATGGAGCATTGTAAAGAGAATCCTGAAGGTCCTAAGCGATTCAGGACTGGCGGGCATCACCAGTTTCGTCCCTTCCAGTATGTGAAAAATCAAATAAACTCTCATAGACTCCCTTGAAATGGAGAGATGAAACCTCTTTTGTGGTTTTGATGGCAGGTACAAACACTTTGGACAGTTTGCTCCGTTGGGAGGGGACCAAGCAGCTGCTGAGCTACCAGGAGACTGGGTTTCAGCAGGAAGAAGCACCCAGTGGCTCTGGTATTCTGTTTACGCCAGGTAAATGCTGAGAAAACTCTGTTATTCATAATAGCAAATGCATAGAAGTTATGAGTAAAAAGAAAAAAGATGAGAAAACACAAATGATGTGATGATTGCAGCAAGCAAGTTAGCTGGCGAACGAGGGCTCTGGTGGTGTCGGACTGGACAAGAAGGTACATATTCGGGAGGGACTCAAGTCGTATCTGAGCCTATACTGCATTTTCAGACTCAAACCAAGATTCAGTCTCTCTCCTTGTTGTGTTTGTGTGTAAATCCCACAAAGCTGTGGACTCCTTGTGATTATATAATATAACCTTCTTGATTGTGTGAATGAAGAAGCAACTCCTTTTATGAAAACCATTATATTAACAGAAAGATTTCAAAACTCACAATCTTAATGTGTGTATTTAAGGCATTAAGCAAACACAACAAAGATGCACAAATCCATTCTTGCTTGCTCTACAGTCCAGATGCAAGCAAAAGCAACAAAAATAAACAGATTCACAATCAATTGACCACAACAAGAGTTGTGGTTTCCTTACTCAAATTGATAAACTGATCATTCTTCAAACCTCAGAATCTGGCAAAAGGTGAAATTACGGTTCTTGCGTTCCAATTCCGAAACTCTTTTGGCAGCACCTGAATCACGAGGGCTCTCTCCCGCACGGCGAAGCGTTCTGATCTTAGGAAGCTCCTTGCCTATAGGAGTCTGAGTCTCATCGTTCTCACCACTGCTATACAGATCAACCTCACTCGGAATCTCCCATCTCTTCTTCACTCTCCCTTCACTCTTGCAATTTTCATCAGAAGCTCTTCTCTTCTCCGACCTGTGATTCTCTTTCTCCTCGTTATCAGGCAACGAGCGTTTCCTCGCATCTTTCTCCACCGTCGTCTGCGTTTTGCTCACCAGGCTGTACCTACTAGCCACCACTCTTCCTGGCTTCAACGGTTTCCTCAAAGCAGTGTTCTTCTCATCTTCTTTGAATAGCCTCTTAGGCTGGATCGATAACAATACGCCGTCTTCTTTCTTCACAGCTCTCTTTGATCCCACAGTCGTCGCTGCTTGCTTCTGACCCGCCGTGATCTTCGATGCAGCTCTCCGAGATCTCGGGCTCAGGCTCAAACTCGTTCGTGCTCCTCTAGCTTTCGTCACTACTTTGCCTTCCTCGATTCCGGGAAGCTTGAAGAAACAAGACTTGCGTCGATTCTGAGCCGATTGAAGAGGAGTCACCGATTCGGATTTCTTCGAAGCTGAGAAAATCTCCCCTGGTCCCAGACTAACGCCTCTACGAGTGGTGGTGGTGATTCTCGATTTGGATCCTGGAAATGAGGATTCGTCGAACTTAACCGTCGGTTTCTGAGATTCCATGAACTTCGCCGGAACGACTCTTCCTCGTATAGTAATGCTTCTCGCGGTTTGCTCGGCTTTCTCTAATCGGAGCGATTCCAATCTCGTCGATAAACGGCTCATTTCCTTCTCTACCTCTTCGATATCCGCATCGATATCTCGTTCTTCACGCTTTTTCATCTGATCTGCGACGTATTTGGTCTTCGCTGTTTCGGATTTTGCTGACGGAGCTTCACACCAATTTCTCGGTGGCTTCTCTTGAACGTTGCCGGAGCTAAGCGAATCGGTGGTGAAGGAGACTGAGGATTTGATGGAAGAGGACACCGAAAGTTGAATCTGATTCTCCTTGCTGCAATCGGAATCGAATGATTGGTTGACGAAATCGGGAGGGAGGTTAGACCAAGAAGAAGTTTCGATGGCGGAAGTGACATTGGAATCTCCATCGTCGAAGGCGGCGTTGTTCCAGATCTGAAGCTTCGGAGCGTTTAGCGTTTCTGTAGATTCAATTGAAGCCATTTTGAGAGTGATCGATCTTCTTTTACAAGAAACTGGGATTTCGGAAATGAATCTGGAAATGAGGAGGAAGAAGAAGAAGAGAGGGAGAAGGAGTATTTCTTGAGGATTATTTGACCGTTGGAACAGAAGACGTTACTCAATTGAGGGAGCGTCGTTAGATATGGACCGTTGGATGAAGCAGCCACGCTCCGATTTCATTCAAAGCGAAGCTTTGACAAATAAATGGGCCTTGGGCTCAACATAGACCAAAGTCTCTATCGTTTCTCAAAGGTTTCAAGACCAAATATTGGGGCCTGACTTGGGCCTACGAATATATAATCTCGGATTATTCATTGCATACCGACCTAACTCAATAATGAGACCATACATAAATAATAATAACTTTATGGAGTGACTGACTTGTCTGTCCCAATGGATAATGATAGTTTTGGAATCTTTGGTGATTATTTATTTAACTGAGAATCAAATTCACTGTGGATAAAGTTGAATTAGTGGTAATCACAGCTGAAGAGGGGGACCGATGTTCATATAATGAAACAGAAACAGAGTTCTCATAAACGAACGCTTGCTTTGATCCTTTTCAACATCCTTCAATATTCACAAGAGATGTGACTAGAATACACAAAACTATATACAGTTATCATCAGAAAATCTGACTCGCCTTCTTCTTCGACTCAGCGAGTGCATCATGATAGGGTCACCATCATCTGTGGATGGAATTAGTACTTAGAATTAGCCTTGGCTCCAGCAGTTGAGGTACATGACTTGGCGAATAGATTCATCGGGAGTGGAAGACGAGGTACGACGTCTTTCTTCAGAGGGGATACCGTCGCCGGCAAGATCCGCGGCGGCGAGAGGGCGGAGATCGGAGGAAAGCCTGCGTTGAAGGCGGTGAGCTGAGCTGAGGCCGGTTTTCAACTTGACGCCGTGATCGGCGTTTCCTTGAACAGCCACGAACGATGCTGCCATCCAAACCTTGTTCAAATAACTCATGTTTTCGTAATTGCTTTTGTTTCTTAACCTTCGGAGATGGAAGCTTTATAAAGACTTTGAAGGTCTGTGTAAACTGGAGAGATTAGCAGAGTTTGTAGGAAGATGAATGAAAGCTGAAGTGTGTACTTATAGCAGAGGGATATTGGAGTGAGGGCAAAATGGTAACTTAGAAAAGATCTAAAATAAGCGATACCGTGGAATGGATCAGTGGGATCCAGGTTTGGGAAAGCGATACGAGTCATTGAGATTATCGTTAAAATATCGGGAGAAATGGAGGTGGCTGTGTAAGGAGATACAGAGGAAACAAGTGGCGGGCTTAGAGGGTCCTATCCTCAAGATGAGTCACCCTCTTCTTCAATTATGGAGTCCACCATGTGGGGGCCACCTCTATTGTTTTCATTTGGTTTATTTATGTAGAGCTAAATTCACATTTGTCTCTTATCTGTTTTGGTTTTTTATACAAGTGAATCGATATGACAAAACAAAAAACTGAAATGTTAATTTGGAAGCATTGTGTGGGCTAAGAGTTGATAGAAGCCCACGAGGGGTTTGGTGACGTGTAAGCTGGTTATTGGGTGAACACGTGCGTCCTCACGTGGTATTACCGCTCATCAATGCTTCTTGTCTCTTTGCTTCCGGTTATTTTAGCTAGTTTAATTTCTAAGTGCTCTTTAACTCTAACCCAATCAATCAGTACTTTTTTTTGTATATTACAGAAGAGAATGTAATAGGATTATGCTTCGAGAATGCATGAAGGAAGCTTCACAATCCGGTGAGGTAAGAAGATTATAAAATGGATTGCCATCTAAAGAATTATAACATCTCCTAAGAGGGAAAGAAACACAAGAAGCCCAATCAACTAGGCCCAAGAATCTAAATTGGTTCAGTCAAAATGCCATTCACCTTGAGGAGAAGGAGAAGGAGATGGGTAATAACAAAAAAGGTTTCTATGAGAAAATGAAAAAGAACATGGTCACCAACAAAGCTAATAACCGTAAAGGTAGAAGGTAAGTAAACTGGCACAGTCCTCTGGCTTCACTTGCTTTTTTTGGGTTCTGTGTATTGAGAACTTGTGTGGATTTTGTTGTCTCTTGCCTCTTTACTTGGCTAACCAAAAGAAGTTGACAAAAAAGAGACTTTGAAGTGTGCCTTTCGATAAAGATACGTAACATAATTGTGTTCACTCCACTAAGATTTTTCCTCTGTTTTCTTTAGTATAAATTATACTCCTATAAAAGAGACTTTGAAGTGGAAGAGACTCGACTAAGTAAGTGACTTTGTGCTTGTGGTAAGAGAAAGGGACATTAAAGTCTAAAGAGGTGAAAAGAGTTTGATTTACACAGATTATATGGCTGAGAAAAAAGCTCAGGAGAATATACTGCTGGAGCGAGAAGCCAAGAGTTCTGATTCAGGAATATGAAGGTCACAAACAGAATATGTGAATCAACAACAATCATGTAGTACGGTGCAGGGCTACTTGGCATCCTCTAATGGACCATATATGTCACTGATCTGATGATTGACTGAGCTGGTTAATCTCTTCAGTAGGAGAAATTTGAGTCTAACTTTGATGCTGATGTCTTTAGTAACAATTTAACGCAATTAAAAAGATTGATGATGATGTTTTCTTGGCAAGACTGTATAGAGATGCGCACGGCAATTCACATACTATAAAGATCTGTGTATGCAGTGCAGACAGAAGAGACATGGCTCCATGTATCCCAATTTGCTTGATCAAATAAGAGAGAGCCTCTGCAAAAAATTTAAATCCTGTGTGATTCCCATTGACGTTGGTCATTATTTTTATGCTGATTACAATTTTCATTTTCCAGCATCATATGCTGTAACGTCAATAAATATGCTATACATCCTCACAAACCTGAATGTTTGTAACGTTTTTTATATATTCTTGTTTTTCTTTTCTTTTGACAACTATATTCTTGGGTTTGAGACGAGATTTAAGAAGAAATTACTCTGTTCTGGTAGAGTTTCAATGTTTTCGTTGAATTTAGTGGACAAATTGTGTAATATCCCACAATAGAAAGAGAAAGTGACAAATACTTATATGGAATATTATGTAATGTCCCATAATAGAAAGAGAAAGTGACAAGAAATACATAAAAACAAATGACTTGACACCACCAAAAACTACTCCTAGCTCTATCTCCCCTTTGGAGATGGCTACAAATGACTCCTACGCACTCACCGACACAACACAGTCACACACAAATCCACAACACGCGGAGGAAAAGGAGAGAACGCAAGAGCCGTTGTTTGAACTAGGATGAACTATACTTAGTATTGCCATCCTACGGCCAGCAGTCACTCTCTCTATCTCTCTCTTCAAAAAGAAAAAAGATCACACAAATATATAGTAGTAGGAATATTAGTCTTTCAGAGGACAGGGGAGAAGTTGAGGCGGGAAGAGTAAGTTGCTTTGGGAGCCCAGTTTCTTGGGACAACGTCGGTGGCCGAGAGTGTTCTACCGGCGGACAAAGTGGTGATCTTGACGGAGAATGGTCCTTTGAGGGGTCCTCCAATGATGCACCAGTTGGCTCCCCACACGTGCTTCATCTCTAACCATTCTCTTGCTCCTGCCTGCACCATTAAACATTCAACACAAGATTAAAAAAAAGATAAAGCCCATCTTTAAATCTCTGAAAAAAGGGCCAATTGTTACTTTAGTAGTGTGCCTTTCTAGTTGGTCAACAAGGAACCATGAGTGTGCTCACTCCACTAATAAGACTTTTGTACCTTTTTGTTTAGTGTATACTAATATAAAGAAAAAAGTACACTTTGAGATGGAAGTGACTCATTAAGTGACTTTGTGGTAAGAAAAAGGAACATTAAAGTAAAAAGAGGTGAAAGTGTTCGGTTGTAAAGGAAAAGAGAGTGTACTTGGCGAATATGCATGGAGCCAATGTCGCCTTCTCCGTCTTCGAACTCAACAAGTAGTGACAGCCAAAAATCAGTTGATCCTTCGTTCACATGGAACGCTATGTTCTTCCCTCTGTATTTGCATGCCGTCCTTTATTATGCAGAAAAAGCAAAAAAAAAAAAAAAAAGTGACCAGTGAGAAACAGAGAGAAGTGATGAAATGTTCAACGGTCAAATATGGGAGGGACCATAAAAACGAGATCGCCGTTAATGTTCCCTCTTTTGTTTAATCCATTCACACAGAAAATCTAATAATTTTCTAACCTTCTCAGTCTGTTACCATTTTTTACTACAAAACTATATAATTCCTATTTTTTAAATTGCTCGTGCACTGTCACGAGTTAGTTATAAACTAAAAGAAAGAGAATATAAACATTTAATAAAGGGAAGCAAAAAAATTACATTTAAGGTTGAAAATAATAAAAAATAGGTACCGGCGATAAATGACGGGAATGAGGCCACGGTTGCGGAGTGGGCCGGCCTCTCCGGAGATAGCCAAGCGGCCAAAGACGGCTCCACTGAGATCAAAGTGAGTGCTCGTTTTAGAGCAGCCGGGACACTCGTCGGTGATGATGACGGTGACGGCTCTCCGGGAACAGATGCTCCTGTCCAAACACCGAACCTTGTAACAAGCTCCACATCCTTCGCCGTTCTTGAAGAGAATTGGATTCACCGCACCAACCCTCGCATGGAGCGGCTTCACATCCACCAACGTACCGTACCCACACGCTCCTCCTACATTTCAACAAAATTCCACTAAACACTTTCCTTTTTTTATCACTAGTGTAAGGGGAGGTTGGTTTTTATAATGTAATTACCGTCGCTGCCGTCGCCGTTGGCGCTTCCGTACCAGGTGGCGACCGCGGGAAGCCAACGAGCGTTTGACACGTGGCGGTTGGTCGTCGCCAAAGCAGAGGAGGTTGCAAGAAGCTGCAGGACAATGCAGAGGGTGGCGAGGATGACCGGAGTGAGCTGCATTTCTGCCGGAGATTATCACCTGTCCTGTCTCGGTTCCTGACCAAAACCAGAGAAGTTAGTTTTTGCCGACAGTGAGAGAGAGTGTGAGAGTGTGTGAGTTATGAGCAAATTGATATTGATATGTCAGTGTTGTTTGTTATATAGAGAAAAAAGAAGCAAACTGCTTTTCTGTGGTTTCTCTTTTTGTTTAAAGTTATTACCGGTTTAGTCCCTTTGCCGTTGCTCTTATTTACGGGGATATGCCACTCGAAATGGGACCCACCGACAGTTAAGGCGTCGATTTCGCACGATCCAGAGTGTAATTGTCAGGGGACCTAAAGGGGTGGTTTTGTCAATTTACGAGATTCGACCGTTGAAATCTCTCGCCAGATTCTGTGGAGGAGATGAGGAATCCGTTAAAAGACACTGACTTGCCCTTGCCCAATCTCTCTCGACTCTTATCTTTTTATTTTTCTGTTTTTTTCATAGTGAAATGTTTTTTAGAATATATATAGAGTTCTCAATGTACCGTAATATGCTTCATATTTTATGATTTCTCTACATATATGGTGCTATTTTTTAGTTACTTAGTTGTTTGTCGTAAAAAGTAGGCAAAAAATTTTCATTACAGTTCATACAACTAGTCTACTACTGTTTATATGGAGCATAGTCTATGAATGATGAATGAATGTATTGTACTATTGTTATTGAGGAACTGATATCTTACGCAAACGAAAACTTGGTGGCCAATCTCGTGCGGACAACGCAGAAATCATTGCATTGTGAATATAAAAAAAAATAGTATTGGAAACGGTTTTCGCGCTAATTTGTATGCTGTAACTGTAACGAACAACTACCTTTTAGCTTACTAATGACATATTAGGTTGATTTTTTTGTTATCATTAACTCTGGTGGGACAATTGATAATAACTATGGAATGCTCTCACTCGGGACCCAAATCTTAAAAAGTGGATCCACGATTTGTTTTATTTTATAACAAACCACATGTGACATGACCAACTTTCTACTTTGTATTATACGACGACCCTACGTTTCTGTGACGTTACGTTCTTAAAGCTTTGAGCACCAAACGGAAAAAAATTGTATAAACGATATATTTCTAGCGTCAATTACGGTTGGTATTATTTGAAAGTATGATTATGTAGAGGGTCACGTTGGTATTTAAAGCGTTAGCGCCAAACAATATATATATAGACAGGACTGATTTGTGTATGTATGTATAATAATGTACTCCAATGGTGCTTGCAAATTTTTTCACTGCATCCGTTAACTTTTTCATCAAATACTTCAGTCATTGGATACTAGTACTACAGAACAATTATTTTCAAACGGCTCGTCAATTGTACCTTATTAATGTTCTCTGTTCATAGTTTCAAATTCTTGTTAATTAGGTGGGCGATATAATAGAACGTGTGAAAACAGTGGCGGGTAAAGTCAAAAATGTCCAGCACTCCCGTTCACATGAAAATAAATGCATAATTAA
Source organism: Microthlaspi erraticum (assembly GCA_902728155.2). NCBI lineage: Eukaryota > Viridiplantae > Streptophyta > Magnoliopsida > Brassicales > Brassicaceae > Microthlaspi > Microthlaspi erraticum. The sequence goes on along the minus strand of CACVBM020001440.1, from coordinate 298,609 downwards.
TTAGTTGAGCTCAAACTTAAAACATTCGAATCCTACACAGTTCATGTTAAAATCAGGTAATTATTCGTCCCACCAACTAAGCTCTCTCTCTCCCTTTCTTACCATTCACACATCTCACTATCTTATGCAAGTTTCCATTTTACACAATTTATAGACTTGGGAAATCATAATTATAAACTCCCTAAACTAAATGTAGTAGAACTTAGTTTCAAACCAGTGGCTGAAGAGTTGATTACAACTCCCATGTGCAGCTACAAATCAACAAGTAGTTGTGTTCCTATTCGATCCTAGTTTCAAAAAGTCTCTCACTTTTTGTTTCCCGTCTCTTATTTCTAAAGCTTACTACATGTGAAAACGGTACTTTGTCTGATGCTATACTTATTGATTAACAAAAAGAGACCGTTCATTGTGCAATGAAAGCGGAAATGGAACAATTTAAATCTGTCATAAGAATTTAAACAAAAAATTTGTAATAAACCAAAAAGAGGCTTATACCTAACAACTTGCTAATCAGGTCAACATCAAGTGACGACTGACGAGTATGATCTCTCTCTGAATGTAAAATTATTTCCGATCGATCGATCTATATTAAGAAATCACAAGTAATTTTGATCTAGGCACAAACGTAAAGAAGAAAGACTATTTTTCAAGTTGCCGGCAAAAATAGGTACGTCTTAGCAGGATTAATCCTGTCTTTTCATTATGAGTGTTTCATTAGATTACAAAGAGAGAGTTTGATTGTCGCAGATCTGATTTATATACAGAATCAGAAATAAGGTTGGACACGATGCAATGCTTCTTCTCTCGTTTTGTTCTTGTTACAAGCCGTTAAAATAACTTCCCATCTGGGCTCTTCTCTGTTTGGGCTTATCAACTACTTTCAGCCCAAGTCAAATCCTCGTCCCAGCCCCACTCTGTTGGAATTGAACCAGATGCAACAAACTGATCCGCTTGTAATTAGCTTTGCCTATTAGTCTATTACTAATCGCCAAATTTGAATTTGAATGCAGACTAATTTTCAAATATGATCATGACATATATGTATCTATATGATTGATGACTTAATGTATATAAACCAGTACAAAGATAAGTAGATAATAGATCTCCATTTGAAAAAGATAGAAAGTGATAAACTCCTCCCTTTGGACACCTTTACAATATTAATCTACTAGAATTTTGCTTCATAATTGATTAATGTATAGGTACCATGTATTTATAAGTCTAAAGTCTAAACTGAAGTGCAACCTTGAAAGCGTCAAGTCAACAAGAAAACAAGGTTGCGTGTGTTACTCATATAAGATTAGCGGGTTACATTTTGAAGATTGTTAAAGTTAAGGAGTCGAATTGAAAAAATTGAGGAATTAGTTTCTCATTTATTGTTTATTTAATAAAGCTAAAATATGTTGAAGTTTATCCCTCTCGCCACGAGGCATCTCCATGTAAAAAATTCGATATCTCTCCACACCTATAATAAAGCTCAAGAGTAGATCTTGACCGTTCATTACTTTATCATCTATAATCCAACGGTTAAACGTCGATGCACACCTCCTTTCCGTGAATGCTAAATATATAATCCAAGAATTAAATTAAATTTTCACGAGTAGAGGACAAGCTTTCTTCAATTTCGGTGGTTATACTCATCTTCTTTTTCTCTTTCTCCACCGCTCTGAAACTTTTCTCGTCGTCTTCTTCTCAATTTCCTGTCAATTCGGATTCCTCAGAGAGATTTCTGTTCGCGAGTTTCGCGTGAAAGACATGAAAATGTTGGCCATGGACTCGCGCTCTTCTCTCCATCTTCATCGCTCCGTGGCTCGCGTTGACCATTTTGCCGGTGTACGAATGAAACAACGATTCCCGTCTAGTCCTGCTCCGATTACGCCTCGAATATGTGGAAATATAATCTGCTGATTCGTCTCTTCTCTGCTTGGTATACCTCTGCGAATTTGTTTTTACTTTGCATCTGAATTTCGAGATCCAATCGAAGCCGTGATACTCGTAAGCGTCCTGTGTAGTGTTTTTCTAGGTCAGTGCTCTCTCTGGTGAAGAAATTACCTGGAATTTGTTGCGTTTTGGTGTTAACCGCTTCGGATTTCGTGAATTCTCTAGTTACAGTGGAATTGTGAATTATTAGGGTTTGTTGCTGGTTTGAGAAATTGTGGATTTTAGGGGATTTTTTAGTAGTGAAGTTATTTGCGTTTTGCTGGATCTCTGAATGGCTGAGAGGAAGGAATTAGCGTTACCAAAGACTTCAATTAGTTTGAAGGAGCAATTAGCGAGAACTACTCTAAGGAATTTGAAGTTACAAGGGCACACGTACGTTGAGCTACGTGAAGATGGGAAACGGTTCGTATTCTTCTGCACTCTGTGTCTAGCTCCTTGCTACAGCGACACGATTTTGCTTGGGCACTTGAACGGGAGCCTTCACAAGGAGAGATTGTCATGTGCTAGGATCACACTCCTTGGACCGAATCCTTGGCCTTTCAGTGACGGTGTCCTTTTCTTCGATAGCTCAACCGGAGAAGAAGAGAAAACTCTAATCTCTGACTGTGAAGTTGTTCACAGTCCGTTGCAGCATTGCAGCGACGATGATAGATTGGCTATTGTCAAGTATGATGGAAACGGGACGAGTGAATTACATGGAGATAACCAATCTGCTGTGGATACGGGTGATGTACCTAGTCACTGTGGAGATAATCTGTTAATCTCGAATGTTCTGATCAAGGAGAGAACTCTTGATGTGGAAGCAAAGTTCATTGGGTTTGGCCGTATAGCTGCTAGGTTGTTTGAAGTGAAACGACGCTCTACTTGGATTGATAAACTATGGTGCGAGTGGTTAGGAGAGGAGGGTCCTTCAGATGAGGAGAAGGCTACAGTCCCAGAGCATGACTTTGCTATTGTCACATTCTCCTACTTCTACAATTTGGGTAGGCTGGGTTTGCTCGACGATGCGAGCCGTCTTCTCACATCTGGTCAGTCAGCAGAATCAGGGAACGGCGAGGACAGTGGCAGGAAGAGAAAGAAGTCATTTTCGGATCCAGAGGACACTAGCGACTCTCTGTGTAATCAGTATGACTCTTCCGAGGAGGTTTCTTCAGCTCGTAATTCGAGCTCTTCGAGAGCTCTAATGACTGATGATGATCTTGTGGTGAACAAAAGAGTCATCAAGAACAAAACGTTAAGACGGGAGCTTCGTAAGCAGCAGAGGATATTCTCTGAAAGGATATGCGAAGTGTGTAAGCAAAAGATGCTTCCAGGGAAAGATGCCGCAACGATACTAAACATGAAGACTGGGAAACTTGTTTGCGGCAGCAGAAACCTCCTTGGGGCGTTTCACCTATTTCACGTGTCTTGCGTCGTGCACTGGTTTCTCTTCTGCGAGACTGAGATACTTGGGAGCAAGATTAAGTATGGAAAAGGGAAAAGGAGATGCACGAAGCAGAGTGGTGTGAAGTCGAATGAGTTAAACAATGTGAGCTGGGAGATATTTTCGGTCTTCTGTCCAGAATGTCAAGGCACAGGCATAGATATTGAAGGAGGTGTGATTGAGAGAGACACGTTTCCGCTTTCTCAGGTATGTATGTGATTTAGTGATTCACTCACTCACTCAATCAAACAGCGTTTGAATCTAACATTACTTATGTGCGATATGTGGTGTAGACTTGGAGGTTCCAGGTGAAAGTAAGTGAAGGTCGAAAAGCATGGGTGAAGAATCCGGAAAGGTTGGAGAATTGCTCAACAGGTTTTCATTTCCCGCAGCAGGAAGAAGAGGCGGTTAAGGGTCAGGTAAATATTGTTACACTGCATATCTAATTTTGTATGTCTTGTAATAACTTTGGTGGTAATTGGGAAAGGTAAAATTTTGGAATGCAGGAGGAAAGAGTGCAGAACATGAAACTGGTTCGTTTCTACCGAGTGGAGATGTAATGTAGGAGGAGAAACAAACAAAGCAGATACACTCATTGTATGTGATTTGTGAGTAAATAAGGGCTTCGTCTAGCATTTTACTGTTCTCTGTAAATCCGTTAATTACCTTTGCTGTGTTTACTGTCTGATTGATTACTTCTGAGGCCCAATTTATTATTACTCTTTTGTCTTCCCTTTCTTGTCTTGAGATTTATGATTGGACACCGTACCGACAATGGAAATCTGAAAATCGTACTTTTAAAACATATTATCAATATAGGTTTAAAGTTGAGAAAATGGATCTCATAAATGAGGGGGTTGTCTCCTGACTCTCATCCGGACCCATCACTCACCTTCAGACTTCTCTATGCTTTTAATGAAACAGCTCACTTCAATTTATTCACTGGAACCATCTTGTTTACAAAATACAGAAAGACCCCGTACCAAAAACAATAAATTTATGGTTTTAATGTTTACACATCTTATATGTAACACTGTCTTATTCGCTAGTATTATCAATCAAACGTAGGTCCCCTGTTTTATGAATAAAAGTTGTTTTTTCTTCTACACGATTGTAATCCGACATAAGCAAACACCATTTGCGTCGCATTCTAGTGCCACTATCACCCTTTTGCCTTTTGGTGTACAAAACGATTGAGTTGAAGATAAGCCTTCCTTTTACCCATCTCCTCACATTATCACATATTATTATTAGATCAAGTATATACAAAAGCCAGTTGGTGCCGTTTCTTGTTTTTTTTGACTTTTTATTGATATTCTGTTCTCATTATACAATTTCAGGATTAAACACTCTTCATACACATATACACTGTTCCTTAAAATCCACATACGCACTCATTCCAATACATGTATATTTATACGCCAAGAGGACATTATAGTTAGAAAAGAAGTAGACACATAGCCATGAAGCAAAGCAAGAACAAGTAGACTCTGCTTAGTGACTCCTCCGCCCGCATTTCCTGCCTTCTTATCCGGAGACTCGGGTCACGCTCGTTCCGGTACGGTGGTGCAACGTTGCTGGACGATTCTCCAAACAGTCTCCGGTATACCATTTCGCATACCACACCCATAACCGGATCAGGCATCCTATACATGTACCGTTGTTGACTCTCTCCTTCTCCTGAACGTTGACCGACTCTTCTCAAGTCATAAACCGGACCGGGTGGTCTGTTGGGTACGAATGAACCGGACTGGGGAGTTTTCTGTCCTCGGCCGTAGATCGGGACAAGCGTAGCGTCAGAGACGTCGGATTTGCAGACCGGACATTTTGGGGATTCTTTCTTATCGTATTGGTCGACGGGTCGTCTTGAATTGTTGGTGGAATAAGTCCACTTGTAAATGCAGGGCCAACAGAACAAGTGGCCACATAAAGTCACGACCGGGTCTCGAACCTGATCCAAACATATGTTGCAGTCGAAGTCTCCTCCATAGTCACCACCCATTGTTGGAGGATTGTCTTCGTCGTTCTCTATTTCCATTTTACTGAAACATACAAGACACAACCCATTCACTTGACTAGTCTTTGGTTATTAAATGAGCTTGCCTAATTAGTAAATTCAAAGTCTTCATTCCTTAAACCAAAACAAAGTCTAATTCAAATGAGAAATTAGGAAACAAGAAATATCATATAACAATACATATATGAAGGTAAATACAGATCTTACAAACTTAATTACAATCGTATAAAAAGACACGATTAAGAGGATTTATACATGGGGGCCCTGAAATACGATTTTCTAGGGAATAGAAAGAAGATAAGAAATATAAAAAAAGTAGGGATCTTTTAACAAGTTGGAGTTACGAAGACTTGACCTAATCACTTTCGGTTTCGACACTTTGCTCTGTTTTCACTTGATCTCAAAGCACGTTAATATCTCATAAACTATACCATTAACGAAGAAAAAGCTAAACATAATTAAAGAACGGAGTGGTGACAAATAGAAAGCTAATCAAATCGCATCACAAGAAGTTGATACTGTGTAGATCTATTGACTCGATGCCTTAATATACACACATACAAAGGCAACAACATATATGATAGATTTACAAAACAGTGATGATTCCAGGAAAGAAAAAGAGACGTACTCTTTGGAGATATTGTAACCTGTAAGTACGGATAGATCTCTTTCGTCTTTACTGCTTATTAAAGCCTTTGGAGCATTCTCAGAGCATGAGAATGGTGGAAGAAGATAGAGGAAGATTATTATTTTTGGGGTTTTGGAGAAAGCAGAATGGGCAAGAAGAATAATAGATCGAGGGAGGTGCAGAAGCACGAGACCCTATTATACACACACACACAAAAATAATATTTTTATTTCTTAAGGTGCAAAATTAAAATCAGGAGAAGTTATGATTTTAAAGAAGAAACGTCTCTGCCTGGTTAAAACAAAGTTGATAAAGTAACGAAACTCTATCCTTTTTTTTTGAGTTTTCTCCTTTTATAGAAAAAAAAATTTGTAACCTTTTTTTCATGAAAAGGTCAGCAACGGATCAGCATCGTTTTAAAAAAGCAAGCAAGATAATATAAAACATTTATATTTACACCTAATTAATAACACTCATACAATAATTATCCAGTTGATAAAAGGCCTTGATAAAACAATGTTTACAACAACAAAAAAAAAATCAGAAATTGGAAATGCCCATGACTTTAATAGTAAGACTTTATACCCCTGTAACATATTCATTTTTTTGGATTCAAATCCCTCTAACATATTCATAAGATAAGAATTTGGCTCTGACAAAAAAAGATAAGAAAATTGGCAGCTTCTGTTTCTGGCAACACCATAGATACTCCCCAAAGTTTGATGACATGTCACTCCATGGCTGCACCGTTACGCCATTATTCCTCTTTAAACAAATCCCTAGTAGTAGTTGCTTTATCATTTTCAATTTAAAAAGTTTGAAAAATCCTGCTTATGAATTGTTGTGCCTTTTTCGGAATTTGTAGTTATTATGTGTTGAGTGAATAACAATGGCACAATTTGGTAAGTTATTTGATCAAAGTTGAAATCGGAGAATACTAAACTTTCATTTAAAGCCTTAATTTAAGGGCCTTATCAACCAATGGTCATATAGTTTAAAAACCACAACGATAATTAGGTTGCACGTCACGGAAGCAAAAGAGCCATTGGTGTTCACCAGACCTTATTTAATTGAATTTATTAATTGGAGTAGGCAACCCGAAATTCACTCCTTGAAATGATAAAACACTACCTTAAATTCAGATTTGTTGTGTAGTCACTCGTCACCTTTATGTCCGAATCTGATTACGAACAACAAGGTTTTACACGATTCATGTTGTCTCCGAATCTACGATCAACCAACTTTATCAACTTGGTATTTGTCACCCTAATGCACGAAGGATTAGTCAAAATTACATTTACAATAGCTACACGTTGACTTTGACTATAGCGATTACTTCCAAACATAACTTAATTACATTGCATGTATTTTATTTTATTTTATTTTATCTATATTTGCATTATTGTTAGCCTACTATTATATATCACCAGAATCTTCTTTCTAATATTATCCTAACATAGTAGCAAGGGGAACTGTAGAATATTCACGCAAATAAAACAATATTATCATATATATATATATATGTGTGTGTTCAACGCGTATTATCAATTTAACTGTCAAATCAAATATACGCAGTCCAGAAAAAAGACCAAAAAGTATCTATGTGTAATAAATAATAATTATAGAGAACATCACACAGTTGCCATGGTTATGAGTTATGAGTCTTATGAGTTATGACTATGACGACTCATAATTCATAAATGATGAAAATAATAGCGGATGAAATGGATAGCGTCGAGAAACTACGTTTAGATGCACACAGCCACACACACACACACCACACCACACGCTTCCTTTAAATTTTCATCCGATATATCAAAGTGAATCAGGTTTTGTGGCTCATTTCTTAACATCAAACACAATATTATAGAGGTGGAAGATTCATCCTAAACAATAAATGTTTTCTTATTCGTATTTGCCTATAACTCATATACGACAATACTACTTCTAGATACGACAAGTCGTTTGACTACAAACCTCGATCATATATTATCATTTTAAAAGGGCTTTCTGATACCCATAGATCAACAACATCAATATTATCCATGGACCTGTGAAGACTATATAATGTGGTCTCGGAGTGTGCAAACGAGTGACTAAAAGACGTGTACATATTTTAAACTTAACCCGAGCCAACTACTGTCTGATCCATGCCATATAACATATTCTTATAGATTTCATTTCACAAACTTCTGTAATAGAAAATGTACCTCTATTTCATTTTAGGTTCTCTTCGAATATCAGAAGCTAGATCTCGAAATCTGAAAAGCAAAACCAAAATCTTTGAGTGTGAAAAATTTCAACGTGATTTTACGTGATAACCAAATACCTTTTGGGTTTAGCCGTTTAGGGCCTTTAGCGTTAGGCATCCGATCCAACGTTTATCCCCTACACGCTTCATCATAAATTTTAATTTTTAAACAATAAATAACAGAATGGGGGGATACAGTTGTAAGTTTGTAACCTCTATATATAATTTTTTTTTTAAATGTACATATATATGTGATAATGTTTCCAAATTCTCATATGAAATTATTGGAGCAAGTTGCATTAACGATTCGGAGAAGTGAGCCAAGAAATGGGCGTTTCCCAATTGATACGAACCAGTGGTAGATTAATATATTCATTTTCTCTATAAGATATTGGTTAAGTTGAGGGTTTCTCCTCTATAGATTAAAATAGTAAATAGTAGTTGTTTTTTGTTTTAACATGTCACTGATATTGTTTCTTCTGCTTAATTATCCGGTGTAATCGCAGCATTTCCCTCTCCTCCTATAACTCCAAAACACGAGAAAAGAAAAAACTAAAATGAAAAATCAAATGTGACAAAAGAGAAATAAAAAAAGAAGAAGAAGGAGGAAACATAAGCATGGAGATTTCTCCTCGTTGTTTGGTTTCTCTTCTTCCAATCCTCCTTTTGTTTGGATTCGCCTCATCTCTCCATATCTCTCGTAAGTACAATTATTCAAATTTTACTCTTGTTTATAAATTTTTTTTTCGTCTTTTACTTTTTGGTTTACGAAAGTATTTGGGATTTCTATGTGCAGTTGATGAATTTGAGTCACATCCAGCCACAAGCCGAGCGCTTCTTCAGGCAAAAACAAGTAAGAAATATAAATGTCCCAAATTTAAACCATTGATCGTAATAAGAGCTCATGCTCCGAATTCTAATAACCAAGAGATTCATTGATTGTAATGTAACATTTTAACAGCGTGCAAAGAAGATTTTGCGAGCAAGAACTACACAATCATAACGAGTAAATGCAAAGGACCAAATTATCCGGCCAAGATATGTTGCTCGGCTTTCAAGGACTTTGCATGCCCATTCGCGGAAATTCTTAACGACGAAAAGTCAGAATGTGCCTCCACAATGTTCAGCTACATCAACATCTACGGTCGTTATCCTCCCGGAATATTCGCAAACATGTGCAAAGAAGGCAAAGAGGGGCTCGACTGCACCAACGTTACCGCTGCTGCAACTTCTCATGCGCATGCATCGATCCCTCTCGTCCCCACATACGCATTGGTGATAGTCACCGTTTTCTTCTTTTCCCTCTTCTAAAAGACATAAATATGTTACAACATATGAGTTATATATACACATTCCGTTTTGTTAGTTGGTGTGCAAGCCATTAGTTTTTAGATTCTCAGTGAACATTTCGTTTTTTTCTTCTTCTAATTGTCAATAATATGCAATATGCGGAATTGAATCCAACTAGTGACACAACACGACATTAGTACAAAACACAAACCACTACAAATCCGGGTCATGAATTTTTTTTTACACACCACCACAATGTTGAGTGGTTTCAAGAACATTTTGGTAATTAATGGGCTAAGTTGATCCCCCGAGGCCTTATAGGGTCAGTCGAAAATTTATGAGCATACCGTAGATTCATTGCATGCAAAACATGCCTGTTGGTGGATATAATAAAGTTTTCCAAGTGTTACATTTTAATCAACAATGACTAATATGAGAGAGAGAAAAACGAAACTTAAAAATCAGTAAAAATGTTCGTTGTTGATCGATCAATTTGGCTAAACAATAGGAAACCTCCCAATACCAATTGGTTATTGGTGGTTATCGGTGAGCAGTAACAAGCGTCTCGATGAATCGCAACCCATCAAACCTTGGAGCAAACTTTTCATCTCCTCCATCCTCCGAACCCTTCTTCTTCCTCTGTTTTTCCTTTGCATCCTAATCAAAAGTATTCACACAAAAATGATACTAAATATGGCAGTTTATGAGACATCCGAATCCATAAAAAAAAAATTATTTTTTTCCTTTTCTCATATCCAATCTGCTCACTTGATAAATTTGACTTTTTTTGTTTATGACAGTTTACAATAGCTTTAAACAGAGCATAAACAGAGGAACCTAATGCTATTGAGAAAAAACCAGAAATGAAAGCTTGCTTTTGTATTTACCTGACGAGAAAGATTGGATTGCGGCGAAGAGAATGATACGGAGGTTTCGGTGGAGATGGCGGTCACAGAAGCGGCGGCAGATATGGAGGCTGCGAGGATTCCAGATTTCTTCATGTCTCTCAATCTTCTTCAAATTTCCCAAAATTCTTGGACTCTTTTATTCTCCTTTGTTAAATAATAAAACTCTGCAACCGTAGACAGATGATAGAAAATGTGGGAAAATTGAGGGAGTTAATTTCGATAACCGACGGCTTATATACGCAACGGGAAATAAAGTGCAATTATGCTAGTTGACCATTTTGTGCATCTATTTAAATTAAATATTCCCGTTTTGCCCTTTCTCTAAATTTGAGATTACAAGATTTATCTTCTAGAAGATTTATAATTGGAGCAAGAATGGGGGAAGAAGGGTAATATGGTCAAAGAATTATAAAGGGAAATTAGACTTTGGACCTTAAAGTTAGAACCACACAAAGAGTTACATGATTGGTTTTGATGTTTTAAATGAAAATGGGTCCATCATTGGTTGTTAAGCCACCCACGTGTCCGGACAGTTTGAGTTAGTGTTTTCAGAACGTAAAGTCAGCTTCTACGTTGGACAATTACACCCCTCTCATTTTCCGTTATTACTGTTGGATTTTATGCTCATAAGATAAGGTTTTTCTCATAAAAAAAAAGAAACAAGATCATAAGATAAGCTTGTAAACACCATAAAGAATGGCAATGAACAAGTGGATCTGATTATTTTCTGTGTTGAGAAAATCTCAAATGTAAACTGATGTAGCCTGTTTGTTTGTGACCTTAACAAATCCAACTCCATATGGTTTTCTGGTGAGATTTCTCTACGTCGAATTTAATGTTCAACAAATTTATTCTTTGATAAAGACAATACAATCTCGTAAAATATTCACCCCTCAATAATTTACTCAAAATTAGTTCTTGGAAACACGATATATTAATAAACACGGTAAAAGAACATAATCGTACAACTAAAGCATCTTGTGGTGACGTATAAGATCCGACTTAATTACTGATTTTATTATTGAGTTTATGATTAGAGATGTATGGATACAAATGAAAGCATGAGCTTTGCGGCTATCTTCTTTATGGGTTCCTTAATAATTAAATTTGCTTTTGAAGGGCTTTATCGATTGCGCAATATCATAATCGTGTCCACAATTTTTTCACCGGCCAAAACATATTCGGTCACCCATATCCGTATCTCAACGTGAATCACTGATCATGTCGAAAACAAAGAAGCCAACGACTTATTTTACTTTTGAACGTACAGAAGTTTTACCACCAAAGTGATTATGGATCATATATACTCAAATAGTACAAAGCGAATTCGGTATGTTAAAAACAAATCTTACAAAGGGTCAAGAGAAGAAGATGAAGCAATATAATGGGTCTATGTTGGAGTCATTGTAAGTAACCCAACACAACAAGGCCATCTTGAGAACCGGTTTCATTACAACACCCCCAACAAGTTTCAGATTCTTGAATCGTAGCAAAAGAAGAGGAAACCATATGGGAATAGTTGCATGTCTTCACTTCATTAGTGTTATTGTAGAAGATAAAAGTTCCTTACATACAGACCGGGTAATTAAGACTAGTGTGGAACTAGGAGATGGTGTGTTCCATCAACAAGTTTCAAATAAGCATCACTTTTAATGTAACTCACCAAAACCTCACATGATCCAATCTGTAACTACCACAACCGGTTCATATACATTGTGCAACTATAAAATGTTCGGAGAAATTTAGCTGACCATAGTCACTAATTACTCCCTAGAAGAACAGCTTCATTCAATTTGTTATCCGATCTCTAGCATCTTGAGAAACACCCTAAAGAAGAACATTATCAATGTTGAGAAGCTGATTTCTTCATAGACAATAGGGATATAAGGAGCACCAAAACTAAGACTAATGACTAAGAGATCAAAAAAGACACACAAGATCAAAACCATATCTTAATAGTCTTTATCCTATACAACAAACTAATTACCACTCCGGCAGTCCCATCAAGATTTTCAGGCCGAAACCGATGTGATCTTGTTAGAGAACCGAGTCCATGATTTAATCTTGTAATAATATCACAATGTTACATCAAAAAGTGTATGTAAGAGTCAATGACTTTAGTTTGGTAGTAATTCGATTATGAAAAGTCACATACCATTTACGAACGGTTCCGTTTGATCATGTAAGATCACTATTTAAGAGAGAAATAAACTTCGATGGTTTAGGGACAGAAACAAATATGAGATTCGCTCCAAGCTCAAATACACTTAACGACACGCAATATTATCGGCTCTACGTCTAGAGGACAAGTTATGATGATCAGATTAAGACATGACCTAGCTGTCCTTTCTCCTCCTAACTGCCTAAGCAAGATAACCACAGCGCCATTATTTTGAAGATGTCTTTAGAAAATTCAAAGGCTGTAACAAACGTGGAAAAATCAAAATAATCAATACTTTAGGGACAAACGTGCAAATATGAATATTTAAAGAAGAGGAAGGTCGGTTTGGCTATTTCCTCTCTTCATCCTTATCTCAAGTCTGAACTAGAAAACCTCCATTTTTCTCCACTTGACATTTTAGAATTAAGGGAAAAAAAATAAAAAAATAGATAGAGAAAACGTTTTTCATCTGCTTCTTCTGCTTGCGTTTTCTCAAAGGCTTGATTGAAGAGAACGAGAACCAGCTTTGCTTTTCTCCCAAGACTAATCTTAAGCGATTTCCTTTTTGTTTCCTTCTTTTGATTGTTTCGAAAATCGATCTCAGTCTTCGCCGGATCAATGGCGTCTGGATCGTCGGGTCGGGTCAACTCGGGATCCAAGGGGTTCGATTTTGGGTCCGATGATATCCTCTGCTCTTACGACGACTACACCAACCAGGACTCTGCTAATGGTCCCAACTCCGATCCTGCCATCGCTGCTACCAACTCCAACAAGGTAATCATTGATTTCTCGCCTTCCGGATTCGGCTATTTGTGTTGATTGTTGATTTTAGGGTTTCGATTTGGGAAAATTCACGTGTTTACGATTCATCTGCTGGAGTGTTGTGGTTTAGGCGTTCACAAAAAATCTTCCAATTCGCGTGATCGTTTCAGTGATGTAGCTAAAACAGTTTCTAGGAGTCAATAGTCGAACTTTTCGTCTTAGTTGTTTAGCTTCTGCTTCCATAAACAGCTCAATGTTCTTTTTGATTGACTGTTTCTGAATCTGAAGTGTGATGATACGGCTTGGCGATTAATCCAGTGCTCTTGATATCATGTTCAGCTTATAAATTGGAAGAATGTTTCACCCACTTGATCATGGTATTGAGCTAGTTCTTGTGTAATTGTTTCATTTCTCCTGCAGGAATTCCACAAAACCAGGATGGCAAGGTCTTCGGTGTTCCCTACAAGCTCTTACAGTCCACCAGAGGACTCCTTGAGCCAAGACCTTACTGCCACAGTCGAAAGAACCATGAAGAAGTATGCGGATAACATGATGCGCTTTCTCGAAGGCATCAGCTCACGCTTGTCTCAGCTAGAACTCTACTGTTACAACCTTGATAAGACGATTGGAGAGATGAGAACGGATTTGACTCGTGAACACGAGGAGGCTGATGTGAAGCTTAGATCTATGGACAAACATCTTCAAGAGGTATGTTAATATGTTATGCAATGTTTAAGTCCTTTTTTTGGTAATTCTGGTTTGTAAAAACTCTGATTAGCAAATGGTATGTTGTGATGTAGGTGCATAGGTCAGTGCAGATTCTCAGAGACAAACAAGAGCTAGCAGATACTCAGAAAGAGCTAGCGAGGCTTCAACTTGTGCAGAAAGATTCATCTTCCTCGTCTCACTCTCAACACGGCGAGGAACGGGCCCCAACTCCCGTTCCGGAGCCTAAGAAGAGCGAGAACACCTCAGAACCACACAACCAGCAGCTTGCACTTGCTTTGCCTCACCAAATAGCCCCACAGCCACCAGCGCAGCAGCCACAACAGTATTACATGCCTCCTCCTCCTCCTCCACAGCTTCAAAACACACCTGCACCAGCGCCTGTTCCTGCTCCACCATCACAACCTCAAGCACCACCACCGCAGGGTCAGTTCATGCCCCAACCTCCTGCTCCATCTCACCCCAGCTCAGCCCAAACTCAGTCATTCTCCCAGTACCAGCCACAGCAGAACTGGCCTCCCCAGCCACAGGCCAGACCGCAGTCCAGTGGAGCCTACTCAACATACTCGCCTGCACCACCACCAAGCAACCAACCCCCAGCAGAACCGTTGGCAAGCAGCATGCAGATGCAATCACCATACTCTGGACCTCCACCACAGTCTATGCAAGCTTACGGATACGGTGCACCGCCACAAGCTCCTCCTCAGCAGGCAAAGATGTCTTATAACCCTCAAACAGGCGATGGTTATATACCCTCAGGACCTCCTCCTACCGGCTATGCCAACGCCATGTATGAAACCGGGCGGATGCAATACCCACCTCCTCCGCCTCAGCCGCAGCAGCAGCAGGGCCATTACTTACAAGGTCCACAAGGTGGTGGGTACGCTCCCCAGCAGCAGCACCAGGCAGGTGGCGGAAACACAGGGGCACCACCTGTCTTGAGATCATCAAAGTACGGTGAGCTGATAGAGAAGCTAGTGAGCATGGGTTTCAGAGGAGACCATGTCATGGCCGTGATTCAGCGGATGGAGGAGAGTGGCCAGCCCATCGACTTTAACGGACTCCTTGACAGATTGAGTGTGCAGTCCTCAGGAGGACCTCCCAGAGGATGGTGAAGCCATGAATGACGACGTCTCCTGTACTTTGTATCTTTCACAATAAAATACTGCTCCCTTGCTTCTCTATAGGCCCTAGTTTTATTGGGCCCAATAGATTGTGTCCCGTTGTGTATTCTTGTGGGGACTCAATCTATGTTTCCTTAAAGCCTATTTATTTGTGTTTTTAAACTTTCACTGTTCTTCGGTTCTCTTATCTTAAATTTTACTGTTCTTTTGCTCAATCAGTGTGTATCGTGGAGTTTCTTTACTTGTTTTGTATACGATCGCCTGGCTGTTTTATTTCAAATACTGGTTATAATAACGTACTGAATCGCAAGCTTCTACATTTGCATAGAAAATTACAACGAAATTCTTCTAAGTTTTGTATAACAAAAGTCAAGCATATCAAATAAAAGTAGGAAATAAATCCGTACTTGAATAGAAAAAACGTCTTAAAAAGTTAAAATATAAGCCCGCGTTAGAATAAGGCCACGCGTGTATGGTTCCCGCACAAAAAAACGAATAAATTGAAAAAATCGCGGGGAAGCAAAATTGAAGAGGCGCCAAAGACTTTATTTCAAGCAGCGCGGCAGAGTCTCGCGCCATTAAATCGCACCCGCCAAATCTCCTCCATATAAACCCTACTCTCCGATATCCATTTCTCACCCTCAATCTCTCTTTCACATTCTCAATATCTCTAACTCTCTCTCTGAAATCACACAATGATGGCGCCGGTGAAGAAACATTTAGCCATTAGGCCAGTGGAATTCTACGGAAACGGGCTTCCCCGACCTTACGTCTTTGATAGTCCTCAGTTCAATTCCCACCGCGTAGATCCGCCTCTCTCTGCGCTAGATCCGCTTCTCTCATGGGCAAGAGACGCTCACTGGACCATGGGTGGTCTCAACTTCACGCGTCTCCGTCTCCAGGGCCGAATCGAAGGAAATTGCAACAAACTCCGAGCCCAGCTCGAGAAATCTACTCCTGTCAAACTCGAATCTGGACATTCCGAGAAGAAGAAGAAGAGATCCGGTTACGATTCTCCCCCGGCGGCTCCGATTGCGGTGAAAAGAAGGAGGTTCATAGATCTGAACGATGAGGACGATGAGGAGGAGATCGGATCTGAGGATGAAGGTGTGGCGAGAATCAGGAGAAAACTCTCAGATGACTTTGATCGAGTCGCTGTTGAGAGCAAGAGCATCCCGGTTAAAGTCAATAAGAAACCGATTGAACCGGTGTCAATTGGGAAGAGATTGGAATCGGTGGCGAAACGTTTGAAGGAGAAGAAGAAGACCCAAAAGGTCGAAGAGACGACGAGTTTGACGAGGACATCTCCACGATTGGCGAATCGTAGATCGAGTTAGTTTTCATTTTAGACCTAATGGTACAGTTCATGAAATGCAATTTAGTTTTTGGATCTCTCTTTAACAAATCTCTGCTTATAAATTAAATGAATTTCTCTGGTTTTTTCTATGAAATTTATCATGATATCTTTGCGAGCTTCAACGAAGTAACCTGAATACATCAATTTTATTGTATATAGAAGTTACAAAAATGAGAATCATATTTCACACTGTATTGGAAAAAAACAGTGTAAATGTGATTCTCTCAATCTCTATGTGAACAAATTTTTTTCAAATGATGTTCATTACGACGTCCTGTGACACGACCTAATCTGCAAGATTGTTCGATCATCAATCTATACATTGTATCGTCTTTGTGAGGAACAATCCCAAACTCGTCGTGAAAGCCTTCCATGCCTTCCATGAACAGCTGCCACACCAATGTCCCTGCTCCTGGCTTCTTCCGTTTGGCCGATTTGTAAACCACGTCGAAGATGGTTCTGTAGAACCGTTCTCGCTGCGGCAGCTCGAAGTCCTTGTTCAGGTTCGAGAGCCCGAACTCTGTGAACAGAACCGGTTTGTTGAGTTCCTTCATCCCATCTTCGATGTGTGATTGCATCCATTTCACCACAAATTTCAGCTTCTCCTCAAAGCTCTGATTTTTAAACCTGGCAAGTAAGTGTCTCTACCCAAATTAGCCAAACAAGAGCTCATGGCAATCAAATTTTGATTCTTTTTTACTTACCAGTGATCAGGGTAGATATGAACGGATGCAAAATCGATGTGTGATGAATTAGAGTTTCGAACGAAGTCTGTTCCAAGCTCAGATGGCCACTGTTCTGGATTAACCGTCAGTCGTTTCGGGCTCTTGGGACCATAGAAGCCTTCCAGGCCAACTGTGAGGAGATGCTTGTCGTCAATCGATTTGACAAATCCGGTCATTTCCTCTATCCACTCCTATGAACACACTGAATAAGAAACAATCTGAATGACTCAAAGTGATAACTTAAATAGAGAGGACTTACTTGGAGAATGTCGCCAGAGACATCAGAAGTGCATCGAGGCTCGTTTATCAACTCCCAAGCGAAGATCGTCGGGTCGTTTCTGTACTCTATTCCGGTCACCGAGTTCTTGCGAGTAAGCAGAGCCTGCAGATCAAGAAAATACAATCAATCCAAGATCTTCTACTATGTTCAATGATCTTGGCAAGTGACAAAAACCATTACCGTGAGATAGTTCTTGAAGTATTTTCGAATAGACGGATCAAAGAAGAATGAATCGTTAGAGGAGCTGAGTCCAACACCTTCTTGCCAAGCCCATTTCACATACTGCTCCTTCCCTCCATACGCTTGCAAGTTGTTCACTAAGCTAAGCAGCAACCTAACTTCATGCTTTCTCGCCTCTGCAATCACATGATCCAAAGCCTAAAAACCAAAACAATTACACAAACTCCATTATCACTCAAGTAATCCAACAGAAAAATGTTTAACGTCAGGTAACAAAAATAAATTGTACCTTGAAGACTCGTTCGTCGAATCGGCCAGGGGAGATCTGGAGAGCGTTGTAGCCACCGTCATTGAAAGCCCAGGTTCTGCAGACAGTGAGACCCATTTTGGATCCAGCTTCAAGCATGTCGCTCACGAGGTATCTGCTGTGTTCGTTCACCGCGTGGTCCATGAACCAATACGAGTTCCAGCCATTTACATAGAGAGGCTTGCCGTCGACCACGAACTGAGTCCCGTTCCGTTTCACGAACCCTAACTCGGTTCTCCATTTGTGGGTGAGCCACAGATCACGGAATGAGAGGTAGATGAAAGCTGCACATATCACGAACCCTAGGATTGGTAGCACTGCCCTGTTCCTCGCCGGAATCATGTGTAATCTTGGAAATGGAGAAACAGGCTTTTGTCGGTCGAACGCGGAGAGACAAAAGGTTTGTCCGAATTCGGTGAATGTCACTCAAATTCGGAATTTTTCTGAGAGCCCAGACGGAAAAATTATCCCTTTATTACACAATTAACGAGATTTGAAAAAAAAAAGGCGCTCCCTTTAACGCTTTAGGCAAAATGGAGATGCAGACTAGCAGAAAAATGTGAGCTTCATGAATACTCTCAGTTACTCACAAACACAGATCTCTATGTTTTTATTTATTAATTGTTTGATTATATATGTATCTCAGAAACCCGATGTCAATAAAAAAACAGGAGAAATAACTTAATTTTTTTTTTTTTTTTTTTTGGCTCAAACATCAAACTTTTCATTAACCTCAAACTAGCAACTACATAGAATGACCACCAAAGGAGAAATAACTTAATTAGTCTCGTATCCTAAACCGTAATTACAAATTTCTTGTGCTGTAATAAAGATTTGTCTTTAAAAAAAAAAGGCTAACTTGGCTTCCAACAGTTTGTAGCCATTTGTTATATTGCTCTTGTTTTTTTTTATTTTGGTAAGTATATTGCTGATCGGTTTGAAGAGAAAGAAAACACAGAACTTGACCATTTGAGAGGATTTTAATTTCAATTTGAAGCATAGAGGAAAAAGACACATTTGGATATTACAGCATTTGTAATTAACCTTTCCTTTTGGTAACATATTTACATTTGTCAAAGAAAAAAGACACATTTGGATAACTTTTAATGACGGGGTTTTAAAAATTAATTTGAAGCATATTTGAAAGATAAAAAGTTGAATTTTTAAGAAAGGAAAGAAAAAAAAACAGGCCACATGCGTTGGAGTGTCATCAAATTCAGATATTTGAGAAATGTTCATTGTTCAATCATGTGATACAATATTATGAATTGTGATTTGTGAGCCCTACAACAATGTAACCTTTTAATTTTCATGTTTGAAACGAGCAAGTCCGTTTCCATGATTGTTCCCTTAATCTTTATAAAAAAATCCTGAAAAATGTATCACATAATTACATTTTACATCGAAAATATTTGGCTTTTGCATAAACTCAACATTCAATAGCATTTTTTTGTTGCTCTCTTGATGTAGATGTAAAATGCTGAGTATCACTTCTAGGTGTTGTCCACGCTGTTTTTTTTTTTCGTCCACGCTGTTATGATTGATAAAAATGGCAAAGATAGCTTTGACAATCACATTTGTGGTTAGATCCTTCTAACCTTTGTAGTTTAGTAACAAATATAGAAATTATAATGATATAATTTAAATATGTGAACCTGTTCAGAGCAATCGTCTCCATCGGCCATCGCTGTATTTTTCCAATGTTTGTTGACTACGTAGAGGTTAAAAAATTCAAAACAAAATCTGAAAATCAGCTAGAATCTTTAGTAATATTTGTTTTTCTTGGTCGACATCTAGGTACCATCTATTGTACAAAACCGACAGGGTAAAATACTTTAAATGTTGTCGGTGACGCTCTTTTTGGTTGGGGTCAACCGGTGATGCTTTTCTTCACACCCGAAGAATCAGTGATAATATAGTATCTGTTTCTGTAAATGCAAGTAATCGAAGTGCAAAGTTTGTTAAGCCATCAAAGATCTTGCAAAACAAACTAGTGTAGAGAAAAAGGTGGACATATAAGTGTGATTATAATAACTTTTAATAATAATAATTATTATATATAAAGCAAAAATAACACTTGAGACCAATTATTCTTTTCAACCATGATGTACAACCACCAACCAATGATATTTTACGACAGTTTAAGGAAATTAAAGTTATACTATGTGAGAACTGAGAACTATATTGACCATGGATCAAGAGCATGGGAAAATGTCTGAACATTGTTTTTTAATCTAATATCCATACTATTTCTTCAAATGATCTCATATACTATGTGCATTGACTGGGATTGAGCACCTTCTTACCTTAACTATCAATGTTACATGATGAAGAATGTGTGAAGGGGAAGATTTATCTCACTCATCACCTCTTAAGCTTTTACTTGACAACATCGATTCGACCTTACCTAATCACATGCACTTCCTCCTCCTAACACAACCTTTCATTTCTTTTTTTGTCATTACAATCTATCTACTGTATATTTCATAATTCTCTGGCCAATATCATACTTTAATTCAAACGTAATCAGTAAAATTAGACGTCTTAACTCTTTACATGTCAATAACAGATTTTGGCAGTGAACCAATTCTTGTTATAAGCGAAAAATTAATCAAAGCTAGTGTTTGTCTTTTCACAATTTTAAAGAAAATTTCAATCATCAAAAACTAATACATACGCTGTCATTTAATAAAATCGAGGTTTATGAAGTTTCCAAAACAAAACAAGATTTGTCAAACCATATATCTAACGTTTTTTTCACTAACCTATCTTCATCAAATTCATGAGAAGTTACACAGAGTGGGCTATATCGATGGTACATTGTAAGCCCAATGGGCTCTCAAACCCGTATTATGCCTCAAAAGCTTTTTCACTGAGGGAGCAGGACAGAGTGACCGACAACAAACAGAGGGACCAAAAGAAGAATCTGTACAAGAAATAACAAATGAAAAGACAACAAACTTCACGTGTCGAAATTGTGATGTAATCGATCTGACATTAAAAGAAATACATCCATCCAACAACAAAGAAGAACGATGATCAGATTCAAGAAATCAAATCTTGTTAAAATTAAGCACAATATTAGTTGTAAACGTTTTTGTTTATGACAAATTGGTTAAACTGAATCAAGAGGAGGAAGAGAAAGAGTAAGAATTGAAGAAGACGAAGTAAGCAAGAAGAGCACAAAGAAGAGCAACAAAGTTTCCTTCTTTAAGAAGAACCCTAAACACAAACCCAGCGATCTCTTTCGTCACTTTCCTCCCTTCAACCACCACTCTCCTCCTCGATTTCCCGGCGAAAGCCATCGTTACCACCACCGATATCCATATCACCACGATCGCCGGCACAGCTATGAACAGCGCCGCCGACATCGACAGAACTCCGAACACAGCCCCAAGAAGCACCGACGCGTAAACCGCAGGCCAACCAGATGACGTCTGGTGGTTATCTCCGTACCAGTTGACAATCGAATTCAGCGAATTCCACGAACAAGACAAGAGGATCGCGTAGACGACAAGAAAGAGACAGGCCCATGTTCTTCTCTTGCTTATTACACTCAAAAACAGCTTGTACGAGGTCATCGTCTCTTGCTCTTCCTTGTCCGCCATTAAAAACAACTAGATCTGATGATTCTGTCTGCTGGTAAATTTATGGTAAGTATATAGTAGTAAATATCTAAAATTTTCTTCTTCTTCTTCTTCTTCTTATTCCTTTTTTTGGGGTGAGTGTTTGCGGTGAAGAATTGTGAGAAAAGGAAAGTTGGCCGTACGCACTTTAGTTTCTAATAAAGCCCAGTCGAATCTGACGTAGCGTGAGGAACACGCTCTCTCTGGTGAACTCAGTGATTGGGCAGTGTTTGTCACGTGCTTTGTCTCAGCGGTCCAGTTAAAGTAAAGTCTTTGCCTTTTCCTGCCAAACTGACAGTTGGAGAGCTCTGTTTCCATTTTTTCTTTTCGCTCTATTCTCCTTTTTTGGCTCTTCTCTCAAAAACGCACCGTTTCTTGAACCAAGTGTTCACACCGAATATGGTGCTTATTACACACACACCGAATATCGACTCCAATGTTTTACTGTATAGCTGTTGAACATACAGTTAAGAGTACGAGACTTTCCAAGAAAGCTATTAGGGCTTTGACGTGTGATCTCATGATTAGCACTATGATTCTTTCTTACAGCTAACGAATAAGTTTGAGCAATGTACGATAAGCGACATGTTTGAAAAGACTTGGAAAGAATGAGAAGAAGATAAACATTTGACATTTCAAGAGCTGACTTCTTTGACCAAACCCCATATATGTGGATCTTTCCGAGCCAATTGGAACCAAAACAGTCTCCACATTTCAAAGTTCAAACACATAAACACTACTCGTTAATGATATTATCTCGTTACTTTAATTAATTATCGAATGCGATCCTTCCAAGTTGCAGACAATATATTTGAATAATCTGATTCTTTTCTGTTCGAACAGAGAAGACACTGCCACAAAAACCAATCAACTCTCTCAATTGACAAAACTTGTTCCTTTTTTTCTAATAAAACTTCAAGACAACACATTTCCACGCTAAAGTTGTCTGCTCACAAATTCTTCTATCATGTTTCCTAAAGCTTCCATCTTTCTCTTCTTGGCCGCATCCCAATTCTTGCTCCGATCAGTTTCATCCGTCGATTTCGTCTACAACACCAATTTCACCAGCACCAACACTCTTCTCTTCGGCGCCACCGTAGATTCCCCTTCCTCGATCCTCACACTCACCAACCAAACAGCTCGCTCCATCGGACGTGGTCTCTTTCCTTCCAGAATCTCCGTCTCCTCCTCCTCCTCCGCCTCGCCGCTCCCTTTCGCAACATCCTTCATCTTCTCCATAGCTCCTTACAAAAACATGCTCCCCGGCCACGGCTTCGCCTTCGTCTTCCTCCCTTCCTCCGCAACATCCGCCGCGAGCTCAGCTCAGCATCTCGGAATCGTCAATTTCACCAACAACGGCGATCCCAACAACCGAATCTTCGCCGTCGAATTCGACGTCTTCGCTAATCAAGAATTCAACGACATCAACGACAACCACGTCGGCGTTGACGTCAACTCCCTCACTTCCGTTTCGTCGGCCGTGGCCGGTTTCTGGCAAGGCGAGAGATTCAAGGAGCTGAGGCTTAACAACGGCGATAACTATCAGACGTGGATCGAGTTCAATGTTTCAGCGATCAATGTAACGATGGCTAGAGCTGGCTCTAGGAAACCAGTAAGACCACTCATAAGCATTCCGTTGAATCTCACCGGAGTTTTAGTCGATGATATGTTCGTGGGTTTCACGGCAGCTACGGGACAGCTAGTGCAGAGCCATAGGATCCTCTCTTGGAGCTTCAGCAACTCCAACTTCTCCATTGGCGATGCTTTAATCACTGAGAATCTTCCATCGTTTAAATTGCAAGATGACTCTGTTTTGAAGTCTAAAGGCTTCATCGCTGGGGTCTCTGTTGGTGCTTTTGTGTTAATAGTCTCTGTTCTTGGCCTCCTCTTTTACGTGGTAAGGCGGCCAAGGCGGAGAGTAGAGGAAGACGTGGAAGACTGGGAAACGGAGTATTGGCCTCACAGAGTTAAATACAGAAACGTTTTGGATGCAACAAAAGGGTTCTCCGAGGAGAATATGATTGGTTACGGAGGAAACTCAAAGGTGTATAGAGGAGTGTTGGAAGGTAGAGAAGTGGCGGTGAAGAGAATCATGATAAGCCCTCGAGAGAGCGTGGCTGGGACGAGCGAGTTCTTGGCCGAGGTTTCAAGCTTAGGGAGGCTAAGGCACAAGAACATAGTGGGACTAAGGGGTTGGTGCAAGAAAGGAGGAGAGAGTTTGATATTGGTTTACGAGTATATGGAGAATGGAAGCGTAGATAAGCGGATGTTTGATTGTAATCATGAGATGTTGAGTTGGGAGGAGAGAATGAGAGTGATCAGAGACGTGGCCTCAGGGATGTTGTATCTGCATGAAGGGTGGGAGTCAAAAGTGTTGCATAGAGACATAAAGTCGAGCAACGTGTTGCTTGACAAGGATATGAACGCGAGGGTAGGTGATTTCGGGTTGGCTAAGTTGCAGAATGCTATGAAAGAGATGGTTAGTACGACGCATGTGGTTGGAACAGCGGGTTATATGGCGCCTGAGCTGGTTAAGACAGGGAGAGCATCGGCGGAGACGGATGTGTATAGCTTTGGAGTGTTTGTGTTGGAGGTAGTGTGTGGAAGGAGGCCGATAGAGGAAGGAAGAGAAGGGATAGTGGAATGGATGTGGGGACTAATGGAGAAAGATAAGGTGGTTGATGGGTTGGACGAGAGGATTAAGGAGAAAGGAAGCTTTGAGGTGGAGAGAGTAGAGATGGCTTTGAGGCTTGGCATGTTTTGTGTGCATCATGATCCTAAGGTGCGTCCCACAACGAGACAAGTAGTACAGATATTGGAGCAAGGGAGATTGAGTGATGATGGTGATGAGAGGGAAAGAGAAGGAATGGAAGTGAGTTTGTTGGAGAGAATGAAGAGTTCTTACTTGTTGGGTACTAGTGAAGGAAGACAGCAACAAGAACAGCATCCCACCTTCCAAGATGTTTGGAACACTTATTCTCATTCCAAGTCCTTTGAGAGTTCTGATTCAATCTTTCAGGGAAGATGAGAAGCTATTGTGTGGGTGTGTACTGTATTTATACGATATAGTAAATATACAGAATCTATTATTCTTCTGTAGACAACTATGCATGAATTTTTGGTTTTGTTTGAAGTTGTGATGCCGTAGTTTCATTTAGTATATTGTTTATGAAATTGTTTAAACGTTTATAGTTGTACATCGAAGCACCAGTGGTCTAGTGGTAGAATAGTACCCTGCCACGGTACAGACCCGGGTTCGATTCCCGGCTGGTGCACACTATATTTTTTAAAGGGCCTTCAGACTTTTTGAAATAAGTGGAGAGATAACCAAAGAGTGGAGAGAGTTTAGAATCAAAATGCTTGGAATTGGGCTCTGTTTATTCAGCCCTGGTAGTGCTAAAAAGTTGGCCAAGATTGTTCGTGGTGTTCTGGTTTGGGTTTAACAAATAAAGAGTGGAGGAGTTTACAATCCTTTTTTGTTTCACGGAGATCGATTCGACTAAAATGAGCATAGGCCAAATCTAAGAAACTCTATGAATGTATATGTATAGATAGGGATATACTAGCTAGTTAAACTGAAATCTTATATATAATAGGAGAGTTGCTCTCTCCTCCTAGGCTATCCACATCAGCAAAAAAATTATTAAATTGTATTTAAGATATTTAATACATGACTATTCACATTTTCTTACTTATATTTATATTTTAAATATAAATAAAACTAAGAAAAATACATAAATAAATTTCTTAATTAATAGAAAGTATGTGATAACTTGATGTTAAAAATTATCAAAAAATTTGAATATAAAATGGAGATGGAATAAAGAAATATTCAACTTGAAATGATATATACTTACCTTTTCATATAAAGGATTTATCCTATTTCAAACTATTCTAATGTGTTTACAAGTTAAAAACTTGAATATAAATAAATTAAGATAATAGAAAATTAATGAGAAATTAGAGTTAGAGCTTTTTAAATATAAAATAAACAAAAGTCGAGTTTTTATATATAAATTTGTTTGCAATGAAAAACATTTTCTTTTTTTTTTCATCTTATTTTGGATGCAAATGCGATTTTACATTATGTTTACAAATTTTAACTTTGAACCAAATGCATATGCATGTTTATAGTCTAAAAGAAGTAAACAAACATAATATTTATAACATGTTCAAATTTTAGAACTACAAAACTCGAGATAAATGTTAATGATAAAAGTCCCACATTGATAGTTAGAGAAATAATTAAATAATATATAAAGGGTTAGGGCCTCTCCACCTATTGCCAATTGGTTTTAGGTTGGATGCACATGTTTAATCCTAATTTGACATGGTATCAGAGCGGTTGATTCTGGGCCACCCCGTGAGGTGGGGTGTTAATGATGAAAGTCCCACATTCGGGGCCACTTCGTGGATGTTGTTCCCACAATTGCCCACGCTTCAGATGATGACCTCTGAGCGTGAGGGGGAGTGTTAATGATGAAAGTCCCACATTGATAGTTAGAGAAATAATTAAGGTGATGATTGGTTCTCCCGCTACCACCCGCAAACGCAGCGTTTGCGGTTCGTAGCGGTTCTTAGCGTTTTATAACAATCACGACAACCGCTTTCAACCGCTCTATACCACTCTGTACCGCTCTATATCGCTGAAAATCAAAAGCTCCTTTCCGCAAGCGTTTGCGGTTGCGGGCGGTTGCGGTTTGAAAAAAAAAAAAAAAAAACATAATATCTCCAAATTTGGAATAAGGGTATATTTTTTTGAAAAATACCATAATTATGTTTAAAAATTTCGAAAATACCCTAAATTTTTTCTGTTTTGAAAAATACACTTTTAAAATGTAAAAAGTATGTTTTGACGTGATTTAAACAAAAAAATAATAAATAATTACAAATTATAAACGAAAATTTAAAAAAATAATAAACTAATAAGTTTTTTTTCAAATAAATATAGTATATGTTAAACTGAAACAAATTTTAATATTTTGGATCTTTATATAAACAACTTAACCTCATACACATTCAAACCAAATGAAACTTTAAATAAATTAAAACTTTACATATATTTAAAGTTTATAAATTATTAAAAATTTAAAAGTGGAGAAATATATCTTTCATTTTTAATGTTTATCTTTTGAAAAATTTAAATATTTTTGAAACTTTGCATAAACAACTTTAATCTCACCCCATTTAAACTTTATATAAACAATCTTATATTTTTATTAAATTGTTTAAAAAAAACTAAACAGGTAATTAGGATGTTAAAATGATACAAAATTATTATCAAATATTAATATTTTATATTTCTTATTTGAATTTCGTTTTTATTAAATTAGGAATAATCATTTTACATATAAAAAATTTTTCAAAACCAAAAAAAAGGGTAGTTTTCAAATTAAAAATTCATCAAAAAATATATTTCAAAAAAAAAATTATTAATATGGTTATAAATGTTTTGAATAATTATATATTATTTTTATTTTAGTAACTTTTGGTTAAACCGCTCTTGCACCCGCTGGCTAACCAGTCAAAAATATCCCGCAAACGCAACCGCTATGAATTGCTATACCAGTCGTACAAACAGCTTTTAATCGCAAACTCCCGCTTCCGCAAACTCCCGCAGCCGCAAACTCCCGCAACCGCAACCGCAGCGGTTAAACCAGTCAGACCCTAAGTAATATATAAAGGGTTATGGCTTCTCCACCTATTGCCAATTGGTTTTAGGTTGGATGCACATGTTTAATCCTAATTTGACAATAAAATAGGGTGTTAGTATCCTAATTAAATAAAATAAAAAACAAATTGTTTATATTTTTAGTGTTAGTGTTTGTGTTAGCTCAAAATATAACAAAACATGAAAGTTAATACAAAACCATCATAATTCAAAACAAATAATACAAATAAAACTACTGCAAACAACCCCGCGCTTGCGCGGGGCTTCAAACCTAATTATATTAATCCTGTGATGACACCAATTGTGGAAAAGGGAGTTTAATTTAATCCCTTGGATCAAGTGTACTATGAAATGATAATCTTGTTAAACAAAAAGAAATTGTATCTTTACTATATATGAATTGGATTCCGGCTTTATAACTTATTTTAAGAAATAACTAACACTACTTGAAAGTTGAAAGGCATGCTTTTGTCTGCTTATGATTAGTTAACTCAAAAGTTACTATTAAGTATTGTCTCAAGTTGTAAATGTTAATTTGAGGTTAAAATCTGATGATTTCAGAAAACCTCAAACCTTATGTTCCCACAATCTTACCAAAGCATTTTAAACAGTCTTTGTCCAGCTCTAAACAACTTTTAATTAAGATTAGGTTGAAGAGATTATCATGTAGGTACTTGGTTTGATATATATTTTTGTTTGGTGGGATTTTAGATCACGACCCATATGGCCATATCCTATAATTACTTTTTCTATACCTTGAAGTCGTCGTCGTACAGGGAAAATACGAAGCAGATAACATAAATATAGTATAATTTTCTACTAACATCATCATCCATTATTGTATTTATGTAACTAGGAAGTGGGTCTAAAGTTTAGTCCCACGTAACTTGGTGAGTTCATAATTTGTTTTCCAAATAGTTCCCTACAATGTTATAACTCACAACTCAAGAGTCAAAACTCACAACTATAAATATACGAGCTTTTTTTTTTATTCTAGAGTTATTCGGTTCGGTTAAGTGGTTAATGACTTAATGGTTCGCATATATATGTGACTGTATGAGCTTGTCTCCGAATTAATGTTTTGAATTTTGAACAGTAAAACAGTATTAGCTTAATTGACTATGTTAAACACAAGCTAAATTAAACTCATTGGAATAAATTTTGGTATCGCAGTGGCCAGTGGGTACTTAAGAACCATTTGAAGTCAGACCTTCTTGAATTTAAAACTACCGTGAAATTGATATTTTTACGTATTCGCCAATTATGCAACAGCCGCCTCTGCTTGTTTTATTACAGATAAAGTTCATATTTTAAGCCTAAATTTTGTACGACCTCTGCTTGAGAAACTGATGTCTAATTATACTGATAGATAAATGTTATATTTATTTTAAGATTTGATTCTTACACTTTACACAAAATTCCAATTCCTAAGTGTTTGATAGTGAGATTAATATAAGTGTGACATTGAACAATGTACTAAATTTTTATAATTAATGCAAATTGACTTAATCTATTAATATAAATAACACCTTTTTAGATAATTTGTCTTTGAGAATAGCTTAAGAAATGGAACTTTATCAGCAGTTCAACACTTTAATTGTTTTTGGTTGGACAATAGATTGATAGTGGATTTTGATATGATTATTATTTATTTTCAAAAACAAACTAAATATCTTCAGGTTTTGTTTGATACAGTGTTTAAGATACTTAATTCTTAGATGGGTATATCCCATCAGTCCTAATGCTGAGAGACAAACGAATTTGTGAAAAAGTACTTTAACTTCGATTCCTTCTTTATCCCAATCTATTAAATCCACGAACGTTGTTTATAAGAAAAGAAAATAAAAATGTCAAAATCACAAGAAGTTTGTAGTTTATTAAAGTAAACACGATACTTGGGTTATATGTTAATATTGCGTTGGGAAAAACTTGTGAACTTGTGATCTATTAGAATTTGTGGACAACACTAATAATAATCTGCTGAAGAACAGAAGGAGCACCAAGTCTGTGACCACTTTGTTATTCAGTAATCTAAAGTTATTATTGTTTGGCGAAATTTGGTGTTTTTCTTAAAGCATATCCGTAAGACCGTAACCGTAACTACCAAATGATTTTCCTGTACCTAGTGTTTTTAACATATCCACAAGACCGTAACTACCAAATGATTGGAGATTGGAAACGTTCCTTTTCCAAAGCTTTGATAAATCCACGTTTATATATTTTTCAGTTTCAACCACTAATGTGAAAAATTATAAAATTGATCTTTCTACAAACTTACTTTCTTTTGTCTCTTCGGATCCACTCCCAGCCAGGGTCCTATATATCCCACGAACTCGAATAACTAGAATAATATAACTGATGATGGTGACAAAAAAAAATGATGTATAGCAGTAGATGATGCTGTACACAGTTCTAATGGAAAAGAAATGTATTTTGATATGGTAACGAGTATGTATAAACTTCCAAATTAAATATGATCAGGTTGTGTTGTTTAAACAATGAGTCCAATATACCCTAATTTAATTTGTAACCAGTGTTTTGAAAACCGGACCGATCCGGTGGTCGAACCGGGTTCGACCATGAACCGGACATGTGACCGGGTTGGGTCTCCGGTCTGGTTAAAAACAATTAATACGATCAATTAATTAATTATTTTATTTTATTTATTTTCACTTTTGATATTTTTTGAGATTATATATGTTTATACTATAAATAATTAATTAAAACAATGAAAATATAAGTTTATAATATTATTATATTTATATTTATACTTATATATATCAATTTTTAACTATTTATATTTTTATTTTAAAAATTATATATTTAAAAATAAATATAATTTAAATGTTTTGAACCGGGTTCAAACCGGTCGAACCAGATTGAACTATGACTCGAATGCTTATCTGGTTCGCTTTCCGATCCGGTTTTAAAAACACACTGTAACTGATATACAAAGATCACAAAACACTAACATATACTATAGAGATAGCACATGTGACAGCTTTTAACAGCCTTGATTCGATCTAATTCAACATGTACACATTTATTTGACTCTCATATTATACGTACACTATAGTAACATGTCGTCCACGACTGATAGAATCATGTTATTATATTAACACTGTGTGCAAAACGAGTAAAATATCATAAGTACTAATTTGTATACTTTTTCTTCATGTTTAAATCAGGTTTAAGAGAATAAAATCAACCGGCTATATGTACTGCATATACATATGTAGGTATTTTTTAAGCCTGATATATATATATATATATATATAAATAATCCTATGTGTATATCTTCCGGATACATATTCATGTAGGTCTCGGATGCTTACTATATATTTTGTTTTTTTTGTTAAAATGGTTTGGAATTTTTTTATTTTTATTTTCTCTGTGGATTTCAAACTAATAACTGAAATAGTAGGAATTGAAGTTTCAGTTCTAATTAACAGAGTATAATATTTAATTCGGTGGGAAGTTCCTTTTAAAAAAAATTCTGAATAAAACAAAAACAATTCAGTAAAATAAAAGAATCCACCAATGGGCGGAAAAAAACACATGAGAGTCGAGAGTCGAGACCCCGTCGACTTGAGAAGAAATGACGACATTCCTCCAACATGTGTAGAAGGGAAGTGCCAAAACGAGTTTACTCGAGGTTTTTTTTGTACATTTGTGATCACATTTTATGTATAAAGACATACAGCTTTAAAGATGTGTGTCTTCGTATGATCCACATATTCGTTATTTACAAAAATGTTTGGCAAAACCGATTTTCAAAAAATACTTCACTTTTTTGGTAAAAAACTAGTTCAATTTTACATAACTTTCGTTATCCAACAAAGATAACCACCGGTATCAAAAGTTGTTACTTCCGATAGATTTACCTAGTCGTAAATAGTCAATTTTGAAAAATTTCAGAAAGTGGTACCAACTTATATCTACTAAGTAACGGACAATATGCATGATTGCGTTATTTGCACATTTTATTTATGTCAGATTGTCAGTGTACATACAACAAATGTTCTGACTGTGTTGAGTGTTTTCCTCATCTCAACTACAGCTGGTCCACATGCTGCCACCACGTGACCCTTGTTCAAGAATATTCCCAGCCTCCCAAAATCCTCTTTGGAAAAATGCCGGATATTCTACTAATTCAATTTTTTTTCCAGCTTTTGTTTTAATTCTTTGATGATATGATCTGTTCGACATTTTCATGTGAGCGTTCGAGAGAAAACATATGTTTCGAACTATACATTAAATTGCGTCTATGGTTTGATAGACATCTGAATATAAACAAAAACTGTGGTTTAATTCTATTACCACATTTGCCAATCCTTCTTGCCAAACTAAAATAAATGTAAATACCATTTGTTTTGTTGTATAATACGCAAGACATATCCAAAAACTGATATATTATTATTATCATAGTCAATTAAATGGTCGTAGTAGATGCAAAAAGAAAAAGGAGTAGAGTAGTGATTTACTTTGCTCTATCTTATCGCTTTCTTCTATAGTATCAACTTAGTAGTTAGTACCATGTCCATAATTAAGTATAGATACACTTACACTACATGATCTATAACTACATGATCTGTCATCTGCATAGCTTAAATAAGAAAAAAAACGTATTTCTGAAACATATGTCACGCTATACTTAGATTAGCGTAAATTTGATCGGTCAAAGAAACAATATCGAATCGAATCGATGTATATACTATTTTTTTGTTTGCCGGCATATTTCCTAATATGAGTTCTAACTTTCAGCTAAATACATCTAATTAGATGGGTAGGACAAGGAGGCCCCATGTAAGTAGCCGGGATAAGGCGTCTAGGACAGAAAAAGACACGTGTATGGCTATCCTCCACGTAGATGTCTTTGTCCGCGTCTGATTGTTGGCACGTTGGGTCCCGTTTTTCCAAGATCAGGACGATTCTAGCGAGTGCTTTTCATAATTAATAATTGCATGATTCGTATCCTTTCCAAAATTGCATTGCAATAAATATATATCTAATTTACGACGAAAGTTTCCAATACTATGGACGATAGATAATTAGATATACTCCATACATATTCAATCATACAAAATATGAAAATACTTTTATGCCAAGGAACAGATCTCCTTTGAAAAAAATAAGATGCCGTGTAATTATTAACTAATTAACAAATAAAAAATGGTTAACACATTTCTTAAACATGTAACGTTCTAGAGTTTCGTGTGAAATACTCGGGACAGATCTCATATCTGTATAGTAGCTTCTAAAACGTGTCAGCTAGTTGCTAATGCATTTAGCAACGAGACATACCATGATACTAGAAAAAGTCGTTGTAATTATCTATAATCAAACTCGACACGCTTTATCTAGTTTTTCGCTCAAAATGTATATCGGAAAATCGAATTATTAAAAATGGATTTACTAATTTAATTTAGAGAAAATAAATTTAAAACGTTCTTTTTAATTATCGAGTATATCCGAATCTGTGATGCGCAGTCCTCGTGATTGGCTATGCTGACATAGGAACTAGCTGTCTTAAGCCCTCAGATCTGACTCAATTTCCAATCACATTCTGACACGTCATTTTCTTCCAAACTCAAACAGTGCATCAAAGCACTTGGTCGCGGCGCCTTGTATCAGTTTCTTCTCCCACCCTTCGGGTAGGTCCCATCTCTTCTGTGGGACCCAACACTTATCCGGGTCCCACGTATGTCTAAAGTTTCTGACTATAAATATCCTTCTAGTTTAATCCTATTTTTCTTCACACAAACAAAAAAAAGAAGAATTAAGAGAAAGAAGCAAAAAAACATTTTCCCTCTCTCTCTCTCCTCTCTAAACCAATGGATCGGCAAAATTCCGATGATATCATGAAGTTTCTTGACGGCATGGCTAGCTCCGATGATGTTCTATTTGGTTTTCTCGACGAAGGAAACAAGTCACCGGAAGATTACTCCGGTAACTTAGCCGCCGGCGAAGAATCTGATGCTGACAATGACACCCCTGGTTGCAATTCTGAAGAGAACAGAACATTTTGGCATGAACAAGAACAACTCCTCCAGGTAATTTTTTATTTTTTTATAGTTAAAAAAAACTCTAAAACTATTATTCTTTCTTCTTTGATAAAAGGTCCAATAATGTTTGTGTGGGGTCTCATTAATTTTGTTTTGGACAAAATCTGTAATGTGTAGGCGACACTGTATAGGACAAGTTCAATTGAGACAAAGATTCGACAAGCAACTAAAGAAGCGTTGAAAGAAGTTAGATCAAAGGGTTTGCAATGTGTCTGCCGGACACCGGTGACCGGCGGTTGCCGTAGCTGTTTGCGCAGCGAAGTATGTCACCGCCTCCGAGACGCCGGCTATGATTGCGTCATCTCTAAATCGAAATGGAGAAGCTCTCATGAGATCCCTGCAGGTATAAATCAACACCATTTTACTCTTTATCTATAAATTCTCAATACTCTCTAAATAAGGGAAAGATGATTTGTGATTCAACTTTTTTTTTTTTTTTTTTTTTTTTTAAATTTCAACTTATTTTTAAACAAGTTGTTTGAAAATGGACTTGTATTGAAACTTTCAGCCATTTTTTTTACCATGATGTATTGGAAAACCACGTCAACGAAATTATATTATTTAAAAAAATAAAAATATATGTATGTTGAACGTTTTTGCTAATTTTTCGTGTATCAAGCAAGTTGTCATTAATTATAATAGTTGGTCTAACCATGATGTTTTGTTTATTTAAAACATTAGGTGAACATGAATATCTTGAAATCGTGGACAAATCGGGTTCGAAGAAAGGAGAGATCCGGGTGGTGATCGAGCTATCTTTTAGGGCAGAGTTTGAGATGGCAAGAGGCAGTGAAGAGTACAAGCGACTCGTCGGAATATTACCGGAAGTGTACGTCGGAAAAACGGAGAGACTAAAG
This sequence comes from Microthlaspi erraticum, assembly GCA_902728155.2. Lineage (NCBI taxonomy): Eukaryota > Viridiplantae > Streptophyta > Magnoliopsida > Brassicales > Brassicaceae > Microthlaspi > Microthlaspi erraticum. The sequence continues at coordinate 264,310 of CACVBM020001440.1, read as the reverse complement.
TCATTGATAAAGATGTTGTGCGCGGCGGCAAAAAAGTGTATGAAAGACAAGAAAATGCACATGGGTCCTTGGAGAAAACACAAGTACATGCAGGCCAAGTGGTTTGGCACTTGCGAGAGAAAATCTGTTACGCCGGTCTCGGAAACGGAGATGGAGACGGATATGCCTCCGAAGGCAAAGCAGAGGGTTTCTATGCTGAATTATGGTCTTTTTGGTAGTTTATCTGCCGGAATAGGCCGTCCGGCCGCCGTAGCGGTCGTGTAATTATATATATAGACTAATAGACGTACGAGTACAATAAGTTAGAGGGAAAAATAAGTGTAATGAGTTTTTGCATTGAGAGTTTTTTCGTGAAATTGTCTTAGCGATGATTTTGTGTGTGTCCTAAACAGGGCAACTTCGTGGACCCATTATATATACACAGCTTTTATTTAGTTATGATAAATTGAAGTTTCCCTGGTTAGGTAAAAATTGAAATGGCCATGTGATTATTAATTCTCTAGAGTCAACACGGTTTTCCAAGAGTCACTTAAATCGTTTTTATTTAGCAAATGAACAAAACGTGAATAAAAATCAAGTAAACAGGGCAACTTGTTATAATAAAACACACCGGCTCTGACTACTATTCTACTAACAATCCAGAGGAGAAAAATGGAATTTGAAGAAATAAACAAGAGTCCTCCATTCTCTTCATAAGTATTCTGAAGTTAAATAAAAATGGTTTGTAGTAACTCGATTTGTCTACTTTTTCAGCAAAACAACAAGCTAGAAATTAAATGTATCCTCTCTTTTATTTTGGTTGCCAAAAAAGCAAAGAATAAAACCCAACTATTACGACAAAGTAATCACCATCTTAGCAAGTTATATTATACGCATTTTTGTTTGCTCACTGTTGATTTTTCCCCAGTTATTATCAGATGGTCGTTAACACTTTTGAAGTTTTAGAAAAAGATTACGAAAGAAAGTAATATGCAATACTGCAAGTTGAAAACAGCGTTATGTAAAAAATGGAGTAAACTAGAAACTGAGTAGACGTGCAAGTACCACCTTTTTCAGACAGAGCACTAGGAATCAGAATCAAGGATTACTTCAAAAACAAAGATATATCGAATATTGCGCATGACAAACATGTTCAATACTAAAATAATTTCGACAGAGCATTAAGAATCTGAGTCAAGAGTGGGGCAATTTGCGTATTATGATCACGTTCAATACTAAGAAGGTTAATGAGTGGTTATTACGATTAGGTTCAAAACTAATCGTCAAAGCCGTCTTAGCTCAGTGGTAGAGCGCGTGACTTTTAATCCCGTGGTCGAGGGTTCGATCCCCTCAGACGGCGTTCTTATCTTTACTTTTTTTTTTCTCTCCTTCAGCACTTTTTTTTCTCTCCTTCAGCTTCCTACTATTTTGTTCCTACATTGAATTCTTTGATAGCCTCAGTCAGAGTGTTTTCAACCTTTTATAAGAGTCAAATCCAAGAGTACAAAATGAAAAACACCAAAGAAAGAAAATGTATATATATGAGCATTATAAATTCGGGTCATCTTTAAATTATTCTCTAAGAATACTACTGAACTTGGTCGCTAAGTGCTTGGCGTTCTTATCTTTACTTTTTTTTTTCTCTCCTTCAGCACTTTTTTTTTCTCTCCTTCAGCTTCCTACTATTTTGTTCCTACATTGAATTCTTTGATAACCTCAGTCAGAGTGTTTTCAACCTTTTATAAGAGTCAAATCCAAGAATACAAAATGAAAAACACCAAAGAAAGAAAATGTATATATATGAGCATTATAAATTCGGGTCATCTTTAAATTATTCTCTAAGAATACTACTGAACTTGGTCGCTAAGTGCTTGATAGCAGGTAATTCGCATAATCAAGCTGCCAAAAAAACCATTCCTTTTAAAAATTATGAAAGTAAGATCTACTGAAAAGTTTTCACAAATATCAATATCGTCCCAATATTTAATTATACGAAGAAGTTTTGCATGAGCTATATATGTGAATATACTATACACTACACATGCAGGAGGTACGCATTAGCATGATCATTATAGTTCATTACTAAGCAAAAAAAAAAAAAAGCAGACTCATTTGATATAGAAATAATAATTAAATACTCTGATTATCAAGGACAAATAGGAGACATGAAAAACACAACGAGCTACAGAATTACAGACGCTTCAAAGTTCAGACATAACAAGTAAATATATAAGCCCTAAACAATGAGACTTATGATAACCACAAGAACCAAGCATAGAGAAACCACTCCCGGACCAACCAAACCAGCCGAATTGCGAGCTGACACGGGCCCTGGAGCCGGAGCAAGAGCTGCTGAATCAGAAGGAACCACTCCCGGAGAAGGCGCCGGAGACGACAAAACCTGATGGACCGGAGACATCGAAGGTGACGGAGAGGGAGATGGCTGACGAGGGCTGTGGTGGTGGACGGCGGACATGACCTTGACGCCTAGCTTCTGGCCTTTGTGACAGTTTTCCGAGTTGCCGCTGACGAAAAAGAACGGACCTGAGCGGTCAAGAACAAAGAGAGAGTCTCCGTCTGAGAGGGAAGTTATGGGGTGAGTCGTGTTGCATGTGTTGTACTCTTCTTCACTCACCTCCAACACCGAATCTTTTCCCTTCGCGTACTTGAAATCTTGCAAAACCAAAATCGCACCGATTGATATTGTCATGCATTATATTCACAATATGACACATTAATGTGTATATACAAGAGACGAGAGAGAGAGACTTACAAAGAGTGTCGTTGATTTGAAACCGGTTTCGGTGAGACCAATGAGTATAATCCTCGGAAGGAGTAGGGACCCAACCATCTTTCCCACCAACATAGAACTTGTAACCATTTGATAACCCTATCGTAAACCCCAAACCCATCAACGTCACAATCATCAAGTAAACATCAAACCTTTTGATCAAACCCATCTCTCCCAAAACTTTTTTGTTTCTCACTTTTCTTCTTGAATTGTGTGTGTTTTGATTTGCAACTTCTTGGGGTGCTTTGTATGTGTATTTATGGTGAAAGTAGAGAAGTCATAGCCGTTGGGTGAAGCTTTTTTGGCTGCATCTATTCTCTAGAGAAAATGCAAAATTAATTAGAAGCGTTTCGTTTTTTTTTAGCTCCTCTTCTTTTTTTACACGTTTCGACATGCAATGGACTTGTCTTAACGGCTATCTTCTCTTTCACGCTCTTTCTCCACTCCCCTTAGAAACAATCATTATTTTAACCAGATCTTGTCATTTGTTAGTCATCAATTACAAATTTGAAATCAATCTTTTATTTTACTTACGTAACGTATTCTTTTATAAAAAAAACATATGATATTAGTCCTGGACAGAAAATGTGAAAATTTGTTCCTAAAATGAATTATTAGCAAAAGGGACAATAAAGTGTTTGTGGGCTTTTTTCAAATGGATCATGTACATTTCTCCTCTACATTTAAAGCCCAGCTAGTTGGACAATCTTTAGAAAACAAAAACTTTATTTTCTATATTAGTGGGATATGCGTGCTTATATTGAGAAATTAAGAATTATACACATTTTCTCCCAAGAATTTTAAATCACAACTAGTTAGAAGAATTTTAAGTGGATGTGCTCAACTTAATCAGGCTCAAATTAAATATTGATCGTTCCTAAAACGTGAAATCGTAGCCCAATTTTCTACTTATGTTTTAAGTCAAAAGACATTAATTTTAGCATTAAGTTTTTTCAGGCAACTGTTTTGGGAAACAAGAAGTTTTAAGGCGTAAGCAAGACCTTGAGAATGCGAGGTTTCAACAAAAAAAAAGAAAGCTTAAACTAACAAATCACGCTTAGTCCTCAATCCAACATTGAACCTTCGTTTACCAAAAAAAGAACAAATATTTTTTTATTTTTTTTAAAAAGCAGAGAGAAACGAAGTATCGACTTGTTCAACAAATGGGTAATTAGAGAGGAGTTGATTGTGAAGCTTCAACGACCGCGGAACAAATTTCTAAATTCAATTGGGAGTTTGTAAAAGATTGGCAGATAGACAATCTTCAATCATGTCTCTTTAAGTTGTTTATCTGTAAATCATTCTGTTCTGTCTGCTGTCTGATACATCCACCAATCTTCTTGCAAAACCAAAACCTAGATTGTTTGACTTCACTCGGAGCAAAACTCTTCTCTCCATCTTCTTCTCCGTGCGTCTTCTATTCCATAGCAATGGATTGTTCTCTTCAGTGACGTGGGGTTCGAAGCAAAACTCAAATCAGTTCTGATCCGGTCAAAATTTTCCGTTTAATCAATAAAAATGGGATTTTGGAGCTGTGGTATGAAGAAGCGAGAACATTTGGGGGTTTTGGGATTAGGGTTCGAATGGCAGCTTATCTTCTCGTTGTCGATTTTGTTGGCGGTTTCGCAACAAGCGGAGGGACTTAGACCCATAAGGGAGAAAACTCGATCATGGAGCGATGAGGTTTGTTGTGTTTCACTCGAAAGTTTCTTCATTTTGGTCAAACCGATGAATTCCCAGATTATTAGCTGTTCGAAGATAATGCAATATTGAGCTGATCATAGTAAAATGAAAATCCAGGAGTAGACTAGTTTCAAGTCTAATCTATTGATTTGATTGATCAAGCTCAAAATGTTTAAATTTATATAGTTTAGTAACGGAGTCTCGTGTAGAGACCGGTTCGTCGTTTACAGAAGTAGAACATATGTTTAGTGTGGAATTTAAGATGAGATTTGCAATTTGAGTATGAATTTGCAAGCTGGATGTGGGATGTGAAAAGTGAACAAGATATTAGACTAAGCAGACTAATTTTGGGTAAATGGTTTAATTTTGTGTGATCTTGCAGTGGCTCTTTGGTAGAAAACAAGTAACTGAAGGAGGTCCGTTTTCAGCATGGAATATAACAGGAACATATAGAGGTTTGTGGACATGTAGCAATAACCCTGAACGCTCTCATGGGTTTTGGGTATATTATATGTCTATTGCTTTATGTTCTTAGACAAGTTATCAAACTTAAAGTGGGTATTTTTCAGGAAATTGGAAGTTTCTGGACTCTGTAAATAGCTCTTCAAAAGTTCAGGACTTCCAGAAAGAAAATGGTAATTCTGTGGTGGAGTTAGTGGCTGTTCCAACGAAGATAACTGGTGTGCATTATGTTCAGGTGAACAATTCAGCTGCTAAACTCTGTATCAAGGGATCCTCCTTGATCTTATATCATGCTAATATTGAACTTCTTCAAATGTTTAATGGAACAGGGTGTAGGTGTTTTCCATGACGTGTTTGACAATGAACAGAATTTGGGTGGTACCCAAATTAATCTTGAAGGTGTATATATATGGCCCTTTAGACAACTCCGCCTTGTTGCTAACAGGTACTAACGTTTGATTTATTTTGAAGATTTATTATCGAGTCTTAACTCTAAGGTTTGTCTGTGCTTTACTTGACTTAACACAGCGGCAAGGAGAGGGATTCAGGGCAAGAAGACAACAATCTTCTCTCAAATCCCTATCATCTGGTAATGCTTTAGACCTTTGTTTAATCCACTTAAGCAATGATTGCTCCAAGAGCTTACTAGTGTCAACTTTCTGCTGTTGGGACAGCTCGGAATCTTCTCTTCTCAAGTGTTTCAAGAATCTCCAAGAGACAGAATACTGAAACGGAAAATTTGTAAGCAGTATCCTAATGTTTCAGTACAGGTTACCTTACAGTGACTCTCTGATCTTCAATTGTCTTGTATACTTCAGCTCCATTAAATGAGATGGAGAAGCACTGTAATGTCGAAATAGCTGCTCGGATATCTCGTGTGGCTTCTAGTGAAAACAGTATGCATTCTAACTTTAAACATTGTGGGGGATTCTGGCGTTGCCTTGGTCTCCTTAGTCACATTTTAATCGTATGTTGATGGACTTTTTCCATATTTTTGGTTAGATGGAGACAGAAACTATTATCACATGGAAGGACTGATGGAAAGTCCCGGTGTAGGCGATGACGGTGATTGTTTCTCTCCTTTGTTACTGAATGCGACCTCTGTGAATGTCGAAGTCTACTACAACAAAGCTGTGAACTATACACTGATGGTCACTTTTGTATCCTTTTGCTCAAAAGTCGTTTACCCTTTCATAACAGAATGCTGAGTACTTGTGCAGTTCCTTAACTTTGTATTGGACTAGGTCTCTTTCCTCCAGGTTCTTCTGTTGATACGGCAGATGGAGCACGGTAACACACAATCTGTAAGCTTCTGATGTAAACCAGATGGTCTGATATCGTTATTCTTGTACAGAATGAAGAAAAGATACTAACTTTCGAAAGCTCTTGTGTATACAAGGGTGCTGCCAAGGTCTCCATCGTCATGATTGGGCAACAAGCGATCATGGATGCTTATTTATGCCTTTTACATCTCACGGCCGGGATATTAGTTGGTATGCATTACTCGTTCATTGTGTTTGGAGTCTGCTACTTGGCATTGTAATGTTTTTTTCTCACATCTCTCAATCGCTGTTAAACCTAAAAGCTTACAACTTTCTCATGCAGAGTCTCTGTTCAATGCATTTGCAACCGCTGCGTTCTTCAAATTCGTAGTCTTTTCGATTTTTGAGATGAGATATCTTCTGGCCATATGGAAAGCAACCCGGCCTTCGAACAGCGGAGAGGGTTGGGAAACAATGAGGCGTGAGCTGTCCTTTCTCTACAGCCGTTTCTGTGAGTAACTTAGCTTCTTTGGTGTTTGTTTTATCGATTGAGAACTAGACTGACGTTTCATCATTAACAGATGGGATCCTTCTTGGAGGCATACTGATTATGTACCAGTTCCACAACTACATGCGGCCGATTCTTCTTCTCATGCACTCATTTTGGATACCACAGATAGTCACCAACGTCGTCCGGGATTCAAGAAAGCCTCTGCACCCGTATTACATCTTAGGCATGACGGTTACACGGTTAGCTATACCGTTGTATGTTTTTGGATGCCCTCACAACTTCATGCGTGTAGACACCAGCAAGCTCTGGTGCGTATGCTTCTGCACTTTCATGTGGTTGCAAGCTATCATTCTTCTTCTTCAGCACTATTTTGGTTCACGTTGCTTTGTGCCTCGTCAGGTTAGTAGGTTTACATATGAAACGTTCAATCTAATAAAGTGAACTCATGAAGATTTTAGTGCTAATCAATCTCTTTCTTCATCGTTGTTTGCGCCTACATGCAGATGCTACCAGAGAAATACAACTACCACAGAAGATGTAATCAGGAAGCAAGCCGCAATACTGATTGCGTCATCTGCATGACAGCCATTGATCGCAGACAGCGTACCAGTGATTGCATGGTACAGCAGTTTCTTCACCCGGAAGCTAAATCTCAGCTTATCTTAACTACATTTTTGTAACCTTAATAGACAGAATCATGAGCGTGCTTGTTCTGAAAATAGGTTACTCCATGTGAACATTTCTTCCACTCGGGATGCTTACAGAGATGGATGGATATAAAAATGGAGTGCCCTACTTGTCGGCGTTCGCTTCCTCCAGCTTAGAGGATGTTTCTTGGTTTGTTAGGATGTAATGACTTCACTCAGTTTAATTGCAGGTAACAGCTCAAATCTAACTTTCTAACCTTTTTTCTTTCCATTTTTAGACGATTCTTTGATTTAATTAGCTGGCTCTTTGATTTTGATTTCAGGTCCTTGGAGAGGTGTAGAAGACTTTTAGATGAAAGCAGAGCAAAGACGAAACTGTAACTGCGGCTAGAAACCGCGGATATACATTGTGTTCTGTATAAACTGTATAATGTTACAATCTTAGTGCATATTCTTTCACCCCACAACCCAATCTTTCGCATATATTTCTTGTTCTTCCATCTTTCTTTTTCGCATACAAGTGAATCCTTAATGCTCACGCTGGACCAGGAGCAGTGGCAGGTCCAGCTGTCGACGCTGCAACCGAAGGAGCCATGTCCGAGCATTTGTAGTCGTTGCAGTCTACAGGGTGGTCAAGTACAGGTTTACAGACTTTTTGGCTCCGCTGGAGCGGTTTGTCAGGCAGACAGTTGTTGCGATCATCGAAGGCTATTCCTCTGGAAGTCAGGTTCTTGCAGATGCCTTCTTCTTCATTGAAATAGTTGTCGGAGATGGTAAGGTTCATCAGGCTAGGCAGAACGCAGACTCCAAGATGGAGAGTGCCAGTGAACATGTTGTGTTCCAGATTCATTAGCTCGAGACGGCCTAGTCCTGCGAGACTGTAAGGTACAGGACCGACTAAACTGTTGTCGCTCACGTCAAGGACTCTTAACTTGTAGAGATATCCGACTTCAGGGGGTAGACATCCAGACAAGCTCGAGTTGATTAGGAGAAGCTCTTCCAAGGTATCTGCAAAGCGAGATATGGTTGGAGGCAGACAACCGCTGAAATCGTTGTTGGCAAAGACTACAACAGAGGCGGTAGTTCCATTGAAATTCCGAGGTATGAGGCTTGTTAACCGATTGTTGTTCACGAAAATGGCGTCGAGAGGATTGCTGAAGAGTTGTGGAGGCAAGGGGCCTTCAAACTCATTGTAACGAAGGTCAAGGAACTTTAGAGAAGGGAGTGAGAGGACAACGTCTGGAAAGGGACCTACGAAGCGGTTGTTGCTGAGGTCGAGCTCATAGAGTAAGGAGAGATTGGCTAATGAACGAGGAAGGATGCCGCAGAAGCGGTTGCTATTGAGATGGATGAGAGCAAGGTCAGAGAGAAGGCCAATGGCTTCAGGCAGGAAACCAGCGATGTCTCCGTGGTTGAGATCGATTCCGGCAACAACTAGAGTGCTTGGATCGGAAGGAGATGGTGCACAGAAGATGCCAGTGTAGCTACAGACTAAGGGACCAAACCAGTCTCCAGTCAAGTTCTTTGGATCGGAATAGATGACCTTTTTCCATGCTTTAAGCGCACGGTACGCTTGCTGAAGATGCTGGTTATGGTTTGGGGAGGGACTTGTGTGGTGGTGAAGGCTATGCTTTGCGGTTGATACTAAAGAGACATGAAAGAGAAGAACTGAGATAAGGGTGTGAAATGTGAGAGAGAAAGCCATTGAAAGACAAGTTATGGATCCTTTGTTATATGTGTTATGGATCTTATATAGAGAGAGTTTGAAGTTTCAGTCTTTAGAGCAAGGAATGCAGAGGCTGAATTAAGTGGTGGCAATATGTTCAAGGAAAAGGACTCGGCTCCTTACTTGTTGCTGTCTGAAGTTGTTTAAGTGGGATCTGAGTCTGACACTTCAAGACCAAAATCTTTTAAGTTGGATTTAGATCACTCAATCCTAATTATACAAACTTTTGCATAACTTTGCATACAATTTCTTTGGATCTCTCGGCTTATGATATTATCAAGTTATTATAATATAAAGTTTTCATGTGTATCAAGTGGTGCCTCAATATTCTAAAAGCAACCTTTAAACAAACGCACACGGATTCATTCACTCATAGACCTCTTTAAGGACTTTTCCTCTCTTCTTCTTTTAGCCATCGTTTAGCCACTACCAGAGCCATATTTCTTGCCCAAGAAAATGAGTTGGAGCTGGTCATAGCCAGCGAGCACACCGGCGCCTGCAACGGCACGGAGGATGTTGGCCCCAGCACCTTTGAAAAGTGACTTGGCACCTTCCTTCTTGACGATCTGAGAGAAGGCCTCAAGAGAACTCTTGTACTTGACCGCTTCACCTGATGTCATCATCATTCTTCTACGCACCGTGTCGATCGGGTAAGACGCCAGTCCAGCTCCAACGGTGATTCCCCATCCCAGCAAGAAACTCGCCAAGAAACTATCCTATTAACACCTTAAAAACCCCAATGAGTAAAAACAGAAACAGAGGACTCTTAAATAACATGTTGCAATGATAAAGAGTTTCTTTAACCTGGAGACCATCGACAAGAACCACAGGCTTCAAGGAATCATACAGTCCAAAGTAGAGCGCACGGTACACGACAATCCCGACACACGAGATGCTGAAACCTCGGTACAGCCCGGCGACGCCATCAGAGGCTAAGGTCTTGCTGTACACGTCAACCATGCCGTTAAACTGCCTCTGGCCACCCATCTTGGCCACCACTTTCGCATCGTTGGCCAAACGGGTACGTGCGTAATCCAAAGAGTAGACGAAAAGCAGAGACGACGCACCAGCTGCACCACCTGACGCCAAGTTCCCTGCAAACCACTTCCAATACCCATCTTTGTCTTTCTTGACGTTGAAGATACTCTTAAAGTAATCTCTAAACGCAAAGTTCAACGCCTGCAAGAAACAGAAACAATCTTTGCTTTCAACACACGTCACCACAAACACCAATTCAGAAGAAGAAGAAGAAGAAAGAGCTAATTAACCTGAGTGGGGAAGTATCTGATAACATTGGCAGTGTTGCCTCTCCAAAGTGAAACCATGCCTTCTTCTTGGATTGTTCGGCCGAAACAATCACTGATTCCTTTGTATGGTCTAGAGAGACGACCGGATTTGATCATCTCATCTTGGTTCTGAATCAAGAGCTTCACACGCTCGATCGGCGCTGCTGCTGTCTTGGAAACAGCAGCTGAGACTCCTCCCATGAGGAAATCGATCCAGAAACCATTAATAGATTTCTCGTTAGGAGCTTGTGCAGATACTGGCAATAAACCATGTGGTAGAAGAGAAGAAGAGCCAATGCCATGATTAGACAGACTCTGCAAACCTCCATTAACATAAGCACCAGAGACACTGTGATTAAGTGTTTGCACACTCGGAGAAAGTCTGTTTTTCAAGGTGGATTGTCCATGAAGCTTCTGAAACACCGATGAATGTGTTGATCCATCCATTTTCTTCTTCTGTAAAACTCAGCAAAGGAAAAAAAATACAAATTAAACAACTATTTCTCGCTCTCTCTCAACATTTCTATTCTTGCATGCTTAAAACGACGAGGACAGAGAACAGAGAAGCCATCATCAAACACTTTCCATAGGACCATACCGATCCATTCATTGCAACATATAAGAAAGCTAACTATATTCGTACACAGTTTCATTAAAGTTAAACTAAGAGAAGTGTCAATGATTAAAGCTAAAATATGTGGAGCCAAGAGTAAAAATCCATGGAAGCTTACCGAAAGATTTCTCTCCGAAGCGTGGAGAAGAGACAAAAAATCTTGAGAGAAGACGGAAACGGTGGAGTAGGGCCGGTTCGGTTTTAAAGGTAGTAAGCGAAAAGACGGAAATGGACACAAGATAATCGAAAATTACGAAAATGTATCTTTAGTCCTTTGACGTATGGGCCCATTTTAAGGGACCCGAGTCGTCCTGAAGATTATTTTGTACTTATCTTTATCTACTTTGATTTTTTGTCTTTTCGTACTTACTTATTTTTATTAACTTGGATAATTAATTTCCTAGTAATAAGCTTACAGATATACTATAAGATAAATATAAGAAAACACGAAGATAATATTAAGAAATTCAAGATAAGTGAAAGAGAACTTGGCTAGAATCAATCCGATTAAGAAGGAAGCATGAGACTTACATGTGTTCATAAAACTAACCATGCATAATAATCTCCACCTTATAAACTTTATTTGACTACTATATATATATTATAGAGAAGAGAGAATATTATGTATTGAGATAATTTGTATTACACTTGAGAGCTTTACATTTATACAAGAAAGCTATGGTGTAAACTAAGGAAAGACAATATTTACACATAAAGAAGAATGATATGAGCCGATGATGAAGGCAATCATATCACGATTATTGACTATCACATATCAATCATATTGATTGTATATTTCTAATATGCCCCCTCAAGATGGAGGGGCTTGCGAAACTCCAATCTTGCGTCGTAGAAGAGTGAACTGTGAAGTCGTTAGAGGTTTGGTTAGACCATCTGCTAACTGATCATGCGTGGAAACATGTGCGACCCGTAACGTGCCTCCCTGAACTTGTTCTCGAATAAAATGATAATCCAAAGCAATATGTTTCATTCGAGAATGAAACACTGGATTAGCACACAGATAAGTTGCTCCTATGTTATCACAATATATGACCGGAGGGGTAGTGCTGCCGAAACCAAGTTCTGAGAGTAAAGAACATACCCATCTGATTTCTGAAGCTGTATTGGCTACTGCTCGGTATTCTGCTTCGGTTGAAGATCTTGCAACCCCCTTTTGCTTCTTTGAGGACCACGAGACAGGCTGGTCTCCGAGATAGACGATGTACCCATTGGTGGAAACGTAGTCGTCTGAATCACCAGCCCAATCGGCATCCGTGAAGGCATGAACAGTGAGATTATCAGACTTGCTGATGAAGAGACCGTGAGTTGATGTTCCTGCCAAGTATCGTAAGACTCGTTTTGCCGCTTGCCAATGATCTGTAGTTGGAGACTGCATATACTGTGACAATTTGTTGACAGCGTATGCAATGTCGGGGCGTGTGAAAGCTAAGTATTGGAGACTTCCGATCAAGGTGCGGTACTCTGTTGGATTAGAGTGAAGGATCCCTGATTTCGTGAGCTTTGGAGATGTAGCCATTGGAGAAGCAACCGGTTTTGCATCGTGCATATTCATTTTGGCAAGAAGATCATGAATATACTTTCTTTGGTTGAGATGTAGTCCTTGTGGGGTTCTTAGTGCTTCAATTCCAAGGAAATACGAGAGTTCACCTTGGTCTTTGACAGAAAAACGGGTGGATAGGTCTGTGATGACTTTCTCCACCGCATCGTTGTTGTTTCCGGTAACGATGATATCGTCAACGTAGACAAGAACGTAGACAAAAACTTTGTGATGCTGCAAGATAAAAAGACATGTATCTGCAAGAGAGTTCTTGAAACCAACATCAACAAGATACCTCTTAAGCTCCAAATACCAGGCTCGGGGAGCTTGCTTTAAGCCATACAAGGCTTTTCGTAATTTGCACACGTAATCTGGCCTGTCAGGATCCACAAATCCAGGTGGTTGTTTAACATATACTTCCTCATCAAGTGTCCCCTGTAGAAAGGCGTTATTGACATCTAATTGTCTTAGACGCCAATTTTTGCAAACCGCAATCTTGAGAACCATTCGTGTTGAGGTGGATTTGATGACAGGGCTGTATGTCTCCTCAAAGTCGACTCCTTCTTGTTGATTGAAGCCACGAGCAACCAGGCGGGACTTGTATTTATCAAGTAAGCCATCAGAGAAATACTTGATACGGTAAATCCATTTTGTGTCGATTACGTTCTGAGTTGGTGAAGGAGGGACCAAATCCCATGAACGATGAGCGATTTGAGCATCATACTCTGAGGACATCGACTTTCTCCAGTATTTGGATTTAAGAGCTTGCTTAAGGGTTCTGGGTTCTTTTTCTTTGTCGGTAGAGAGAAGAAGGCTGAATTTGTGTTTGGGTTTTGAGATATTATTTTTGGATCGGGTTATCATTTGGTGGGTATTTTCGGTTTGGTTTGGTTGATTTTGCTGGTTTGAATCGTCGGTTTGATTTGAGTGATTTGGCTGAGCTATGTTTTCTTGTTGGGCCTGATTTGAGGTTGGGCTTGGCTGGGTTTGGTCTGTGTTTAGAGAAGGATTTGGGTTATGTTCACGAGAGGTAGAAGAAGCCGATGTCGACGGTGAAATTGAGGAATCATCCTCCGGGATTGGATTTTCCGGCGGTGACGGTGGTGAAGAGGACGACGATTCGTCGTCGGAGGAATGTGGTTGAGCCGGTGGTGACGCGAATCCCGACTGGGCAGAGGCGGAGCTATCATCCGCCTGAGGACTTTGATGATTTGCATTGTCGTTGGGTGAAGAATCTGAGCTGGGAGCCACGGCTGATGACGCTGGCGGGACCGGAGGCTGAGCATCGATGAGTGGTAAGTTTGAAATAGAGGTGACTGTGGGAGTCCACGGAAGAGAAGTTTCAGAGGGAGTGGTGGAAATGGAGCGAGAAAGAGAGAGAAATGGATATTGTGTTTCATCGAAACGCACATGGCGTGAGATGTACAAACGATTTTGGGTGGGATCTAGACAGAGATAAGCGCTTTGTGTTAAGGAGTAGCCTAGAAAAACACAAGGCTTGGAGCGATTTTGAAGTTTGTTGGTGGTATAGGGACGAAGCCAAGGGAAGCAAAGACATCCAAAGATACGAAGTTTATTGTAGTTTGGTTCAATTTTGAAGAGCGTTTGAAGAGGAGAGTTGAGAGAAAGGGTTGGAGTGGGCATTCTGTTTATGAGATAGACAGCAGCAGCGAAAGCATAAGTCCAATATGTGTTTGGAATAGAAGCTTTGGTGAGAAGAGTTAAGCCAGTTTCGACAATATGACGATGTCGACGTTCAGCTAACCCATTGTGTTCCGGGGTATGAGGAGGAGAAGTGAGATGAGTGATACCTTTAGATGCAAGAAAATCACGGAGGGCAAGAAATTCACCTCCGTTATCTGAGAATAAGGTACCTATTTTTGTTTGAAAGCGGTTTTCAACTAGATGAGTGAAACGAACGAATGTTTCACGTACTTGAGACTTGAGTTTAAGTGGATAGAGCCAAATATATCTGGAATATTGATCAACGATAATTAAATAATATTTATAATTATCGATAGAGACTATGGGAGAGATCCATACGTCTGTAAAAAGAATTTGAAGTGGGCGAGTGGCAACAAGAGATGTTTGAGAAAAAGATAACTTATGACTTTTATTAGAAAGGCAATCACTGCAACATGTAATTTGAGATAAAGAAGAATCGGAAATAGGTAAAGAAAACTTTGTAAGAGTAGTTTTTAGGATAGAGTGAGACGGATGGCCTAAACGGGAATGCCAATCTGCCGCTGTCGTTTTATTATTGGTAGAGGAGGTAAAAAGAATTTTAGGAAGTGAACTTGGCCACTCATAGAGCTCATCCTTGGTGCGTCCTTGGAGTAATTGGGCCCCCGTGCTGAGATCCCTCACCTGAAAATAAGAAGGATAGAACTGAACCGTTACTTGGTTTGCATTGCATAGTTTATAAACTGAGATGAGGTTCTTTTTGATTGCAGGGACACAAAGCACATTATTCAAAGATAATGGACGTTGAGAGGAAGATAAGAATGTGGAACCAGTGTTTGTAATGGCCAAACCATTTCCATCGCCGATAATGACTTCTTCACCTCCGGTGTAAGGCTGGTGCAACGCAAGGTTTGCGAGATCAGAAGTAACATGATGTGTAGCACCGGAGTCTAGAAGCCACGGTGGGGTCACTTGAGAACCACTGGCTAAGTAATTTGCTCTTGGCTGCCACGGCTGAGGAGATGGGAGAACACCAGTGTTCTGTCGGGAAAGTTGTGGGCAACGACGAGCGCTGTGTCCTTGAACACCGCAAATTTGACACTTTCCAAGGTAAGGACGTGGCTGCCATGTGGTGTTGTTGGTGTTCGTTTGTTGCTGCCAAGGCTGATTGCGATTGTTGTTCTTGTGGTGTGGCTTGAAGCGGTTGGTGACAACATTGGCAGAAACAGGAAGCGATTGAGCTGGTTCAGAGGTGATGAGCTTGGCTTCATGGTTGATGAGTTTTTCATGCAACTCTGTTAGCGTTGGAGGTGCATCACGTCCTTCAACCTGATCAATGACGGATTTGTAATCCTCCGGCAGACCTTCGAGAACAAACTCAATTTGATCTTCAAGATCAATGACTTTGCCGAGAAGCGCGAGTTGATCAAAACGTGTGATAAGCCCTTGAAGGTACTCATCCACTGTTTTGGTTCCTTTTCTCCATTGTTTGAGTTGATGTTTCAACTGCTTAATGTGACCACGACTGGGTTTCGCGTATGTGGAAGCGAGTGTGTCCCAGATTTCAGTTGTGGTCGTTGCTTTTGAGAGAATGGGCTGGATGGAGAGGGAGATAGCACCGAGAATGGCGCTATAGAGGAGCTTGTCCTGTCGCTTGTAGAGAGCGTGAGCTGGATTGTTAGTGGCAGATCCGTTAATAGTAATGGTTGGATCTGGCGATGGTTTGGAACCATCGAGAAAGTGAGCCAATTCGTACCCGTCAAAGAGAGCGTGAACTTGGCGACTCCACATGATGTAGTTTGTGGCATTCAACTTGGTAACATTGGTCATGTTAACATGAAGAAGAGAGCCTTGCACAGTGGGGGTTTGAAGGGTGGGATCAGCGACACCATTGTTAATTGGTGGAGAAGTCATTTTTGAGCAGAAAAGAAGAGGAGAAAAACGAGAAGAAGGAAGAAGAAAAGAGGAGTTTTGAGCTAGGTATTGATAGCCTGCTCTGATACCATATAGAGAAGAGAGAATATTATGTATTGAGATAATTTGTATTACACTTGAGAGCTTTACATTTATACAAGAAAGCTATGGTGTAAACTAAGGAAAGACAATATTTACACATAAAGAAGAATGATATGAGCCGATGATGAAGGCAATCATATCACGATTATTGACTATCACATATCAATCATATTGATTGTATATTTCTAATATATATATCGATATGTAGTGATCACACACGAACCATCTTACCTTAATTAGCTAGTGTACGTGATCAGTTAAACATATCAATGAAGATGCACCGTGGCATATTGCTCGTGATCACACTCTTGGCCCTGATCAAGACCGCGGTTTCCTACCGTTATCCGATAGAGCAGTGCCGTGACGTGTTCGAGAGTTTCATGCCGTGCATGGGATTCGTCGAGGGAATATTCCAGGAACCTTCTCCTGAATGCTGCAGAGGCGTGACTCGCTTGAACAACATCGTCAAGTTCACGTCTCCAGTTACTATACTCTTTCTTGATCTTTCGGCTTCGGTTTCTTCTCACCATTGATTATTAGTTACCGGTATAGATATATATATATATATATATATATATATATATATATATATAGCCTAATTAACGGACGTTAATATATATGACGCAGAGATCGTACCGAGGGAGTGGAGAATTAGAGAGAGTGTGTGAATGCATAGAGATAATGGGAAGAGCAGATCATCCTCCTTTTCAGCCTCTTGCCATTAACAATCTTCCTCTCCGTTGTTCTCTTACTCTCAGCTTTCCTGTCTCCGTTGGAATGGACTGTTCTCAGTTATATTTCCATTATCCTCTCCATATCTTATTTTTTTATTTCCTATTCTTTATCCTAAAAATGTCAGTTTATTACATTTTTCCGTATGTGTAAAGGAGCTAATCAAGTTGTATTTTTCTGGTTACAGGTTTAGAAACACGAAGGATCCCGACGCTGGTAAATTAAATTAGTTTAAAAGTATATATGAATGTATGTTGGAAAGGGAAGATTTGTAATAGCTATGTTACTTATATGAATAGTCGAGTTTATTGTATTAGTGACTCGTGTTACAAAAGCAATCAAAGTTTTCTTTAAACGATTATGTATATTAATCAGCTGTCTTCTACTTCTTAATTCTTAGTAGTTAATATAACCATTATTGATAAGATAAAAAAGGAGTACAATATTGTTTCAAGAAAGAAAACCATAACTTGTAGTTAAACGACCAAATTTCTTGCTCTCTCAACATTTATACACACTACGCTATAAAGAATGGTATTTGTAATGCATATATCAATCATAGAAGAAGAAAAGCTTTTAGTTTTCTCCAAAGCTCTCCCTTGAAAAAGATTATAGTGATAGCAGATGATAACACATCAAAAACCTTAATTTGAGAAGCATCCTTAGGAAAGAAAAAATGGGAACAAAACTTTCACTTAATTTGCTCCATTGATGAATCTCAATTTGCCAATTGAAGATGTAATCCAACAATCGACTAAAATGGAAAGATATCAGTAATTAAGCAGACTAAACCTAAACAGCAGGAGGATTAATTTTACTTTGATCCAGAGATCCAGAGAGTGAAAACCCTTAAGACTTGTGAAAGAGTAAAAAAAGTTTAGGACATGACCGTTGTGGAGATTGGAGACATTTAAAGGAATTTAAAAGCATTCTTCTTTTCTTTTTCTAATGTATGTATTTTCTGTAAGTAAATTTCAAAAGGTTTCAGGTCCAAAATGGAAAAAACACATATTGGGAAAATTACGAAAATACTACTACATTCCACTGGCACGTTTCCTTCTGGGGGCCATTTTAAGGAACCGAATCGTTGTATCATGAATCCATGATGGCTGTTTTGAATAATTAAGTTATTTATTTTTGTTTATCAATTTTAGACCATATCGGTCGTTGTTGCAAGTGGCTAGGACAGTACAAGCACACACTCACTCACACCTACCAAAAAAAAAGGGAGATATATCACGCCTGACGCAGTTTAGAGACAGCTTAATTAAGCATTATGTCCCGGTACCAGTTAAAAATAGTGAGAAAATAAAATAAAGACTGGTTAGGTCTAACAAATTAACATATACAAATTGCATGATGACTTACGAAGGATACACGAGAGTTACATGTTTCTGTAAACTAGCCATCGTCTACTCCATATATAAACTAGTTAGTTAATATATATTTAAAATTTTAAAGGATATATATAGATTTGTGATGCAACACGGATCATCTAACTACCTTCGCTAATACCCATCAGTCGTCATAATCAGTAAGTTACTGATTAATTTACGATGCATCGTGCTCTATTGCTCATGACCCTTATAATCACATCCGCGGTTTCCTCGAACGACGAAGAGCAGTGTAGGGACATGTTCAAGAGCTTCACTGAAGGAATGTCTCTACAACCCTCTCCACAGTATTGCAGAGGAGTGAGCCACTTGAATAACGTCCTCAAGCTCACGTCTCCAATTACTGTAATTAATCGTTTCTTCTCCTTTTACTATTTATACGTTTTCTTTTCAACGTGACTAACCGGAGTTGCGATATGTAGTTGCAAGATTTGAAGAAAAATAATAAAGGGAAGGAAGGGCTAGGGAAACGGTGTGAATGCATGCAGTTAGAAGTCATTTGGAAAATAAGATGTGTAAGATGCGAACAAGACCCTAACACGAATGTAACCGAATATGAATCGCATGTGAATGTTTTATAGATCTCTATATATACCGAGATGCATCTTGTGAAAGATTATAGTATATATCTCTTAGTTGTTTCCTTTTATCTTATAGTTTCGTTTATACTTAGTCCTCTATTTCGATTGGGACTAAATCCATTAAAAGTTTTTCACAATGTTCTCTGTCTCTCCCCGACTAAAAATTCTAGCGACATAATAAATTTAATGTCTACTTATAACTGCCAAACAACGAGGTTCTGCTTTCCATATTTAATGATAAATTCAGTTTTGTCTTTGATTTGTAAAACGACAACTTACCTACCGCCACCACTTCTCTTGAACGTTTCCACTATATGTATACAATTTCATTGAGCTAAATACGTTTATTTTTATTCGAACCAAGTTGATCCTTTAATTAGTCGTCCAAATTGACAAGGCTTGACTCGAAGAAAACAAAAGAATAATCGGTCCATACAATAAGGATGCATCCGATTGATCGCCAGAGAGGGTAAGAGGTTTTCATACGTAAAACATAATGGTAAAAGATGACAAAATGTGTAGATGTAATTTATATAAATTTATAAATTGACTTTATAATTTCGATTAATATATTGAAATCACTAAAATACTATCATTACTATCACTTAGTTTGATTAGTTTTCGCACAAGTACTCATCAAACAAAAACTCTTGAATTAATCAAGAAAGGGTGGTTAAAAAGTGATCACTAAACCTCGGCTAGACAAATCACCAACTCTTTGGCCCCTCGTATATGTGTTTGATTGTTAATTAGTGCGATCTTTATCTTCTTGATGATCAAATGGAAGAAACTCTTAGGATAATTGTGTTTCTATAACATTGAACTACATGATGGTTTACCAAATGATTCTATTTTTATCCGCTTGACTAAACTAACTAAGCTTTTAAGTAGCTCTGGGCATTTCGGGACGGAAATCCCATTCCCACCTTTACCCGTTTAAAATTTCCTGAACTTTTCGGGAATAGGAATTTGCATTTTCCCGTTTGGGAACATTTATCTAATTCAAATGGATAAAGGAAGGGTAAGGGAAGGGTAAGAGATTTCCTGATTTTCCCGTTTACAAAATAAAAAATTGAAAATTAGATATTTTCTTCTTAAATATCCCAATTTTTCCCATATTTTCCCGAATTTTCCCATATTTTCCCGTATTTTTCCCGTAATTTTCCATATTATCTTCAATTTTCCCGATTTATTAAGACTTCGGGTATTATTTTTTGATTCCCAAAATTCCCATTCCCTTCCCATTCCCGTGGTTTCCCGTCCCGTTATAATAAGGGAATGCTTCGGGAATCATATTTGGTTTCCCGAATTTTCCATTCCCGTCCCATACCCGTCAATTCCCATACCAAAACCCGAAATGCCCAGGGCTACTTTTAAGATTTGGAAAAATCGGACGACTTGCAATTGGAAGGGACGAAGAAGACTCTTAATTTGAAAGTGAATCTATTATTAGTTCTGCCGACAAGAATATGTGGAGAATAATAAAATGAAAAAAAAAAACTATTATAGTACTTGGCTGTTACATTTAATTTAGAGATGGGAAACAACTTGTACACAATAATGTCGTAACAAAATACTATAAGGAAACCGACATCTTCACTAAACAAAGATCAAATAAGGACAGCTACGAATATTGATTTACAGGAAAAAAAAACTAAAGTTATAAATCAATGCTTAACTTAATATTCTGATAAACCTATAAAATTATAAGGACTTACTGTAATTCTTTACATATTAAATCTTAGAGAGTTGTTTAAAACGATTACGATAAACAAAGGGATTAAAATGAGAAAGAGGAAAAGTCGTGGGGAGAGAACGCGTTCGCATTGGACGACGCAGCCGATAGGCGATGATATGATTATGTTACAGTCACCCAGCAGTTCACATTTCCTTACATTCAAAGTCAAAATCACTTCATAAAACCCATCTCCTCTCTCTCTCTCTCTCTCTCTTGACTCTCTCCATTATTGTCTACTTCATTCATCCATCACACAACATTCATTCACACGCCGACGAAGCGTCGTCTTCTCAAGCTTTTCTCGGAATGGCAGGCAGAGAAATTCTCCATAAGATGAAGGTACGCCTAATCACTCTTTGATCTTTCACGGTGTTACTGTTAGATCTCCTTGATCTGATATGTCCTCACTCCATGTGCTCTGTTTCAAGCAGCTTCCTGATTTGTTTGAAGTGTTTATGGGCCTGGCTCTGTTGTCAGATAGTTACCCTTTGTTGTTTGTTCATGGTTTGATTCGTTTTCGTTCGTCTCTGCTTGGACCTGGAATCAGTTTGTCTGATGTCAGCAATTTCTCTTTTAGCTGAACTTTGAAATTCCTTTTTAGAGTGTTGACCCTTTGGAAAGTTATGATTTTTAGCTGATCCAATCGAAAATTTCACGAGCTTTTGCTTTTCCTGCTCACGGGTATGAAAGAATTTGACGAAATTCGACAGACTTGTTACTTTATTAGGCTATACTGAAAAAAAAACTGCTACTTGTGATAGTTTGTCTGTGGTTATGATAGTGTTCTGTGGTTAAAAGTCTAAAACTTTGCAAAGATGGTAGTTTTATATTCCTTTGTTGTGTTTATGATAGTGTTCTGTGGTTAAAAGTCTGAAACTTTTTGTTCATGGGTGTGAAGATTCTGTGAGTAGACACTGTTTCTGGATCTTTGATCTTGTGTGGTTGCAGAATTAAGTAACTCTATTGTTTTGCTCTGAATTATTTGTTTAAAGGCCGGGCTCTGTGGATCCACACCTGAAACGGGAAGAGGCAAAAGCAAGATGTGGAAGAACATCACACACGGTTTCCACTTTGTCAAAGGCAAATCATGCCATCCCATGGAGGACTATGTAGTATCCGAATTCAAGAAAGTCGAAGGACATGAATTAGGCTTGTTTGCAATCTTTGATGGTCACTTGGGTCATGATGTGGCCAAATACTTGCAGACTAATCTCTTTGACAACATTCTTAAAGAGGTAAAGTAAAATCTTTAACTTGACTCAAAAGAAAATCTAAAAAAGGCGAATCCTTTTGTTGAATTTCAACTTTGTTTTTGTTTTTTTCCTCAGAAGGAGTTTTGGAGTGATACGGAGAGTGCTATAAGGAATGCGTACAGATCAACAGATGCAGTGATATTGCAGCAATACCTCAAGCTTGGTAAAGGCGGATCAACGGCTGTGACTGGGATACTAATCGATGGTCAGAAGCTAGTGGTTGCTAATGTTGGTGACTCAAGAGCAGTGATGTGTAAGAACGGCGTTGCGCATCAGCTCTCTGTTGATCATGAGCCAAGCAAGGAGAGAAAAGAGATTGAGAGCAGAGGTGGCTTCGTATCAAACATTCCAGGTAAAGAGCTAACTAGTTATGGTGTCTTTCTTGCTCCTTGGATAAGCTGATGTTAACGATGTTTAAGTGTTGCAGGGGATGTTCCACGAGTGGATGGACAGTTGGCGGTTGCGAGAGCGTTTGGAGATAAGAGCTTAAAGATACATTTGAGCTCAGAGCCAGACATTACACACCAGGCTATTGATGATCAGACTGAGTTCATTGTTTTCGCCAGCGATGGTATTTGGAAGGTAAGTCTAATGAGTCTGTATTATGATCTTGCTTTGATTTAAGCAAAGTTTCTGATGATGTGTCGATGTTTGTAACTTGCAGGTAATGTCGAACCAAGAAGCGGTTGATGCGATAAAGAGCATCAAAGATCCACAGGCAGCGGCAAAGCATTTGATAGAGGAAGCTATTTCTAGGAAGAGCAAAGATGACATCTCATGTATCGTTGTAAAGTTCCACTAATCATTTATTCTTATTTTCTTTATCAGAATGCTTTTGTTTATTTGTCATCAAGTTTGCAAGATAGAGATATATATTTTCAAGTTGTGTGTAAAATCAGTTAATGAGATTTTCCAAAAGATGTAACATATTGAGTCTGTTTAGCATGTTTTTTTTTTTTTTTAATTTTCTTTTCACAAAAATCAATGGAATAAGAAATTGTGACAAGCTTAAGATACATAACAACAACATAAGAAATGTGTCTTCTTCTCTAACTCTTCTCTCATCTTCAAGTCTCCAATGCTCTGCAAAAATAGGAAAAAAAACAAGAGACAAAGTGATCCGGTTATGCTCAATCAAAACCATACCGAAAAATCCGATCCAAAAAGAGAAAGACAAAAGTAATAAACCGAACAAGAATGAAGAGATAAAGCCTAAACCGGATTAAGCATCAAAGAAATTGCGATTGGTTTGCAGAATGAAAACTTACAAGCGCATGTGTGGTCTTTAGCCATGGGGAAGCCACCACCGAAATGGCACTGATCGGAGAGAGCCAAAACGTCTGACCTGAGTGATACGACGGCTGTGGTCAGAAACTCCATACATCGGCAAAGCCTCCGTCTCTCCTTCGCCTGATCACGGCGGCTACTGAACCAGTGGCAGCACTCGGCGGTTGGCGGCGACTCCTCTTGGACGAAAAACGACCTGCACTCTTCCACCATCACGCTCGCGACGTCTACGCACTCCGGCGGCCAAGGACGGTACACTGCGTCGGTGGTTGTGACCGCAACGAGAAGGCATGTCATCGCAAAAGCTACTTTCATCATCATCCTTACCATGTACTAAATGTTTTTCTTTTGATGTTGGTGGGCTTATATCTACGTAAAACACGTTATCCTGACGCTGTCTTAAATACTTTTACCAGAAAATTTAATTCAGTAACGCATGCGTGAATTTAAATATTTAAAAAACAAAACGGTGATTAAAGATAAAACGAATTAATTATTTTGTGTAGATTTAACTTTCTTAACAAAAATTTTGGGTTAATATGTTGAATAAGGATGCCATGGTTAACGAAACAACATAAATTGGAAATTTGGGAGTTGACCAGTTTGTAGGATACTTTGACCAAATTTAAATTCGATAATGCATGCTAATTTCCATATTTTTTTTTGTGAATAATCTTTAGTAGAATTAAGATTGGTAATCTCTTAGAATTTCTTAAAAATTGGTAATAGAAAAACTTGGTAGGTTATTTGACAGCTGCAGCTAAAACTTTAACAAGACCATTTGGTCCATCGGCCAGTACTGGCCAAAGCGACCTATCATCGAATATGGACAATATATTCTGGCATCTGATCACCGACCACGTTGATTTGTCATCTATTAAATTTTTATATCATAATTTAAGTTATTCCATTAATAAAGTTTAATCACAAGATAATATTTTCGCATTTTATCACCAACTACATTCGTTGTCGTACATTTTTTTATGATGAAAAGGCCAAGAATAATTTTTGAAAAGATAAATCATTGTTCCCCGTAACATTTATTTATTCAGCTCCCTATATTTTTTCCGCAAGATACATAGGGGACATACATTTTATTCAGAATCCATAACTGTTTTTTAGTATGGCCATGTAGAGATTTAACATTTATTTTAACCAATACTGTCAAATTTTATAAAAAAAAACTTTGGGTGTCACTTGAACCCATAAAGCCTCAAGTGGCCTCACCAGACACATACCCTATAAAATAGTATTTGTTGTGTATATAAATGTAGCATTGAACTTAGTATCCATAAGTTCATAAATACCTTCTCTTATTTTGAAACTTTGTCTAAGTAGTCCAACTCGGAACCATGAGCATGAACCTGTTCGTTCCTTCGTTTGCAACGGACCAAGATGAAGAAGTTGAACGCAACATGGAGCCGCAGACGCTGCCCGCTGGTGGCGCCTGGAGGTTCAAAGGCAACAATGCGGCCAAAGAAGCGGCCAGCGTCTCAATGAAAGGTACCTTAACCAGGTTATTCGACAACTGCAGCCACGACCTTAACAAGACCATTTTGCCCCTGGGTCACGGCGACCCTACCATTTACCCTTGCTTCCAGACTTCCGTTGAGGCTGAGGATGCGGTCGTTGAGTCGTTACGTTCTGGCGGCGCCGCCAACTCCTACGCCCCCGGGATCGGTATTTTACCGGCCAGAAGGTAACTAATAAGATACTAGTTGCATATACTATTGTGAGATTATATATGTATACGTATGCATAGTTTTAAAATTAGGTGTACACTTAAACAACTTGTTTCTCGTGTTTGTGAATCTACACAGATAGACGTTTAAATCAGTCCTAATGAATCAATGAGTGCAGTTCTTAATAGTTTTTGGAAATTGGTCATAGAGCTTTACAGAATTCGACTTTACTTTGTCAAATAATTCCATAAACTATTAGTGGGGTGAACAAACCACATGAGCCTAGTTATCACTTATCCACACTGTTAGTGGGGTGAACAAACCACATGAGCTAATAATTCGTTTTTTTCTTTTTCTTTTGTGATTGTTAGTTACTTTCGAAAAAAAAAAATATATATATATATATATATATATATATATATAAAATATCAAAATAACTATATAACTTAATACATATTCTTAATCTGTGACTGTTCTTTTACAACATCACTAAAAGTAAGATATTACATCATATATTTGAAAAATCCATATTAAATCATTTAAAAGAAAAGATATATATCAAAAAACTACCAGTAAAATATATTGTTGGATTTTCCAAAAGGGAATAATGTTAGTTTAGTCTTATACGATATGATCTCTAATTAAGACTATTAATAAACTCCTATAAATCTAGGGCGGTGGCGACATATCTTAACCGGGACCTTCCAAATAAGATAAAATCAGATGATATATTTCTGACGGTCGGGTGTTGCCAAGGGATAGAGACCATGATTCATGCTCTCTCCGGACCAAAGGCCAATATCCTGCTCCCAAGTCTTGTATATCCTCTATACCATAGTCACGCAATACATAGCTTAGTCGAGATTCGAAAGTACGATCTCCTACCTGAACAAGACTGGGAGATCGATCTTCAATGCATTGAAGCCATTGCAGATGAGAACACCATCGCCATTGCGATAACTAACCCGCACAACCCATGTGGAAATGTCTACACACATGATCATTTAAAGAAGGTGAAATTTAAGTGTCTTCACTTTAAAATATACTTTCTTTGAACTTCACTCTCGTGTTTATGTTACACTTTGTTATGATATATATAGGTGGCCGAGACAGCAAGGAATTTAGGGATCATGGTTATTTCTGATGAAGTTTATAATAAAACTATATATGGAGAGAATCCATTTGTCCCGATGGGGATATTCTCATCGATTGTTCCTGTGGTTACACTCGATTCCATTTCCAAGGGATGGCTCGTCCCTGGATGGCGAATAGGTTGGATTGCGATGAATGATCCCTATAATGTTCTCAAAACCACCGGGGTTAGTTTTCAATCTTTAAATTATCTTTAGTTATTATTAAGTTCTCACCATCTTAGCTTATTGGTTTAGACCAAAAGCATGTGACATTTTGAACATAAAATGTGATATATTTGTTGTGGATAGGTCGTTGAATCCATCAAAGAGCATCTCGACATAAGTCCTGATCCATCGACTATTCTACAGGTTTGTTGATACTTTATGTTTCATAACACATGCAAAAATGCAATGAGTTACATGTAAATAAAATAGCTAATGTGCCGTCCTTTCTAATTCGAAGTTTGCACTTCCAAACATCTTGGAGAATACAAGGAAGGACTTCTTCGAGAAGAATAACTCGGTACTCAGTCAAAACGTAGACTTGACGTTTAATGCCCTCAAAGATATCCCTTGCCTCGTTTGCCCCAAGAAGCCCGAGTCGTGTACTTACTTAGTGGTACCAATTTCTCTTTGATTTTTACCAACATGTTTTTATTTTAATTTTTAACTTCATCAACATATCGTTATTTAAAAGTTAAAAACAAAATACAGATAATTTATGCAAACTAACTATATACATATTATATAAACTATTCAATTTTTAGGAAACTGTCATAATAAAAAACATACTTACTAATGAATAGTACGTATACTTGGTAAAAATCCTAATGTAATCTATATACAATATCGCAGGCGAAACTGGACTTATCACTCTTGGAGGACATCACAAGTGACGTTGATTTCTGCATGAAACTGGCCCGAGAGGAGAATCTTGTCCTTTTACCTGGTAATTAACCATCATAATTTACATTATCTAATCTTTTCAAGTAAATATGTTTTTTAATAGAATATAAAATGATATAGATATGGACTCATTTGAAATACAAATGCAGGAGAGGTATTAGGACTGAAGAATTGGGTGAGATTTTCGATCGGAGTTGAGAGATCGATGATAGAAGAGGCTTTCGTGAGGCTCAAAGGCTTCTTCGCTCGCCATATTAAATCACAACCCACTTAAAAACTCAGCTTCATTGTCGGAAACTAAAAAACCCTTTATCTTTCTATTCTGTTCATTTTCATTTCGATTATGTTAAACTTTGGTTTACTGTGTTTGCGTATGCTTTTCCGTCGGTTAAAACGTGGTTTTAGTCGAGTCAAAGCATGATGGCGCGAGATTATATCCTTAAGCCATTTTGGACTTAATATAATATGACGAGTTGAGGGAATAAAGAATACACGACGGCGACCACTTTGTTAAAGAATATTACATTGTTTTAGAATTCAAGGCGCTATTCATCTACTTTACATAGCTTATTTCTGAATTTCTACTCTTTACTGGTTAATATGTAATGAATAATACGTTAGTAGTTTATTAAAAATTATGACGTGCCGTGGACAATTTCGATTGTCTAATTACTTATAAAATGTTTCTTTTTAAGTTGATACATGTGTTATAACTTATTATAAGTCTAAGATGTGATGTGCATGTATGAGTTGTAGATCATATGTATGTATAAGTCTAATTCATGTCATTTGAACTAGGTGTCTGTCACCAATACTCACACGTTTCATGAATCAACTGAGGGCATATTGCTCTGGAAAAAATCAAAGCATTAGCAAAGTAACATATAACGGAATTTTCACGTCAACCAAATAACTTTTGTTAACTTATGGGTCAAGCCCGTCACCGATGATACCATTATATATAATCCAAAGTCTATAATTCAAAAGTGTAGAAAGTCTGCGATTGAATGTTAAAATTTGATCCAAAGACTTTCAACTGTTCTCTCTTCTTCTATAAATACTTTCTTTTAACCTCTTCATATAAGCATTCAGCTTCAATAATCTACAAGACTCCTAGCGAACAAGTTCAAAAAAAAGACAAAAAAGTACAAAATGAGCCACCACAGCCTCCTCGTAGTTCCTGCCCAAACCGAGGAAGAAGCTGAGACGCAGACGCTGGACGCCTCCGACAACAGCGTTTGGCGTTTCAGGGGAAGCGACACGGCAGCGAAAGCCTCCAGAGTCACGATGAGAGTCGTCGTCTACAAGCTCTTCGACCTCTGCACCCTGGACGTCAAAAAGCCTCTTTTACCCCTCGCACACGGTGACCCTTCTGTGTACCCTTGCTACCGTGCCTCCATCCACGTTGAGAACGCCCTCGTCGACGTCATCCGCTCCGGCAAGGGTAACTCTTACGGCCCCGCCGCAGGAATTCTCCCCGCCAGACAGTAATATATATTCCCTCTTACTTTTTCTTACACTTTAATTTGTTATAAAATTTGATAAACTAAACATTCATTGAATGTGTTGTTATTTAATCAGGGCGGTCGCGGATTACGTGAACCGTGACTTGACGAACAAGGTAACGGCTAGTGATGTATTTATGACGGTCGGATGCAACCAAGGGATAGAATTGGTGATTCAATCGCTAGCTCGACCAAACGCAAACATCCTTCTCCCACGGCCTAGTTACGGTCACTACGAGGGTCGTGCCATCTACAGTGGACTCGAGGTCCGCAAGTACGATCTCCTTCCAGAGAACGAATGGGAGATTGATCTCCAAGGCATCGAAGCCATGGCAGATGAGAACACTGTCGCAATGGTTATTATAAACCCTAACAACCCCTGTGGAAATGTCTACTCTTACGAGCATCTCAAAAAGGTGGCGGAGACGGCTCGGAGGCTGGGAATAATGGTGATCACCGACGAAGTTTATAGCCAGACAATCTTCGGAGACAATCTATTTGTTCCAATGGGGATGTTTTCTTCGATAGCTCCGGTTATCACGTTGAGCGGTATATCGAAAGGATGGATTGTTCCTGGTTGGAGAATTGGCTGGATCGTTTTCAATGATCCACAAGGCATTCTCAAGTCCACTGGGGTCTGTTATTTATCTCCGATCATCATCTTTCTCATTTTTGTTTTGAAGCTTGTGTTACAAGTAATCACTCTGTTTTTGTTTTCAAACCTTGATAGGTGGCTCAATCCCTCCAGCAGAATCTTGACATATCTCCAGACGCTACCACAATGGTTCAGCTAGCGCTTCCCGAGATTCTGTTGAAGTCGAACAAAGAGATGTTTGCGAAAAAGAATTCGATACTGAAACAGAACGTGGAGTTAGTCTGTGATAAGCTCAAGGACATTCCTTGTGTCGTCTGCACCAAGAAACCTGAGTCATGCACTTACTTATTGGTACCAACAACAACCTCAATTTTTTTGACTCTTGATGATTCTTGGATGGTTTCGAATGATTCTTAACCCCAAGAAAAAAAAACTTGCAGGCGAAGTTGGAGCTTCATTTGATGGAGGACATAAAAGACGATATGGATTTCTGTATGAAGCTAGCCACTGAAACAAACCTCGTCCTTTTACCAGGTACTACTAACCACATTTAAAGAAATGCACATAAAAGTGAAATGATTAGTTTCAAAATTTTCAAGATTTTAACTTTTTCTTGGTTTTTGCAGGAGTGGCTTTGGGATCCAAGAACTGGATAAGGATAACAATCGGAGTAGAAGCTCAGATGCTTGAGGATGCAATGGAGAGGCTCAGCGGCTTCTGTCAACGCCATCTCAAGAAAACAGAGACTTCTTTCCAAGCTCTGAAGCTGAGTGAGAATGGCGAAACCTAAACAACCACTTACCTATGAACTATATTATACACAACTAAATAAAGATGTTATTACCTTACCATGGCATTTCAATTACAAAAGTCTGTTTTTTTGTGAGTGTTAAATCTGATTAATTTGTTTGTTTCAAGTCATTAATTACCTAAAAATCCAATAAATAATATCCTTGATTGAACATGAAATTTTTAAGAAATGAAAAGATATATATCTTTACCGTTAAAAGAGACGGGCCGGTCCCACTTTACCGCCGTCAACATTTGAAAATTAGGAAAGATTGTCTTTTTCCTTTTCGTCATCAACGGCTCTCTGATCCACAGTAGCCGGAAACAAAGCAGAGAGACACACTCCAACAGACATGAAAAGAATCAGATTGTCGGAGTAGAAGAAGAATCCCCAAATCACATCTTCAAAAAACCCTAATAAATTCAATAAGATTCCTCTCATTTAACCACCTCAGATTCGAAAATTTGTTCCCATTTCCAGCAAAAATCCCAAATACACACATATAATGGACTCCACAACACCTCCTTCCCTCCGTTCGAACCCTAGATCCGCGTCGCGACTCGCTCGAGTCAACAACACTCTCATCAAATCCGACCGAGAATCGCCGATTCCGTCTCTCGATTTGGTTCTATCGTCTCCGAAGAAATACGATACTCCTTACCCATCACCCGCTTCCCTCATCAATTCCCCGTCTTCTCCTGTCACTCTTCGAGAGATCCTCCTCTTATCTCCTTCCCCTCTCCGTAAATCGAGAACTCGTTTATCTAATCGCTTCGACATGGAAGCTGCGGATGCGGTTGCGCGAAGGTACAAGACGAAGGGAGGGCAAAATGGTCTTTTGGGATCTGCTTCGCCGAGGAGCTGCCGGAGATCGAGACGAAGGTCGGAGATTGTGGTGGAAACGAAGGAAGAGAAGGAGCTTCCTATTGTTGCCTTGACCGATGAAAAACCACAAAAACCGAGAAAGCAGAAGAAGACTGGTCGATCTAAGAAGGAGAAGCACATTTCGATTCCTTCGTTACCATCTGATCAAAGTAAAGTCCTTCAATGATTCTGCTCAATTTTTTTCATAGTGATGCATTGTGCTCAATAATTCTGGTATGGTTATGTAATCAGATGAAGAGGTATGTCAAGGCGATTTGGAGAGGATCAGAGAGAATCTCAGCGATTTGATCATGTGGAGAGATGTTGCGAAATCGACGCTCTGGTTTGGTTTTGGATGTATATGTTTCTTATCTTCTTGCTTTGCTAAAGGATTTCACTTTAGGTACTTTGATTCATTTCACTATCAAGATTTTAGCTTCATTCATTTGATCACATTTTGATAAATTCATGATGAGACTTTTGTGTGTTTTGAAGTGTTTTCTCAGCGATCTCTCATCTTGGACTTTTGTTTCTTGGTGTATCGTTTTTGTCAAACACTCTACGCCAAAGGTACTAATCTTTTAGCTCCTGGTACATACAAAAACCATCTTGTAAGTCTTAATTGAAGTGTTGATACATTTGTTTCTTCTTGAAGGTTAACTGAAGAAGCAGTGCGGAGAGAGCTTAAACTGAGTGAAGAGGATGTGTTACGAGTAGCTAGACGAATGCTTCCATTCACCAATTTAGCGATTTCAAAGACGAGCGAGCTTTTCTCTGGCGAACCAGCAATGACACTCAAAGTAGAATTTACAAACATTTCGCCATTCTCATATTCTCTGATGAGTGTGAATCACCGTTGAATTTGTTTTTCTTATGGTGTTTTTATTTTGATTTCAGGTTGCACCATTTGTTCTACTCGGAGCTGAGTATGGTTACCTCATAACATTGTGGAGGTTGTGTGCATTTGGTATGATTGTTTGGAACACTAAATGTCAACAAAGTGAATCTTTTGTGTTCTTGTAGTTGTGTATCTAGTAGAAATGACACAAAGTATGGTTTTGTTGGCTGAAACAGGTTTTTTCCTCAGCTTCACCGTTCCAAAGCTATATTCTTGTTATGCGAGTCAGATTAACCAAAAAGGTAAACTCTTTTAATAGATGTTAGATTCTCTGTGATGAATCCGATGACCCTAAAGTAAGAATCTTTGGATCTTTGCTTTTGTGTAGTTGAAAGTGCACAAAAGAGAATAGTTGAAGCATGGGCGATTTGCACACACAAGAAGTTCGTGGCAGGCTCTTTGATTACTGCCTTCTGGAACCTGACTAGTCTCAAGATCCGTGTTTTCACAGGTAACAACATCACTGTTTTTTCGTATCTGAGATTGTTGACAGTAGTGAATAAGTTTCCAAAACTGATCTCTTTAGACATTTCGATTTTGCAGTGTTTATCATTGTGGTAGTAATCAGATACAGGCGGCAGAATCTTCAGTTAGATTCCAAGGAAGAGGAGAAGCATCAAGAACAACAAACTCTCCCGGAGCAACAAGAAAAATCACCGGAGGAAAAGTCACCGTCGCCACCACCGCAGCCAATAGAGGAAGAGCAAGCATTAGCGGTGGTCGCAGAACCAAAGAAGCTGTAGTGTCTTTTGTGTTTTTGCACCTATGAGATGCTTTCACATTTATGTAGTATAAAACAAAAAATAAATAGCTTCATTAATGAGTGTGATTTGTAACGATGAAACGTGATAAATAAATACCAAATTAGACTATGACACGTGGCAAGCTCATGGATACCGCAAAGCAGGTGATAACTACACTCAGTCAGTCCGTCTTGGGAGAGAGAGCATCATCGTCTTTCTTTATAAACCCTAAATTCCCATTTCCCAAACCTCTATCGATTCCACAATTAGGGCGAACGTGAAACCTGGTTTAGTAGATTTGCGAGCGTTGATAGCGATGGCGACGACAGGGACTGCAGCGGTTGCGACCGGAACGTCGGCGGCGAAGAGGAAACCGGTGTTTGTGAAGGTGGAGCAGCTCAAGCCTGGAACGAAAGGTCACACATTGACTGTTAAGGTCATTGATGCCAATACGGTGGTTCCCGTTACCCGGAAGCCTCGCCCGGCGAATTCTCTGAGTCGTCCTTCTCAGCCCAGCCGAATCGTTGAGTGTCTCATCGGCGACGAAACCGGGTGTATCCTTTTCACTGCTCGTAACGATCAAGGTTACTCACATTCTTCACTTTTTGCTTATCAAGGATATAGAAATGGTGTCTTCGTATTGATAAAGTCTGGTCCTTTTGTTAGTCTCTCGTTTATCTCCGTCGATTTCTGTTCCCATTTTTCTTTCTATTTTGAGAAATTGGTGGAAATGTGTTGATGCAAGTCTTATTTGATGAATGAAGCTAAACTAGGGATGAGTCTATGTGAATAATGTGCCATTGAATCTGGAGTTATGTTGAGTTTAATGTTCCATAGGATTCAAAAAAACATTCACTGCTTAGCTGAATCTGTAGGACAGTTAGTATTGATGATGGTACTGATTAATTCTTCTTTGTGTATAGTTGATCTGATGAAGCCAGGCGAGACGGTGATACTGCGCAACTCGAGGATAGACATGTTCAAGGGTACAATGAGGATTGGGGTTGATAAATGGGGACGCATCGAAGCCACTGAGCCAGCAGCTTTCACTGTCAAAGAGGATAACAATCTGTCTCTCGTGGAATATGAACTGATTAACGTTGGTGGTGATCAGTGAATCTTCCTTAGTATGTTTATGGCAAGTTAACACCTGAGAGGACTTTGAATTAGTTGATGACTGGTGGCAGAGATGCTTGTAGGAATGCTTTCTTTTTCCTTTTACCCTAAAACACGAAGTCGTGATCTCTGTTTGCAGAATTGTCGAGTCAGTGGTAATGCGAATTGTTGCTTTTTAATTTGGGTTGATGTAAGTTAAAGACCTTGAGAGCTTTGTTCCCTATCTAATACAGTATCAAGTTTTTCATTCTTAAACTTGCTTTTATATCTTTCTGCTTTGGTACATTTGCTTGCCAAAGATCTAATCTCAGTCAAATCTTGTGTTTACTTATTTTGTGAAGTATAAAATCCATCTATATTCTATGGCTCGTACTCGTAGATTCATCAGCTTAAGATCACCCAATAAGAGCCATGAACACGATGACAAGTGATGTTCAAAAAAACCAAAACCCGAAATAGGCATATTACTTGTAGCATATAGAGAGGTTTACAAGAGAGCAAAAGTATTCATGTTCCTAATATAGTAATATTACCCTCACTATAACATCATTCTTTAGTGTATGGGAATAAGAACAAAATCGAGACAGAGTAAGCTCACTCCACTTCTTTGATGATCCTGCTTCGACGATAAGGTTTGGCGATAACTTTTCCTGGAGCACTGTGAGCTTTAACTCGGGCCTGTTTCCTCCTCTTTGAATCGTTAACGGCTTGAATAATCCCTCTTGCTTTGTATATTGGTTTCGGCAAGTGCCTGTGCCTGAATTTCACAATATCCAATAAAAAAATCACCATGTTAACTATGATCTCCAAAGTTTAGAAACATCGGAAAAACAGTCTTTGGGTCCTGGTCGTGTACCTGACAATACGCTTGATCTCAGGAAGATGTTTGTACCGGTTCTTCACAGCCTCATTGTACTCATGCTTCTTCTGTTCCCTTGGAAGTATCTGCAACACACCACACCAAATCAACATATGAGACTTTACCTTCAGAGCTGGAGCGTCTCACAATCAAATGCTAGTGTAACAAAAGAAAAGGCACGGAATCTTACGACTCCCAACTGCTCTGATGCTTTGGCCTTCCATAGCCTGAGATTAGTGTCATCACTGCCTGATATAATGTAGGTAGCATCGCAGCTGTACTTGACACAGAATACTCTACAAGAAAAAATAAACACGTTAAGATACAGAAATTGCGTAGACTAAACAGAGTTTGTTGAAGTATAAGTAGAGTTAATTACTAGATTTTTACCTCTGCATTCTCTTTGTGTGGTAGATTTCCCTGCTGTGTCCTCCATTGTATGGGAAGATTCTCACCGATCGATCATAAGAACCCGTAACAAATTCACGACCAGTAGGTGAAAAATCAATATCCATCCTGGAAAATGATGAAATAAGAAAAATCATATAATGCAATAGGATAATATATTTTGTTGAATTTGTAGGAGCTACTTGGGATTTAACATTCTTACACTGCAGAAACATGATCTTTATGCACACACTTGGCTTCGTCCAACTTCCTACCGTCAAAGCTATAGCAATTGCCATCTTCATTAGCCTATTCAGTTTCACCATATGATAACATATGACACATAAGCAAACGTTAAAATGCAGAATCCCTCCAGTTAGCAAAGACCATCAGAGAAATTTCTCTTTATGATTATCACTTACAGCTGTCAGGTTCATCGGCTCCATAGGGTTCCATGCGATTGAATTTGTTTTCGTCTGCCCAAAAGATAAGCAATTCACAGGTCAAGGTTGTTACATGAAGAATTGAAAATAGTTACATATGAAGAGAATGAGCGAACGAATTTCGACAATACCATCATGATAATTTTCCTTGCCGCATTGGCCATGCGAATATCATAAATGGTTATGCTACGATCACTGGACAAAGCGAAAGTCACTTAAAGTGTTAGAGAAGGCTTGTGGAATGTCTAGCTCAGATAATTACATAAGATATACAAGTATAAAGTAAATAATACCTAGCAGATGTTGCCAATATATCAGGCTCTCCAGGATTAAACCGGACAGATATTACAGAGTCATTTCCCCATTGGAAACTCTGAACTGGCTGAGACCTAATTGCAAAAAGATAGAACGATAAGGACTTGGTTAAGTTCAAGTAGAAATAAATATCAGAGATATCTTTTAGCAGGAGTCTGAGTACCTATTATGATTCCATATGTCTAGTTGAGCTCCAGCCGTAGCAAAAAGTTCACCTTCAAACTGATGATCAACAGCCCTAGAAATGAAAGAAAGCGTAACAGCTCAAGCTTGGTAGACCGAAAGAAACATGACAATTGAATGAAAATGGTAAGAGGTCTACCAGAACGCATTCTTCCAGACATAGACCTCAGATGGCTGAAATAATAAATGGAGTAATAAGCTTTGTTAGTCAGATGAAACGTTACAATTCTTCAAAAGTCTCTTTACGATAAAATGTTATAAGAAAGTTGACAAAGAACAACCTCAACGGCGTTTTCAGATGAACTGCTAGAATCTTCAAGCGAAGGACGGGGAACATTCCACAAACGAACACTGCATAATTACCATTCATCTTAGTTCGACAGCGTGTAATCCGGCCAAGGATAGAAAGACATAAAACAATCAATTCTTATATCTTACGTGGAATCAACTCCGCAAGAAACCAATACTTTGCCATCAGTTGATGCTGTAAGTCCACGCACAGCACCTTGATGACCAGGAAAGTGGCATACTGTGCGCCTGCTCGTTCCAAGTTCAAATTAGTTAACCGGAAGCACAGAACATAGAACTTAACACAATAAATACATAAATACTGAATGAACTTCAAATTAGTTTCAGAATAGTAGAGATCTAGTTTTCAAGATTCTAACCTGGTAGCAATATCCCAAAGGCGAATATCTGCAGAGAAGAAACATCGTATAAGTTCCAGTTGAAGGATAAAAATAGCCAACTAACATAAATTTCTACACTAGTAACAAACTTAGAAACCAAACTTTGAGCAAAATCACGATGCGCTTAAGCTGTATAACCTTGTAAAATTGTGGCATTGGCAATTCATTATGTATTGATGATCCATTTCCACATATCATATCATCATCTAAGTTTACATTAGAGTTATAGACTTCCAGAGAACAAGAGGTAGATGTTTACCTCCATCCATAGAAGCAGAGAAGATTCCTTTCAGGTAATTAGGGTTCTTCGCCATACAAGAGATTCCATCTCGATGCCCATCCATTGCATCAATAAACGGTCTTGCAAATATCTAGAGAAGAGCAGCAAAGACAAAAAAAAACATAGGCAACTTTGAGAAAATTTTCTAAAAGCTAACTAACACTAAAACAGAAGAATAAAGGCAGCTAATTTCAGCTACCTTCTCTAATTTGGCAGCTGTGAGAGCTCTCTGGTATTCAACGGCCTTCTCCATTGGTCGAAGACTGGGGTCGAAGTTGTGAAAGACGCGCTGCAATCACCACAAGTTTCAAAATTGATAAGATTGTGGGGGAGAAATTGAGGTAAGAGTGTAGACTGATCCCTAATTTTGTGATATGCGGTCGAATTGGGTATGCAAATTACCTGAAGATCCTGACTTCTTTCTCGGGTGAATTCATCAACCGATCTCGATATCACCTTAATCTTCATTGCTTGCGATTACGTTCACGGCGAAGACAAACGGGGAGAGAAAGAGTGTATAACAGAGGTTCCAGACAGATAAACCCTAGAGGTTTTTTGGAAGGAGACGAAGCAGACGAATCTTATGGGCCTGAATCAACAATAATTTCAATGGGCCGTGTATATTTTTTTTGTATTTATATATATTTGAAATTACATATTGTTTTTTGTTTGAAGAAAATAACTTTTTGTGAATTTCTTTGTTTTCAAATAGTGGATATATCTTTAAAGTCAAGAACTGATATATATCAATACTAATATGTTCTGATTTTACGGCAAGAAGTCCAAATTTTTCTGGTTAACAAAAATAAAATAAAATAAAAATGTGCATGAGCTTTGAAGAGTTCAATAGCGTAGCACAATCATATCCCTTGGCATTTGGACAAGTCAAATTCTCATGGTTTGAATTTCAAGCTTTCTTCAGATTAAATAGTCTTAGATGCACACATTGAAAAAAAAAAAAAAAAAACTGAAAACAACGCTCTTTGAAGTTGAATAGATATGCTTATGTGACTACAAAGCTAATATTTTTCTACTGAACAACAAACACACATTCAAACTTCAAAGCACATGAGAGAGAGCTTTGCAAGTATTTAAAAAGGAAAAAAGCCACCAACCAAACACTTTGTTCTTTTTTTGTTTGTATTTTAATTAATGATCCAATCTCATTTACCTTTACCTACTAACACATTATGGGTTTTTTGACAATGTTTCTCCCCCCCCAACCTAAAGTGGTGAGAGAATTGTGTAGGTGAAACTGTGAACTGGTCTTCTTGCAGTACCTTTAGTAGTCAATTCGTGACTTCCGCGTTAAGTTTCAAAACTCAAACCATGACTTTTCAGAACAAAATAAGCATGTGTTTTCTTTTGTGATATAAATCTGCTAAATCATCGTAATCGAAATATTTTATTGGTATGTAATATATCTTGTAAGAATTAGATAAATTTGAAAAAAAAATATATAATAAATAGATAGAATTAAAAAAAAAAAATTGTAATCAGAATTCAGAACTCGAGCGACAAAATTGTAATCAGATATGTATGGGTATAAATGTAATTACACAAATCGCAAAGTGTAATTAGCTAGAGCGACTCGTTCAAGTCACAATACTTGGTCAACACGCAATTCGTTAGATGGCGCCGGTAAAATCCGACCTAAGTGATGAACTCGTGTGTCACGACCGCTTCCTAGTAACTTAAGCATATATATACACATTCTCCCTCTCATTTATCTGATCCAACATAACCCATAACTTGTAATTTTCTTTGCCAAGCAAACTAAAAAAGAAACCTTTTTTTTTTCC
This sequence comes from Microthlaspi erraticum, assembly GCA_902728155.2. Lineage (NCBI taxonomy): Eukaryota > Viridiplantae > Streptophyta > Magnoliopsida > Brassicales > Brassicaceae > Microthlaspi > Microthlaspi erraticum. The sequence goes on along the minus strand of CACVBM020001440.1, from coordinate 225,918 downwards.
TCTTGGGAAAAAATTCCTGATTACTTCGAAGCCCTTAACATACAAAAATAGAGTAAAATCAAAAAGATGATGAGAGTTAGTAGGTCGACTGTTTTGATTGTGGTGTTGGTGTTGGCGTTGTTGGTGGTAGAACACGTGGTGGTTCCAGCCGCGGCGGGGAGAGTTTTAACGGAGAAGTTGGGAGAGGGAAGAGTGACGGTGATGAGTGTGGAGAAGATGAAGTCGACGGTGGATTCCTGGTTTCAGCGTTTGGCGTCGGGTCCGAGCCCGAGAGGTCGCGGTCATTAGATTACCTTCTTCATCTTTTTATTCATTTTTTCTTTATGGCTGTAGGAGATTGATTAATCTCTCGATATACCATAGGTATACCAAAACAAACGGTCAAAAACTGTAATCCATTCATTTATTTCTTTGTTCGTTTTCGTCGGGAACTAAACCCTCAATATTGAGATAGATGTATATAAATTTACTTTTGCTGGTTGTTAATTTCAATAAGAAGATTTTCTATTCACTGGCTTTTAATTTGTGGTAGTTGGTAACGAAGATATGGGAAGTTTGTAAACGAGTGAGTCGTGCACGCCATATATGAATAATACGTAGCAGGCCAGGTCACTCTCTGCATTTTATAATACTTAGTTTTTTGCCAATTCATCAAGACATCGAGAAGAAGCCTTTGCATGTCTCAGATCGAAGTTGGAGTGCGAATAAAGCATGAGCAGGTTTCATAAAAACGGGAAATTTGAAACTTGTTCAACTTTAGAATATGATAAAATGCACAAAAAGTTGCTACACAGTGCAGTCAAGCGATTTTGTTTTCTAAACGGTGAATTGTAAAGCTAACCACAATTCCTGGGAACAACAACGACAGAAAAAACTAGAAGAAAATTAAAACCATAAGTCATCCTGAAAGTAATCAAAGCCTCTTTTTCTTCAGATGACCTCTCCCTTCAAACTTGTGCACTCATTCCTCTCTGTAGTCTGGATTTTCTTTCAATATGATGAATCCTTCTAAGATGGGCGACAATGGAATGTACCTGCCACGCAAAAAAACCCCAAAATTCTTAGATTCCAAGATGTTGAACAGATATATGCTTCGAGTAGGAATATGGTTAAGAGGAACAACATACTTGTCTGTTGCAAGTTCAGCTCTTTCCCCAGCAGCAAGGAGAACGGGAGTCGAATGGGTTTGGAACCCAGTGATCGTCTTGGGACGACCTGCCTGTCCAACAACGTCAACGGCTTGTCCGATTCGCACAGGCACCGAGATTGGCTTCAGGTTCTCGTCCACCGTAAGCATCATCCTCGGCTACACAATAAAACCAAATAGTGTTAGTAGAAAATCATTGCTTAGACTCAATTACAAAAACCCATCCGATAAGTGCACTCACCTGCATCGCCAAAACCAGGAAGTAGAGAACATAGTGGTATTTCCCAAGTATGATGGATTTCATGTCGAGGCAAGCGTGCAACAATGTCACGATACCAGCAAGCGCAGTTCTGATTACAAAATACAACACACATGTTAAGGACTTACAACGGTGAAGCAGCTTTGAAAGCCAAGTATTCATAATTTAGACTGTAAAACTTACGGAGATAACAGAAGCCTCTCGGAGTGGAAGGGAGTGAGAGTTAAGAGACCCTTTCCCATATGCACTAGGCCTTGAGCAATACGCACCTGCATTAGTAGGAGTTAACACAATGAGAACAAGCCTATCAGTAGAAACTGCGGTTATTGCACGAAAACAAAAGTTAACACATTACAAAGAAAAGAAGGCTAGGATCCTTGTAGTAATAGCTGGAGAGACTTCTAAGCATTCCAGCAAGCCTTGCATTGTTGGTTCCAGCGCCGATCAAACCCAGGGAAATAATTGCTGACTGTAGGATCCAGATGAAATGTCAGTCAAACACCAGCAAATCAAGCCAGGGAAATAATTGCTGACTGTAGGATCCAGATGAAATGTCAGTCAAACACCAGCAAATCAAGCCAGTGAAATAACTTATACCACAGCCGTGAGTGGAGAAAAGAGAACTCACCATGGCAACTTCTGAATCTGTGTCATGGCTAAGTCGGCTCAAGGTGTCCATGACAGCCATCTGGAATTGTGGAAAATATTAGAGAATGACAGCAGTATTCTTAAGCAGAAACGTAAAACTAGATTTTTCAGAAAAAAAATGTATATTCACCTTTGGGTTTGATATGCATAGGAGACCGAGAGCCAAAGGCACTGCACGCCGAACGTTCTGTTCTCCATATTGTAGCACGCGCTCCAGAGAACGGATCTCCATATCAAGACCCAATTCTTCAGACATAGCAACCATCGCTAATCCAATCACAGCTGGACCCTGGTGGATATCATCTTTCTCCAGATGCTCTCCACACTGGGCCAGAAGGTCTTGGACCTGAACAATTAAAGAGTGAGCAACTAAACTAGAAAGCAATGAACTATGTAATTTAACCACCAGTAGACTTAATGAGATACCTTAAGGACATTCCCTGTTCCAGCATACGCACAGGAAAGAAGTGTCATATCACAATACTTTCTGATCTTCTCATTGAACGTCTTTGAGACTTCTGCAGTAGCCTCCACACTTTCCTGCTCGGTATTGAAACAAGTTGACACTGATAAGCAAGGGAACTAACGTTCGGGTAAACAAACAAGAAATGAATAAAGTACGACTCATTGTCTACCTGTTTTCCAAGGTACAAAAGTCCAAGTCCAAGAGGCAAGAAACGTGTGAGGGCCTCACCCAGTTCTGCCTCACTCCGATCCATTAAAGCAAATATAATAGATTGGGCAACCTCTTCGTTACACGAACCAACGTAAATCATCCCCAAACTAAGTGCAGCAAATGCAATCACATCGAGAGGTGATTTTGCATCATTTAGTATTGGAGACAAGCTGCTTCTTATCTGTCCAAAAAGTGAGCATGTTATTGTCTCTCTCAACAGAACATTCAACATAATACTATAGTTAAGTAGATAACATATCTTCACCTGATCATTTTGGGAACCCGCATATGCAATTCCGAGACCCATAATAGCACCAATTCGGATAGATGAATCAGCATTGTCGACATACTCTCCAAGAAGGGCCAATGCCTGAGAAAGAAAGCTGAGTGAGAAGAGTGTATGGCGAAAAATAGTGAACACAAAGGTTCCAATAAAATAAAAAAAGAAATCAACTCACAGGGTCACAATCATTCTTAATGCCGCAATTAACGATCCCAACTCCCAGCAGAGCTCCAGCAATAATGGGATTATCATTGCTATGGAAATATTTGTCGAGTTGAGAAAGTCCGGAGTCCACATCCCACAACAGAATCATACCCTAGCATTGGAAAACAATGAGGTCTTGTTACAATTTTCACTTCCAATTTATGAACACAGGTAGTCAATCTATTTCGTAGGAAGATGCATACCAGACTAGCAGCTGCACTGGTCTTGCCATGTTCTCTGTTTTTGAAGAGCCAGTTTCCAGCAGTTCCAGTGGTTGAGTCTGCTGGTACTGTCATTAATTTGTCCTGCAATAAGGGAATATATCAAAAAGGCAGCTGACTTACAATTTTTTTCTCATGCTGCACACCATAAGAAGCTGTAGTCATACCTGGCCGAAACCAGCATTCACAAAGGCGTTCACAAAAGTCGCAGCCAGATTCTGCCTAGCAGAATCTGCACCAGCACCAGAGCTAGCTCTGCCATCAAGCAAGTGCGCCTGCAAAAGTTTATTGAACAGATAAGAGACACTAAAAAAAACCTATCCTGCAACCAAATAAACCAGTAACATGCATAATTCTTATAAAACTGATATACCTTGTAGATGTCCTCAGGCGTCTTGGCCTCCATGACCTCAATATCCCTTGCAAGCGTCAGATATCCTTCGCTTAACTTAGTATTGTTAACAATATCCTGTAGCATTTCTCTGTCATCGTCATTTTCAACCATCTCACGGTCAAGCTCAAAGGTGATGCCCTGGATGAGGCAATAACAAGAGAAAATAATATTAAGAAAATGAACCAACACATACAGCTCTCAATGCTAATGTTAATCATTAAGCACTTACATGACGTGAAATCATGTAGCAGAACTGTTTCTTTCTTAGCAGATCAGTGCATGATGTAAATACTTGCTTCACATACTGCAATACGGAAAATATATATCATATAAGAAATATACATAACTTAAGGAAAAGCTTTTCCAGTTGCCCCCAGGGTGCAGAGAGAGGATATTGAGTTGTGTATGAAGATTAGAACCCAGACCTGCATGTTATCAAGAAATAACGCAATTTGCAGAGCGTTTGGATATTCTGCAAACTTGATGTAGATCATGTAAGCAATATCTAAAACCAGCATGTCATCTGGTCCTGGAAGAAACCTGAAAAACCAAAACATACTATGTCAAAGGGAGTGGTCATGGGTGAGATAATGAAGCAAAGCTCATGAGAAATTATGTCATACGGAAAATACAGTGCGAGTGATCTAAAAGCACTATGTGTGAAACACTAGTTAAATGAATAGAATGGTCATATTTATATTTATATTACTTTGCTGCACTCGTGAGGTAGTTGCACGTCCTCCTGAAATTTGCACTGTCCACATGCTCAAGTAAGAGATCAAGATCCTCAACATCCATTAAAAGGTCAACAGCTTCAGTTTCTGCATTATGCTGCAAAGAGCAAAATGGAATCCTTCAGAGATAGGAAAACAAAAGAGGTGCTCTCAAGACTAAATGGAACTTTTTTAATTTAGATATATAATGGAAATATTACAACGAATCAAGATAAGTAATGAATCTTACCTTCATGTGAAAAGCAACAATTTGTTGCACAAGGTCCATTAAGTCCTCAATAGAAGACTCCTCACCCTGATTTAACAAAAAGGAACGAACACATATACATATTTCAGAAACGATTCTACATATTTTAGAACTCACATTGTCATAATATTTATTAAAATAGAACCAGCAGAGAAAACCAAACATAACTATCTATGATCTTGTCAGAATGTGAGTATAAATCCTCAAGCGAAACAATATTGCCAAAGAACAAATTGTTTTCTAACCTGACGCTTCGTATACTCTTCTCCAATCTCTCCAGCCAAATTCCTGACATACTCGTGGCCCCACGACCCAATGTCACCCACTGTTCCAGTCAACCTATAGTTCAAGCTTTCCTGAAAGAGTATTGCATAACAAAGGACCAGCAACAAATAACTCCATCAAACTCTACCAAGAACAACCAAATCCAAATCTGCTAAAGGCATATCATAAGAAGAAAACACAGAAAACGAAAAAGGAATCCAGTGATATCATATATGAATATGGGCAAATAGCAATAGGTAAGAAAACATGTTTTTACTATTCCTCCTGTAATAGAAAGGAAGCATACCCGTTCACCATCAGCAGACATGGTCAGTGCCAGGACAGACAGTATATCAGCCATCATTTTCTACAAACACAGGAAATGCAATCTTTAATCGATACTCGGTAAAATGAGCAAGAAGGTGCTAATTTCTTAAAATGTCTGAAGAGGTACCTTGAGATCGGACTCCGGCATTGTTTTATGAAATTCCTTAAGGGCTCCATAATGAGGACGGAGAAACTTGAGGGGTTTGGGAACTGATGTCATGGAGCTTGTTGACGCACGGATCTCCTGCCTACGTAAACAAATTTAGACGGGAAACTCAAGGTTAGACTAGTAAAAAGAAGCTCCAACGAAAAATTATCTGAACTTTTCCAGCTAATCAACTCGAGGATTGGTGAAGAGAAACTAGAATTACCTCATGCTTTCAAGAGCAGTTTTCTGCAACTCAGGATTGGGGTCTTGAACCCTCTCAACATAGAGCTCCAGGTTCTGCTTTAGTTGCAAGTCCTCTTCAGACTACAATAACATCAGATACAATAAATCAATCATCTAGTAATCAAACTAGTTTACCCACTTTTTAAATCCCGGTTTCCGAATAGCAATATGACATTCACTTTGCCGAAGCTTTCAAAACCCATGAACAGCTTATCAGCTAATAAACTCAAACTAGGAAAAGCTGAATGCAAAATCTACTGCCTAATCGTGAAGTTTCCTTCTAATCTAAAAGTTTCAGCTAACTCTACAGGCAAGCACGATGTCAAAACCAGAAAGCGAAAATCGGGCTAAATAGAACTTACCAGATCCTCCTCCTTTTTAGCATCCTTCTTCTTGGGATCCTTCGAAGGGACCTTCGTCGTAGCTTCATCCCGCTTCGCACCACCACCAACGTTATTCGGATCCGGAACTGGAGCCATCTCAGTCAAACTAGCACCCGATCAATCAATCAGACGAATCCAACAAATGAAGCTTGAAATTCGAAAACTCCGACGAATCGAGCAGCTTCTACGTGTGAGCTCTCACTGAAACCCTAAGTCTGAATGTGCACGTTAGAGAGGAATTATGCCTTTCGTCTTCTTCTGGAGCTGAAGCAAAAGGAGAACTGTAGAAAGAGAACAAAAATTACATCGGAAAAAAATAAAGGAGGCTCATAATAAGGACGAAGATGACCCCTCGATCAAGAATTCCATTATGGGCTCGGCCCATAAACCAATCGGGCTACCTACTGGGCCAACTGTCTCTGCCCATATGTGGAGTTTGAAGAAGTGGGAAAATTAGATAATTACTGTAATTAATGGAAAATATATAAATAATATTCACTCCGTTTCAAATTAGTTGTCGTTTTAGCAAAATGTATCTGCAAATATTTGGACGTATCTGCAATGCAAAACACGTCCAGATACGCCCAAATATTTGCATATACATTTTGCTAAAACGATAACTAATTTGAAACGGAGGGAGTAACATTTGAAGTGGTTAATAAAACAAAATTACACTGAATTTCTCTGATTAAATTGTAATCCCATCTTCTTCTTTTTTTTCCAGCCATTTTATATTGAAGTCCAAAAAGGCAAACAGCAAGTACAAGGTGAGTAAACGCCCCATAAACAGTCTATACAAAAGATCATTAACTAATAAAAGTACATAAGCTAGACATGTGGCATCTAAAACTCAAGGAAACGTGACAAACAGGGACACGCGTCAACTAACTGATGGACCGCCGTAGAACATCGTCGAAGAGTCTCTCCCTCACGCCATTTCACCGTGCGCTGCTGCTAACCTTTCACTTATCACCGGAATAGAGAAGATCAGATCCGTTTTCATCATGCTTTTTAACCGTGAAGGATTGAATTGATAATACTCCTCAGACCACCATCAAAACCGACGCCAAGCCTGAATCTCCGTACTCCAAATCAACCACTTCGAATCACTTTGAATCATAATCAAAGAGAAACCGTACTCTTTCACATGAATAAGGATTTATTCTCTCATGAATGATGAATCAAAGATTCGATGAGAATAATGATCTATAATTTTAACCGGAAAAGATCATTTTTAAGAAGTGAAAGGCAAAGTCCGAACGAAGTCGGAAAACATAACCAATCATGTCGGAAGCGAATCCGTAAAACGAAATAGATAATCCGTAAGATCGGAAAGCAAAAGAAGCATAGCAAAATGTTGTTTATTTACAGAACTAAATTCAAACTCCGAATCAAATCGGAAATTTAATTGTAATCCCATCTTCAGATCAATGAATTTGGTTTTTTAACGTATAAAAATATACTTTCGCACAAAAAAAAACGTAAAAAAAATACAGTTTGATTCTAAAAATGGAAAATTTCAAGCAAGTAAAAGATTAATGGAACATTTCAACAGTTTCAAGTTTCAACGATAGTAAAAGAGAAAAGGTCAAAAAATGGAAAGAAGGCAGGGGAAGAGCCAAAAGGGCAACACCGTCACCGGCTCGTCAACGCAGAGAGAGATAAGAGATCGTGTTTTCTCGAATCTTCCAGGAGATTCTTTTACTTGTGAAATAGTAGAAGAGAGACTAGAGAGGAAGACGAACCACCTAGACAGAGAAAGAAAAACCCAGAAAATACCATTTCCGTTTTTTTGATTATTTCTATTTGAGATTCACTGATCGGATTCAGGAAAGCTGAGGAAACAAAAGAGAGGTGAGATGGGAGTGGATTATTACAAGGTTCTAGAGGTCGATAAAAGCGCCAGCGACGATGACCTTAAGAAAGCTTACAGAAAACTCGCCATGAAATGGCATCCCGACAAGAACCCTAACAACAAAAAAGACGCTGAGGCTAAGTTCAAGCAGATCTCTGAAGCCTACGATGTATGTCTCTTTCTCCTTCTTTGACTCCACTGCCTTCTTCTCAATCTCAAAGATGATTCCTTTATTGAAAAGTTTTGATTTTTGATTTCCATTTCCACTGAATGATACTGTCGGTTAGTACCTGAGCTTGTTTCTGGTTTTTGATTTGAGATGCAATTGGTCGGATTTCACGAGCACCGATTGCTTATCCCTCGTCGGTGATCAGATTTCGTGTCCCGAGCAATTAGAATCAAAGTGTAAAAGTAAAAGGCGATTGCTTTAGCTTTGGGCTAACTAGATTATCTGAGGTCATTGCTTACGGAACGAATCGAAATCGTTGATAGTGTCCTCAAAGTTCTAAATTTTTGCTTTTTCTCCGATCTTCTGACTCAGGCTCACTGTAGTTTGGCTTTGAAACTCTCTGATTGACTATTGAGAAACTCTTTCTCCGTTCTCTGTAGCTTTAGGACTCTGTGAAGTATACTAAAGTCGCTTGCTTTGATTCAAATTTTATGTGGCTAATTTTGGTCTTGCTTGTGAAATTGTTTAGGTTCTTAGTGATCCTCAAAAGAGAGCTGTATATGATCAATACGGTGAGGAAGGGTTAAAAGGCAACGTGCCACCTCCAAATGCCGGTGGTGGAGCCTCCTACTTCTCAGCAGGAGATGGATCTTCGTCTTTCAGATTCAACCCGAGAAATGCGGATGACATATTCGCTGAGTTCTTCGGCTTCTCGACTCCGTTCGGTGGAGGAGGAAGCAGTGGTGGTGGAGGAGGAGGGCAGAGATTCTCTAGCCGCATGTTTGGTGGTGATGATATGTACGCCTCGTTTGGTGAAGGAGGTGGTGGTCATCATCATCACCATCATCACCATCAAGCTAGGAAAGTGGCTCCTATTGAGAACAAGTTGCCTTGTAGCCTTGAAGATCTCTACAAAGGAACCACCAAGAAGATGAAGATCTCCAGAGAGATTGTTGATGTTAGCGGGTAAGTCATCAAACTCACATACCATCTCAATCATACATTAAAAGTTTCAAGCTTTTGGTTATACTTATACATAATCAATATATAGTCCTGACAATAACTAATCTTTGTGGTTTCTTTCTTCTGCTAATGTGCAGCAAGGCAATGCAAGTGGAAGAGATCTTAACGATTGGAGTGAAACCTGGATGGAAGAAAGGCACAAAGATCACATTCCCGGAGAAAGGAAACGAGCATCCGGGAGTGATTCCAGCGGATCTCGTCTTCATCATCGACGAGAAACCGCATCCGGTTTTCACACGTGAGGGCAACGACCTGATTGTCACGCAGAAGATCTCACTAGCTGATGCCTTAACAGGCTACACCGCTAACATAACGACGCTTGATGGTAGGACACTTACAGTCCCGGTCACAGACGTGATCCATCCGGAGTACGAAGAGGTGGTGCCCAAAGAAGGAATGCCACTTCAGAAAGATCAGACCAAGAAAGGCAACTTAAGGATCAAGTTCAATATCAAGTTCCCAGCGAGGTTAACTGCAGAACAGAAGGCTGGTTTCAAGAAGCTTCTTGGGTGATGATGATTAAAAGCTTCTTGTCTTGTGATGTGTGTGATTCAAGTATACGATTTTACAGGGAAACTTCTTCCCCTTTTAGTAATTCAAGATTTAAAATTCCAAGGAAATTCTTGCAAGATTTGGTACATGTCATCCACAAACAAAAATTGAAGATACAAAATCTTTTTGGTTTTACAAAAGTTTCTGCCTTTTCTTTCTTTTTTGACTTTCCCCTGTTTTAGAGAAATGAAATTTACTCTTTGGTGAGAGGAGATCCTATCCCGTGACGGCGCGTGGGGAACACGAGGAAGAAACCGCCGCAAACAACACCGATGATAAAAGGCAAACCGGTGAGGAGCTCTTTGGTTTCCTCGGAAGGAACAGGGAACAAACAACTGATCACGTTCTGATCTAACATGGAGACTGCGACGAAGACGAGCATTGACATGACTGCGTGCATGAAATCAAGAAGTCTCAGCTTATATTTTCCCTTCTCCTCATCAGTTAGAGTAATCGTTCCATCCAACACATACAAACCACTCGGCGTCGCCAATCCGTACCTAACCTGCAAAGTTTAAGAATTTGATGTTATAAATTTTTAAAAATCATGTTTTCAAAACGTAACAACAAAAAGGGAAAGAAGTTGCGAGCGATAGAGATATGTTGTTGTTATATGTACCTTGCCTTGTGGGTCTTTGAAGGAGTCGGTGAAGGAGAGGAGGAAGCAAGAGGAGGCGCAAGCCATGACGAGGAAGCAGGTGAGCCAGCGACTGGTGACGGTAGGACACTGACCCTGATGGGTTATGACCGGACACATTATTTGAAAACCCATCACGGAACCGGTCGGGAGCAGATTGGACAGGTGAGCTGTTCCTTTAAAGGCTTTCCTCGCTACTATCTGTACTTTCGACCTATGTTTTTTTGGTGCCTCTGGCAACGACGCTATCAATGTCTGCTTCGTCTCATCCATCTCTAATTTTTTTGTTTTAATTAATCACTCTGCAAAAGTCGAATGATTAAATATGTCTTTTTCTCTTCTTGTCTATTGTTCTGATTTAAGAGAAAAGAACAAGATTTTATGGGGTTTGATTTCTTTCTTCTTCTTTTTTTGTGTCTGCTTCCGTTTGAGCTGTTGTTTCAGGTTTCGAGGTTGGAATTCTGTTCTTCCATTTTTATGTTTCTGTTGGAGGTCATTTAGCCACAAAAAACGTAAAAAACTGAATAAAATTTGAGTAAATGAAACAAGAAATAGGAGTTTTCGTAACAGAAAGTTTTTAATTAAAACGCTGTTACCGTTTCATAGTATATGTATATATGTAACTAGCAAAACTAACAGGTGATTTTGTTGAAAATTTTCAGGTTAACGATCGATTTCCCCCTTGTAATTTTCATCTAACACAAATATTCCAACAATCAAATTTACTAGAAAAAACTTTTCTATGAATTCCATTAAAAAATCCATATAGCGGATCCATTACGAGTTCAAATATGGGCCGAGTGTGGGTTGGGCCGGGAACAACATTTTGGTTGTTATGACTTATGATGTTAGGTGAATTGTAAGAAATCATGGGAGGTTAAAGCATCTAAATTAACGCAATGTTTGCAAGATCTTGTGGTTGGTCCACCCAATAGCCAACCTTCATTCACTTACACTTATACTCGGTCCCGTTTGCATTCATATTAAAGAATGAATGCAAATCCGTTTTACACCAAAACTTATAGAGCAGGAAGTAACAACAGTGTATTCACAGTTTATGAATTATGATAGACAAGATATTTCATTAATGTGATTGGATTTGTTGAATGACATCTTGCTGCTCTTCCACCAATGGAAACAACAAGCAAAACCACGAATTTTCCTAAGGGATCACAGAAGTGTAACATCTGTTCATAATTTGTTTTTAGTTTGATAAGAATATGTGTACACATGTCTACAAAATTGGTGGGGGAGAGTAGGCAAAAATAAAATAAAAATTTAGACGACAAAGAGACAGAAAAAGAAAAGGCTTTGAGGTTCCTTGTTATGCATGAGAAGTCTACGTGAAGAAATAGAATAATGACTGGCTTTTTAACTTTCTTTTTCTTTTTATCTACAAAAAATATATATCTTCCTACTTTCATTACTCTGACAAAATTCATGACACAGAGTGATATGTAGGTTAAGCTATTTTTTTTCAGTAAACAAAATTTCAAAACTATAGCTCTTAACTTTATTCTAGAGACTGGGACTACAATAGAATTTCGGAAACAACAGAAAATGTTATATCGCGCGAAACATAAAGAAAAAAGAAAGAAACTAACCTAAAGTTATATTATACACGTACAGTATCCAACAAAACCAATCAGTATACTATTTCAGTAAAAAGATGTATATATATATATATATATATGCAGATGTAGACGTTAAGGAAAAAAAAAAAAAAGATGTGTGTACAGAAATACAGATGTGTAAATTATAAGGCTATACGCTTATGTAATAATATCTTTACATACACTCTAGGGTGACATTGGACCTTAACCCCTTTTTTTTTCTTTTTTTTTTTTCCCTACCATATTACGTTTGAGCTCTCACAGACCAGCAGCCACACCTTGCTCCAAACCCACTCCATCTCATATCCATTTCTAGATCCGATACATTTATCAGTGAATTGTTGAATTAATATATTGATTCATTGCAGATTTTGTAAAAGAAAAATATAATTACATTAGAGCACACACGAAATACGACCAAGCAAACGTATGTTTTGAACTTAAGAACGTTGTCTGCAAAAAAGGAAGCTCACACATATATGTTCTTTCACAAGATTTTGTTTTTCTTATAATTTTTGTTTGGTCAGTCTCTGTCAAATTCTCTCTCACACACCATACATGCCTAGAAGCCAAACCAAACTTAAAATCCAAGCAATCTTTTTTCTTTTTCTGATAAGTCATTAATTTATTCTTCAGATCCATCACATTTTATTTTCTAAACAAATTATGTATCTCTTTCTTCAGATCCATTATTTTATTTCTGATACATAGATGTAAAATTAACGATTTGAATTTTCATAGTAAACGTCTTTACACTTTACTTTCAAGTTGTAGGTGTACCGCTCCCTCTCATTGTTACTTAGCATGTATGCTTCCTTGTTTGTACATATACTTGTTAAACAAACCCAAGCCTTTAAATAATACTTTCCTACAAATTTTAGATTCAGGGCATTTGTATACATTATAAAATGAGGTTGTATAATATTTCTTTTACGCTTGTCTCATTATTTCTCTCTCATGGATAGTACAAAGTTTAAATCAAGTGCAAAAAAGAGCAATTAACTCAACTTAAAAAGTGATGAACCAAGAATTCAATTCCTTCCTCTTTCTCAAGATAACCTCAAAGAGTTCTTCTTAGGAAACATATGCTTTAACCATCTTTAACCCCTTTTTTCCTCTCTTTCTCTCTGTCTCTCATGCCTTTGTTTATTCTAATGAAGTGGTGAGCAGTGGAAGAAGAGAGAAGAAGAGAGATAATGCACAAGAGCAAACTACGAGATACAAAACAACATGACTTGGTGCAATGACCGTAGCGATGTTCAGACCGTTGAAAGAATCATTCCATCACCGACAGCGGCTGAGTCTCCCGTAGCCTCATTTCCGGTCTCTTGTCACAAAACCTGTCCTTCTTGTGGCCATAACTTCAAGTTTCATGAACAGGTTCTTGTTTCTCTCTAGATAGCTAAATCAACAATGCGTTGGAAATGTGATTGCTATGAATGATTAAATCCGATGTATATATGTAGGCGGGAATCCATGACTTGCCAGGGCTGCCTGCCGGAGTGAAATTTGATCCGACGGATCAAGAAGTATTGGAACATCTTGAAGCGAAGGTGAGAGACGACGCAAGAAAGCTTCATCCTCTCATCGATGAGTTTATTCGTACCATTGATGGTGAAAATGGCATCTGTTATACCCATCCTGAGAAACTGCCAGGTGATTCTATGTTGTTTTCCTCTATTAGTTTATATTCCATCATCAATTATTCAGTTGTATAATATTTTTCGTCTTCATATAATTAACACAAAGCTTTAAATGTTAGTTTCTCATAAAGTTAGTGAATCATGTAGGGTAATGTTTCAAATTGATTACATTTATTTTCAAGTCATGTGATGTACAATCTTCTAAAACTGATCATTTTGGTTGACAATCAAATTTTGTTATTATATTTCTTAAAAATTAGTGAATCTCAAAAATGTACGTAAATGTACGTAGAAATCAAAACTAAATCATGTTTGACGTCAAAAGAAAAATTTGAATAATATTTTTTTAACAAAGAAAAATGCCAATTACACGTTGAGTGGATGCTTTTGTTAGAATGTCATACCTAATAATATTAATTTTTATAAATGCTAGTTAGAATTTTGAATACGTAAACATTAATTTATGTTCACATATGACATATATATATAGGAGTGAGCAAGGACGGGACGGTCCGTCATTTCTTCCACCGACCGTCAAAGGCATACACGACGGGAACAAGAAAGAGACGTAAAGTGCACACCGATTCCGAAGTCGGTGGCGAGACACGGTGGCACAAGACCGGCAAAACACGGCCAGTTCTCTCCGGAGGGAGAGTGAGAGGCTACAAGAAAATCCTAGTGCTCTACACAAACTACGGCAAGCAAAAAAAACCCGAGAAGACTAATTGGGTAATGCATCAGTATCATCTTGGCACAAACGAAGAAGAGAAAGAAGGCGAGCTCGTCGTCTCCAAAGTCTTCTACCAGACTCAACCACGCCAATGCGGTGGCTCACTTGCTGCCGCAGCCACCGCAAAAGAGCGGCCTTACCTCCACGCCCACCACCTCGGTAGTAACGGTGGTCGCCACCTTCACTACCATCTTCATCATAACAATGGTAACGTTAAGAGCACTGGCGGTGGTGGATCCGCCGGAGCCGGTGAGTATTATAGCAATATTCCGGCGATCATCTCGTTTACTCAGACCGGGATACAGAACCATTTGATTCATGACTCTCAACCTTTTATCCCTTAAAAAGGAAACCATATTTTTATATATGGACGGTCGTATAAAATAAGAGAAAGGGTATATAACCTAAAACATTATATATTGCACTAATACACACACATATATACATTGAAAATAATTTAATTTTACGGGGAAATCTTATATACGTAACTTTTTTTGTCCACTAGTTTTTGTTTTTCCGTTTATATTGCACTGTACAATTTTAATTCCTTGGACTGATCATGAAAAAAAAAAATGTACAAGATCTCCCTTTATCTCTTGCTACTAGCTTACATTAAATTCAATTTGATGTTTTGTCGGCAGAGATCTATCGACTGTATAGCACAATAATTCATTAGGTGCAAAACGTACTTTGGACAGGTTTTGCTGAATGTGATTATAAACTTCCAAATGCAAGTTTCAACACATATCTTCATCATATTTCTCAAACGACAAGTTTATTACAATTAACTCATTCAGCAAGATTGTATATGGTCATAACTTTGGGATAATGAGATCCCAAGAACAACTTAAAAAGGTTTTAACAATCCAAAGATCTCAAGCTTTTTGTTCTAAAGGATACAAGGAATTGAAAAGAAGACACAAAGCACATTGGGTTTTACTTGAGAAGCCTCTCTACTTCTTTGCATTCACATCCAAATTCATCTCCTGGAGGTTAAGCAACAGGTCGTCTGAGCTCAAGTACACCTTGTTCGCGGAGTGCGCTATGGTCTGCGCAATCTCTCTTGCCGCCTCGATCTTCCTGAGCGTAATGAAAGCTTGGTTGTTTGCAATGGCTTCACCTATGAGCTGAGCACTCTTGGCTTCTCCCTATACAAGGCATGAGAAACTTTTGTCACACAAACAATATCGGTCTCAGAATTTATGAACCTTGAAGCACAGATAGAGAAATTCTCTTTTACCTGAGCGCGGATAACTGCACTTCTCTTGTCTTGTTCGGCCTTCTCAACAATGAACTTGGCCCGCTCAGCCTCTTGAGCCGCCACCTGCTTGGATTCAATGGCAGCCGTGAACTCTCTTCCGAACGTCAAGGTCGTGATTGACACATCGTCAAGCGCAATGTTGAAGTTCGTCGCTCGTTGAGTCAGAATCTTTCTGATCTCCCTACTGACCGCCTGAGACAAATCCAACATATATATCCAATCACTTGACTTACTAAGAAGAAAACCATGTATGTACAGAGCAGCTCATATATATACATACCTCTCTCTGAGTAATAAGCTGGCTTGCGTTGTACTGAGCAACCACAGCTTTCAAAGTCTCGTGGATGATAGAAGGCAGAACTCTCTCGCTGTAGTTCTCACCAAGGGTTCTGTAGATCTCAGGCAACTGGTCTGCCATGGGACGCGTGAGAACCCTTAGCCCAATTTTCACCTGAAAAGTTTCAAAACCCACAATAGACTTATAACTTATGAAGTAGTTTGATGATATAAGCTATAAGTAGAAACAGTGTTACCATCTGGAGATCACGGCTTCCAGATGTGCTCTCAACAAGGTAAGGTCGTGCACGAACATCGTAGATGACGGGCCTCTCGAACCAAGGAAGCATAAGGTGTGTGCCCTCAGGGTAAACCTGCGTGATAGCAAGATTAACAACTCCACACACTTGTGAATCAAGAAGACTGTTATTACGCTCAGTGACAACAAGATTTCACAACCAAACATTGACAATAAACTCAGCCTCGGGGATTAGTAAACAGAAAACCACTCTTGTAACTAACAATTCAAGATGGATAATTTCACAAAGATGACAGAAAACAGCATGAGAACTAGTTGGGGACACACAAGGGGAGAGGAGAAAGTATATAATATTCACTGCAAACTCAAAAAAGATCCAGTTTTGAAGAAACAGTGACTAACCTTATCTTTGATACCGACTAAACGGTTGAACATGATGGCTCGGTGACCTCCGTCGACATTGTAGAAACTGTGAGTGGCACCGTAGAGACCTAGTCCACCGATAATCCCGACCTTAAGCAACGCCGATATCGCACCAGCGCCTGGCACCTTTGGAACTTTGTTGAAATTCATCTCCTTCTACCTTTTTCTGAAATACTCCAAATATATAACCAAACACAAAACGAAGATCAAAATCGAGGAGTCTCGGAACAACATAGTCAGATCTACTCATTTCTGCAAATGAACGACTACGAAAAGTGTTAAAAGGAATAAAATCAAGTCAGATTCAGCTCAATGAAGTCATAAAAGATTGAAAATTTAAAGAAGACCCATCCTAGACCTACCCAGAACACTTTCGATTAAACACGAAAACTAGCATCTTTAGCACAATAACAACGAGTAGTTGGCAAAATTCGAGCAGAAAAACTCTCACCCAGCTGCAGATTTACTTGCTAATAAAACTTCGACAGGAAAAAGAGGGAAATGGAGAAGAAGCGTACCTAAAAGCTCTGCTAATGTCGCGGAGAGAAGAAGGGGAAAATCCGTGAGAAAGGGGTTGAGGGTTTAAGCTCTCTCCTCGCTTCTATTGAAGAATAAGGACGGTCTCGAATTTCCGTATGAAAATGAACTTTGGGCTCACGTTATAGCTTAAAAGCCCATCGTACCAAGGACTTAAGCCCAAAACTTTGCGAAGAAATATATAAAGCCCATGGGTACGAAATATCGGAAACGTCATCGAAGGCAGGGAAGCATGCAACCGAACAGTTGTCGAGACAAGTCGTAGCAGATAAAACGGATCAAATCCGCCTAGTGTCGCCGCGTCTCTCTCATGTGTCGTCACTCGTCACCTTCTTCTTTTTTCATATACTAACAAAACTCTTTTATTTAATTTTCTATACAAAAGATTTTGGCCGTATCTCGTAAACTCTTCGATCCAAACGCCATATGTTATTGATTAATACAGGACACTGGTGATGTTAACTAATTTGATGTGTTAATTGTCAAAATTAGATTTTTCTTCCTCCGTTAGAATGAAATTATCATAGTTTTATTAAAAGAAGTTAAGAGAATAAAGCAAAAAAGATAAATATATCATTGCAGAATTTCGCTATAGATGGATAATGAGAACCAAAAAAATGAGATAGATACATTTGATTTTGTCGTATGTTGGTATATGCGGAGGATAGCTACGCGCATGAACATCGCCAAGAGACACTTGCTCGAGCTCATAGAGTGACGTGTAAAAAGCATAGACCAAGGACTTCATGCAAACCCAATCATACGTGGCACATGACCTTCATGCTCACTCCCACTATATAAGCTTACACTGACTCCTGTTTCTCTTCATCCATCTCTTAGAAACACAAAAAAAAAAACAAAAATGGTTAAGCTCGGTAATCTCCTAGTAGCAACCTTCGGGGTCCTCCTCGTCCTTAACGGCTGCCTTGCAAGGCAGTCGTTTGGGGTTCCTCCTCAGCTCCAGAACGAGTGTAACCTCGACAACCTTGACGTTCTCCAGCCCAGCGAAGTCATCAAGAGCGAGGCCGGACGTGTCGAGCTATGGGATCACAACAATCCTCAGCTCCGATGTGCTGGTGTCTCCATCGCTCGTTTTATTATCGAAGAAGGCGGTCTCTACCTGCCTACCTATTTCAGCTCCCCCAAAATCTCATACGTCGTTCAAGGTCCATATCTATTATACACACACATAATAAATTTTTCTATTTATACCATGTTCTAGTGGAAGATACTATCGATTGACTTCATGATCATATTAATATACATCTCTCTCTTTCTCTCTATCTATAAAATTTACAGGAATGGGTATTAGAGGAGTAGTTGTCCCTGGATGTGCGGAAACCTTCATGGACTCGCAGCCCATCGAACAACAACAGCAGGGACAGGAAGGAGAAGCATGGGGACAACAGGGACAGCAGAGACAGCAAGGACAACAGGGACAACAGGGACAGCAAGGACAGCAGGGACAACAAGGTTTCCGTGACATGCACCAGAAGGTGGAACATGTCCGACATGGAGACATCATTGCCATTGCTCCAGGATCTGCTCAATGGGTCTACAACACCGGAAAGCAGCCACTTATCATCGTCGCCCTTTTCGACATTGCCAACTACCAAAACCAACTCGACCGCAGCCCCAGAGTAATCACATATATACACAATCATTTCAATACTGTTTAGAAGATTACCATATTATCATTTTCACTAATATATGTACATGTGTTGTGTTTTTGATTTGTGCTATAGTCGTTCCGTTTAGCCGGTTCTGGTGGTCAAGAGCAACAACAGAAGGGGAACATGTTGAGCGGTTTCGACCCTAAGATCCTATCTCAGGCATTGAAAATCGATGTTAGGTTGGCTCAGGAGCTTCAGAACCAAAAAGACAGCAGAGGAAACATCGTTCTTGTTAAGGGACCTTTCCAGGTTGCGAGGCCGCCTCTTAGACAGAAGTACGAGAGCGAGACGTGGAGACACCCAGGCCCACAAGACAACGGCCTTGAGGAGACTATCTGCAGCATGAGGACCCACGAGAGCATTGACGACCCAGCTCGTGCTGACGTGTACAAGCCTAACCTCGGCCGTCTGACTACCGTCAACAGCTTGACCTTGCCCATCTTGCAGTTCCTCAAGCTCAGCGCCACCCGTGGCATTCTCCAGGGTGTAAGTATACACATATACAGATCCTTTAAATCAAAATTATGGTTTACTATAGAAAAATATACTGTTTACTAAATTATTTACTAAGAAAAACATGAATCCTAATTCATATAAATATTTCTAAACCAAATTATTTTACCCAATTAATTTTTTCTTAAGAGAAACATTTTTAAATCGGTGGTTAAATGTATGTAATCAAATGTTGCAGAACTCGATGGTGCTTCCGAAATACAACATGAACGCGAATGAGCTATTGTACGCCACAGCAGGACAAGCAAGGATCCAAGTGGTGAACGACAACGGAGAGAACGTGTTGGACAAGCAGGTGCAGAAGGGACAGCTCGTGGTCCTCCCACAGGGATTCGCATACGTGATCCATTCCCAGGGAAACAACAACTTCGAGTGGATCTCTTTCAAGACTAACTCTAACGCGATGATCAGCGCTTTGGCTGGTCGTACCTCGGCCTTGAGGGCATTGCCACTACAGGTCCTCACCAATGCTTACCAGATCTCTCTCGAG
This sequence comes from Microthlaspi erraticum, assembly GCA_902728155.2. NCBI lineage: Eukaryota > Viridiplantae > Streptophyta > Magnoliopsida > Brassicales > Brassicaceae > Microthlaspi > Microthlaspi erraticum. Next base: position 206,086 of record CACVBM020001440.1, on the reverse strand, counting down.
GAAGCTAGAAAGATCAAGTTCAACACTCTTGAGACCACCTTGACTCATGCCTCCGGTGGACAGCAGCAGTACATCGAGCAGATCGTCGAGGCTTAAACAAACGTTTTTTCTTTTCTTTTGCTAATAAAGTATGGTCCGTTTGTAATCACGTCTATATCTAGCTTTAACGTTTGTGTAAAATATGTGTCTGACGAACACAACACCGGCACGTCACTTGTATGTAACCCTTTCTTCGCATAAATAAAAGGGGAGTTTCGAGTTACATTCATATCTATTGCGCCATTTTTAATAATCTAGTATTCTTTCCCAAAAAATAAAATAAATAGAATTAAGGTACTATATATTGTCAGTGCGTCCTTGCTTGGAAGGTATACGATCATGGTTAATCATGGTTAGGGTCCTTGATGATACAACCAAGAACGTCTGCGGAACAAATTTCCAAGATTGCCTTTCACTAGGGACTCCCAAACCTTGAATAGAAGCAAGTGAAATTAAAACAAGTGACTGGATATTGGCACACGACATAAAATGCCTTGATATATTGGCTCCACATCATCTTACGATTAAGGTTGATTCTCGTTCTTGTATCTTCAAACATATTCATTGTTTCTCACTGAAACTAATCATGATCAACAAAAAATGGTTGTAAAGTAGATCACACGCGCGCATAATCATTCTCATAGACAAATCAGAAATATGTATAAATTTTATAAAATTCATCGATTTGATTCTTCTTCTTTAGTAAATAGTATTACGTAGAAAATATGCAACCTAGAAAGAAAAAAATGACTATATTCAAATGAATCAAAGCTCTCACATGGGGAAATTGATATGAACACGGGAGCTTGTGATAGGCTACTTGAAAGGGACACTGCTGAGGTGCCACATTCTCATTGAGCTGAAACAAGAGAACCACATCATCAGGAAATTGAAGCTGAAGTCAACCATTGCTTCTTTGGTAGTACTGTAGTAGTAGTATTAAATATTAGAAAAGTTATTCTATTTAGAGTCTCATGCTTGATTGTCGTTGTTTGGTAGACTTTAATGAGTGTGAGATTGTGATCTCTGTGAGATCAGTTTCCGGGAAATGAACATGGCCTTAATATCCCATTGGGATTCGAGCAGCGCCATATCTGCAATCCAGCAATGTTCATATTTATATATTCTAAACAAACACATATCAAATCAACTATATTCTGGCTAGGAAGTTGCTAGAGAGCAAAGTTTGACTCTAAGAAACTATTAAAGGCATAACCTCATCATACTCACTCAAACACAACACTTAAAAAAAGCTTCAAACGTCGATCAAAGCTTATACTCTCTTTCCTTTTTATTTCTACTTCTCAGATTGAGCAGACCAACCAAAAAAAAAAAAAAAAAAAACATGTCATTGAGCAACAACAACCATGAAGATGATGTTGTACTCGACATGAAACCTTCTTATGTTGCAGAGACTCCACTTCCTTTTTTAACTCCCAACAAACACAAGTCATCATCCCCGCAGTTGTTCTCTCTCCATTTCATGCAAAAGGTGAGTTTTTGTTTTTTTTTTTCCATTTCCTTGCTTAGTCCGTTATATAAGCAGTTTTCATGTTATAACTGTGATACTTCATACTCACGATGAGCAAATCAACTTGTAGCTTATAGCGGAACTCGTGGGAACTTATTACTTGGTATTTGCGGGTTGTGCCTCTATTGCCGTCAACGCTCAACACAACAATGCAGTGACTCTTGTGGGTATAGCAGTGGTTTGGGGTCTAGTGGTAATGGTTCTTATTTACTCTCTCGGCCACATCTCTGCACATTTCAATCCCGCTGTCACTATTGCCTTGGCATCTTGTGGTAGATTCCCTCTGAATCAAGTCCCGGGCTATATAGCTGTTCAAGTCATCGGATCGATCTCGGCTTCTGCGACTCTACGTCTTCTGTTTGACCTGAACAACGACGTGTGCAGCAAGAAACACGATGTCTTCCTCGGGTCATATCCTTCTGGATCTGATCTTCAAGGATTCGCGATGGAGTTCTTCATCACCGCCTTCCTCATGTTTGTCGTCTGTGCCGTCACAACAGGGAATAGAACAGTAAGTGATCAACAACCAACAACACACAATACATTTTTCTTGATCAGATGATATGATATAAGTCAATCTTGATATTGATCATGAATCTTGCAGAGTGTTGAGCTAGAAGGGTTAATCATTGGCGCAACCATCACGCTGAATGTTATCATTGGCGCGTAAGTTTCGCTTTTTCCCTCCTCAATCTCCGTAAATGGTAATGAATCTCTTTGGTTAACCAATCGAAAACAAAATAAAATCTTTCATTTGACAGAGAGATATCAGGATCATCGATGAATCCAGCAAGAAGCTTAGGGCCTGCGCTAGTGTGGGGATGTTACAAAGGGATATGGATTTACTTGCTGGCTCCAACACTTGGTGCTGTCTCCGCGGCCTGGATTTGTAAATTGTTACCGTCTATACAGAAAACAGAAAACAGATCCTGAGTTTTCCAACACAGAAACGAAGTTACCTGATGGAGGATAATTTTAGTTTTCAAAGTTTATACATTAAGAGTCTGTGTCTTCTGTTTGAAGTCTATATGAAGACGTTGTCTCACATTCAATTTGTTAGTTAATGCAAAATTTGTGTTTGACCAGATAGGAGAACCATGTGTTTTAAGGCGATAACTTAATTATCAACAGAGTCATTAATGGTAATATCCGCAACATAAGTTGGCGGTTTGTTAAGTTCTTTCATAAGTTTCTTCAAACCTACGTAACAAACGATTGATCCATGTGAGTCTTTATTCATTAATAAATCTAGTTTGAGAGATTGTAGTTAATGGGTCGCAAATATCAATAAGTGGAGTTGGGAACTTACTGAATGCAAAGAGATGAGGTTATATTTCTTACAAAGCATGGTTATTTGCAAAGAAAGCATGAGAGAGTCAAACAAAACCTAAAGAAGTATTTTAGAAATCTTCTTTCAACTAAATCCATGCTTGCGGACCTGTGCGGATGCTGAGACAGAAGACATCAATGGATAAGCAAAGCAGTATCCTCGTACCTATAAAGAGGCAAAACCAAACTGCACTAAGAAAGCTTGACCATAGTAAGAACTCACAAAGACAAAGCATCGCATGTAAAAGAAGATGTTTTATTTTTAAGACTACAGATCCAAAATGTTGCCTCAAAACTAGCTGCAAATCCAAAACAAACTTAAATCAGTAAATACCATATGCCCCAATATTTGAATTGCAAAGTAGTGTTGGACTCTATGTCCTAACATGCATCAGCCACTGCGTCTATGCTAAACTTAGCTAATAAAAGTTCCATTGTTGTCTCTTTTTGCTTATGATTCATTTCACATTAGCTCTTTTCTACTCGCTCTCTCTTTCTCCTTGAATTTCCGGAAAAATTACATCATGTCTTGGCTGATGATTAAGCTTTATTCCCGGTTAAGAGATCTTGCAAGTGCTTCTTTACAGCTCCAAGCTGACTAAAGACGTAAAAACAAACTGTACAGCTACACACTTCGCTAGCAACAATAAACTGACCCAACGGTTTCGTCTTTTTATTTTCCGTTCTTCCTCTTATTCAAACGGAACTAGAAGAGACTGAAGGGCGGAAACAAAAAGTCGGAGTATGAATTATTCGCGAAAATTCCTAAATTGGCCATTGCAGCCCAATCGTCAATTACTTTTGGGCCTTTCCAATTGGTCTTCTATTATTCTCGTGACTCTCTCACATCTTATGTTGAATAATAATTTCTGTTGTTGTTGTAAATATCGTAAATCAAGTTATACACATGATATAGAGGTTTCGATCATACAGACAATTTGTTAGATATTAGATAGTGAATATCTACAGTGTTATTTACAACAAATAAAACTAAATTATGACAAATAATATTCATAGTATTGGGTTTACATATAATTCAAAATAAAAAATGAAAAACCTAAAAAAACACACTACTTATAACAACCTCCTAAAAACCTAGCTAGAATCCAATCCCAAACCCTATACCCAAATGCCACAAAACTTACATGTATAATAATGTGATAAATCTATAGATAGAATATTTGTATATTTCTTGAATCAACAAATCGGTGAATATATGTAAAAACCTTAAATAGTATATATATGTTCAATGGAAACCGAGGAGGTTGTCGGTCTCAAAACTCAAGCCACATTCCATGTGAAGATCAGAGACCATACCACCATCCGAAGATGACCCCATACATGTCTTCTCATTATCCAAACTCGTGATGTCTGATGACAACAAAATCTTCTCGTAATTCTGATCATGATGATCATCAATGATGTTGACACTGTTGTTGTTGTCGGCGTAAAGCAAATTTATCAAGGACTCGTGATCAGGGCCATGGCTAGAAGATGACGACATAGAACTGATCATCATCTGCTCCCATCCACATGGAATGGTTTGATGATGACAGTGGTGATGATAGGGATGGTCGGTGGTCCTTGAAGGCTGCTTCATTAGCTGCTCCCACTGATCACAAACTTGTATTTTCATCTTTTCATCATGATGATGTGGGGGGTCGATGGTGATGGAAGGAGGGGATGATAATAAAGGTGGCAACTGATTGTTGTAATTAGGGGCGTAATTAAGATCTGGAGCGTCATATAGTTCAAAACTTTGCGTTTGATGATCATTGTTATTGCTGTTGTCCTGTAGTGACGAGTCTCTGCCTTTGTTGAACACTCTGCATAAGACCCAATCTTCCTGTGTCCACATAGCAACAGAAAACGAGAGGACATTGTTTAGAAAAATATATAAACATATGTTTAAAATATGCATGGGATGTTTACGTTACGTGCGGTCTCGTGCATGCAAATGACCAAACACGCATTAAAGCCAATTTTGTCTCTTTCTTCCATTTTAATTTTTTTTTTTGGATTTTTCTGGACATATTCGTCATTATTTGTTCTCACTACCATTTCACCATGCGTCCCATGCCATGTGACCCATGCATACATATACATAAAGAGTGCATGAGATATACACAATGTGAGGAATGCTAGATTGGACTTGAGAAGTACTAACACTAGTGTGTTTAAAAAATATTGATTATTCCATTTCTTTGAAATTTTGTTTTAAATAAGTAGGAAGTCATCTTCACGTTTGCACCCCCAAAAACAGGAAGTCTATTACTCCCTCCGTTTTTTTTTAATGAATTTTCTAGCCATTATGTGTTGTTTCACAAAGATAAAAATTTTACCTTTTTGATACACTTTTTCAGTTTTCAAGAAACAATGATTATATTTGTTGGATTTTTATTGGTTTAAAATTATAAAAAGTTGTTTTATTGCAGAAATCTATACACTAATGATTGAAAATTAACTTTTTCTTAATCTGTGTGAAAAAATTAGAAAATTTATCTTAAAAAAACGGAGGGAGTATCATTCTTTACATGATACACTAAACTTTTTTAAAAAGAATACTAACTTGAAAAAAAAAATTAAAAGGACGAATAAATCATTTTTTTTGTGGATGAACTTATTATGAATTTATGATTTTTCCACCCAAATAGAAAGAAAAAAATATTTGTTGGCATAAATAACCAATGCCATCAATTCGGTACCGATATCTATGCATGGGACAGACACCCACGAATAGACACATGTCGTGAGTTTTGGTACGTTACTAGTTATGCTTATTAAGACGTGATAATTATGAAGTGATAATTACTAATAATGGTCAGTAGTATGAAAGAGAGAAGGAATTTTGTTGGGGAGTAATCAAGTACCTTAGGTGGCATGTTAGGACACTCAAGACGGAACTCATGCATGATCCAAGTAGTTTTGATACCATTTGGTGCTCTGTTTCTGTAGAACACCAGTGTTTTTCTCATCCCTACCAATTGTCTTGTACGTGGATCCATCACCGTCCGATCTTTCCCTGTTGCTTTCCAGTATCCGCTTATCGTCGCTCTGTTTGTGCGATATCCAGTAGCATATTTTCTATCGCGGAAACTGAAGAAGTACCATTCTTTTGCGTTTAGCTTTGCCACATCTTCACACAACATACAAAATATATAAATCGTTAGTAATATATCATGAAGTGTTTGTTGAGATATATGATCACAGTGTTTAAATTGAAGAATTTGAAAAAATATAAGCGAACTCTAAATATTATATGATTTAAAATATACCGTAAATTACAAAAAGAAACAAAAAACGCAAGGTTTCAGGTTATCAGTCTATCACTTATATTTTTTAGTTTATAATTATACTTTGCTTCATTTTTAACAAAATTAACACATCCACAACAGTCAACCATGCATTATTCAAAACCACATGCATATTGAATATTGTTATCACTAGATCCCATGAACGATTTTCTGAATAGATAGTCTCCATTTCTAAACACTGATGTGTCAAAGGTTTATGTGATGCTATAAGACTTGATGTAGACAAAGGCGGAGGATGTGAGACATTTTAGCAAATAATAATTACGATTTTGACTTCAACGGAGGAAATTATTGCTCTCTCAAACATTCCTCCTATCAGTTTCGCATTTATTTGATCCTTGTAGAAGATGATTAAGAAGATAATGTAATGAGTGTATGACTACTTAAAAAATTTCTATATTTTGCCTTAATTGAGAAGAAAAGTAATAGAATAAATTTTTCTTTTTCCAAAACAAAACATCGTCAACCATATCCTATATAGTCTATATCTATGTATATATTAATATTTCTTGTTTAATTAGAATATATATACATACATATATTCGACTAATTACAGCAAGATCGTGCAGGTCATGAAAGTAATTAAAGGTTTCTTGAGTCTCTAAAGTTGCTTGTCATATGGGGCAAAAAAAAGGTCTTCGTGTTTACACACAAAGCCTACTTTTTTTGTTTATTCTTTAGCACATTTAATTAATGTTCTTTAATGCAACAAATTAACTAATTTGAATTTTATAATCTGCAAGTTATCTTTTTAAAACAAAGTCCCTAAAAGTCAAAACTACGAGGACAACCGAAATTTTTAAAAGTGAAGGAAAAAATGATGACAACAGAATTCTCGGCCCCCTTTGGAAAAAGTTTCCTTGGTTTCTCAAGGTATTAGAAAAAGAACCGCAAAGAATAATGAAAGAAAAACTATAAGCATACAAAGGCGCGCACACACACAAATATATACTGTGAATGTTTTTGTATGTATAGTGTATGCATATATGATATATGATGATGTAAGCACCTATATACATATATATATAGAGAGAGAGAGAAGCACGTATATATGTAAGTATTTGATGTAATATAACTATATAATTCGTTATAAAAATATAATTATTTATTAAAGTTTATAAAATCTGATTTAGGAGAATCTGTAATGACAGCTGTGGTGTTTATACTTTGCCGCTTTTGTATAGCCTCCAGAACATCGAAAACATTTTTTTTTGTTAAAGATAATCTAAAACATTTTATCAGAAACAAAACTAGCATGATCTAATTTATGACACTCCGGAATCCGGATAATGGTTCAAACTATTTCTTAATGCAATTATAATCATACTGAGTAATTAGTTAACCAATCCAATAATCTTAAATTTATGTGAAGAGATCACGCGTTTCACTGAAACATATATATATATATATATATATATATATATATATATATGCATGTATGCATCTATGTGTGTATACTGTATACATGGCAATCGTATCTGACTAATACACATAAGTAATCATCTAATTGCATGTATAATTACTAATTAACAGATGCCGTGAATAAAATCTGATTTCAAGAATCTACTTCGTCTTTATGTTTAACTAAATTCAAGAATCATTTTCTTTAATGAAAAGTTTCAAGAATCTCTACTAAATCAATTTAAAACCCACCAAAAGCCAGGAGTGGGAAGAGCACACACATATGTACATATATATATACACACATATATACAAACAAACTCATAAACACATAATTACCAAAACAAGTACATATATAATTAATTAAAAATCAGAAATAATATGTTACCAGGAAGCTGCCATGGCTCACAAATATGTAAGTCAATCTCCACAAGATCAGTAGAACCCTTCAAAGCTTCATCAACTTCATCATCTTCAAGATCATCGTGATCAGATTTGGCCCTAATCTTGTTGCAAAGATAATGACAAACCAACTCTTCATCACTTGGATGAAACCGAAACCCCGGTGGCAATTTGGATCCAATATCTTTCAAACCCATTATGTGAATAATTCTCTGGCTTAATATGTATATTTAAATGTGAAAACCTTTAGAAGAATAATACCAATATAGGGTATGTAAAGCTTCAAAGAAAAAGCTTAATAGCAAAAGAGGAAGAGGGAGAGGGAGAGGGGGTAAGTGTAGCTACATATATTGGTTTAATTATGTATATATTTATAGTTAGGGGGAATTCGTTTATATGATGTATGGAAATAAAATAATATATAACATGCATGTAGCTAAGGATGGAAGAGGACAAGTTAGAGTTTCTTACAATATTGTAAGATTAATTGGGTCCATGCTTGTGTAATATATGTAGTTAGTTATGGTGGGAAGTTTCAAGAAAAACCAAAGTTACAAGAAATCTTAGTTGTGAGGTGTCTCATGGGACACTATTATCCAATATTCTCTTTTGGTTTCATTGTTATCCACTTAGGGAAAACAAACCAAACTTTTCCCTTCTTTTCTCTTGTTCTAGTAACCGTTTTCATTTAGATAATGTTTATTTGTATGTAAATATTCGGTAAAATCAGTGTATATCATTAGTCTAGATTAAGGCTGTACGTTGACAAAAGAAAAAGATTAGTCTCCACTTTTCGTGTAATAGCATCATATCTCGAAGAAAAAAAGTTTTTGTTGATGTTGTTGTTAAAGAGATGATTTAATTATGTAAAGGTTAATTAGAGTTGATTTCGACTCTTTGGTTTAGTGATTTTCTTATAAGAGGAAAATCCTAAATTGAAACCACTTAGAAGGAAGGTAAATTATTATACTAATGGCTGCCTTCATATCCATGGAAACTCAAACTAGGGTCCAAATCCAAACTTCGTGGAAAATACAAAATAAAATAAAATAAACAGGGTGAGATTTTGTTGCTGCCAACAATTAGTATTAGCAGCCATGGCTTATCTAATTTTATTGTGTTCAATCAATTATTTTTAGCCATATATTAAAAGGAAAATATAATATCGTACTTTAAGCGGTCCTTATGATTCTCTAGCCATATCATATGAACCTAACAAATATGTCAAACAATTTTTTCCGGATTTGATAGCAAAATAAAATAAAATAAAAAGTGGTAGACAAAGCATGATGTAAAGTTGTAAACAAGCATGCAAGAGTATACATGCATAACGCTTACTAAAAGGAAAAATAATTCCGGAACTTAACTTAAAGAGGTTAACATTACCTCATAATGCTTGATTTTTTCTTCTTCTGACATTAGTTTTCTGTTCAAACTTAAACTCCGTGGATTCAGTAATAAATTAGTTTAGAGAAATACTGATTTAACATATCATATAGATTCGACTACGCTGATTCAGTTTGATTAATAAGTTGACATTAATTCTTGCACTATTAATCTACACCTAACATGCTAATGTGGCATATATATGTGACGAGAGGCCAATTTATTTAAAACGTTAGAGACAATATACTTCCAATATGTAAGAATGTATGCGTACCAAAAATCAATCAATAATTACCAGGTCAACTATATATATAATATATATAATTTGTTCGACTACGTTCTGCACATTATATAATGTGTACATTAATATAAGAGTTCAACTGGTATGTACTCGGATAACCGCTATCGTAATTGCTTGTTCAAGTTCTTCAGTGATATTAAGCAAAACCTTTCATTACTACCGCTACCGCCGTACCCGATTACGGATGTCCTCGAACAAACAAAACTTTCAGTTTTATATTTGAGCTGCTTAACAATTGTCGCAAATTGGTTGCAGTTGTACAAAAAGGAGGTTATAAATCTGTCTGAAGTTGTTACTGATTTGTCTACTCGTTATACACATCGTTACACTTTGATTACCGTTGTAAATTAAAATGTGTGATGGACACATAGGTAACTTAATTTTTAATATGCATATGATATGTATACTATATTATTATTATTTTTCTCTGGACCCACTAGTACTACTTTAAAAAAAAAAACTATAACAGAAAAACAGATAAAAGCATAATTTTTAAAGATAGAAACCATTGATGGGAGTAAGGGGTCCATTAATGATGAACATGAAACCGAAGACACAGTGAACTTTGAATAAAACTCATTTGTTGGTATTTCAGAAAATCTTGGATTTATATTCAAAGACTGCCACAATAATTGAGGTGTGGACAAAACCAATTTTTGTCGTTATGTTTCCTATGTTTCTCGTAATTATTGGAAGCTGTATATCTACAAGAAACGACACCAACTGTCCCAAAAGAAAAAAAAGAAGGGAGACACCACATTCTAAACTTCATTTTTCTAGGTGACTTTAATTATAACCTGTAATTTTTTTATATATACTCATTTCCAATTTTTTTCTCAACACTCATCTACATATTGTTCTTAATCATCACATATTAAATTTCAAGAGAATGTCCTCCTTGAGGTTTTGTGTCTATTCCTGATGGGGAAACCTAAAAATGAGCTGTCTCTTTAATAATTATGCTCATGGTGGATCCTATATCACTGTCCCTAAGATAGCTGTGTGTGTAAGGATTCCTCTTGGACATACTTGGCTTAGTGCAAGCTGGATCAATTCCAATCTCAAACCGAATCCCGAATCACGAATCATGGGGACCAAATTTGTATATATATGTTTAGTTTTTAATAGAACAAAAAAAAGTGATAGTCAAGATCAAAAAGGAAAACCGCTTAAAAGATTAGGGATAATGTATGTGTGTGTGTCTTGGTAATAAGATGAAAGGGTTTGGCGTCGATTGTTTGTAAAATGATATCTGAGAATTAGAGAATGCGGTTAGGGTTAATAGATAAAGACATGTATCCACTCATTAGTTATTATTCTAATAACAGCAATTGTTGGCAAAAGAAAGAACAAAAATTGTAAGAAAATTAAAAGTAAAATAATTAAATATACAATTTGAAAACATTGGGGGTACGAACCGACATAGCATGGTGTGGCCATGTAATTGTTTTATTACTACTATGTAAAGATATTACTAGCGAAGATAATTCAAACTAAAATAATTTGGTAACATCATACAAAAATAATAATAACTTGGTATCATGCATTTGGTAATTAACTTGCGATTACATCAAAAGTTTTTTTTTAATGCAACCCTTAATTAGAGGGAGCCGAATGCGGCGGAAAAACTGGTGAGGCGCAGGTTACACGTCCTTCCTTCCATTGCTCAGGAATTACCGATTACGTATAAGAAATTAAGTTAATATTTTTACTAAATAAAATTTTAACTAGTAGCGAGTTTTCATATTCTTTAAAGATTGTGTGCTATGAATCTCTTAGTTCGATTCTCATTTGGAAAGAGGACAATGTTTTTCTTTTTGATAAAGAGACGTATGGGTTTAGTTCTACGATTCTTTTTGATCAACCTGCATTAAATAAAATTTCCATAGGCTAATTACTAGTTGCTGTAGACGGAGAAGATAAATTATTAGTACCGTTATTCTGGCTTTGCCGTTATTTCAATGAAATGTTACACTTTGTTATTCAAAGGCTCCCGCTTCAAAGTATTATAATGTGAAATTATGCTATGTATGTATGTCAAAGTTGTTTTGTACATATAAGAAAATTAAAATTGTACATGTCTGATATTTGTTTTCTTCTCAGATGGAATAGATACCTAACGGCTAACGCTAGGGCAAACAAAAAAAATGAAAATGAGTTTTTCTTTTTATAATCTGTTTCGTTCAATATTGGATTGTTTTCTTATAGAATTGACGTGTAGCATTTTGAAGAGTGAAGTTATGTACCCAAAGTTTTTTTTTTGGTTTTAAATGTAGCCAAAGTTATACGACCACAACTTAGAACTATGGTCGTGTTATCGATAAAAACCTAAAATATATACATGATTAGTTAGCTAAGCAACAAGAATCATAATGAGGGTTATAATGAACAAAAACGTTTTTTGGGTTATTATTTTGTCATAATCGTGAGGTGATTTAGAATCTGAACACCTAACCAATCCTTTTAGGATGCATATACCCGCTGAATAGTCTACTCACCGACTGGCCATATGAGAGTAGTTATATAATTTGACATATGAAGAGAATTGATCCCTAATCTAGACTGACATGACAAGTCATTCTCAAACTGGAACCACTAGCCTACTAAAACTTAGTTAACATTTTGTTAATTTTGAGGATTTGGATAGGAGATTTTAAAAATAATTCATTCATATATATCATTTATATCATTTAGAAGGAACAAAAATAAAAGAAACTAAGCCCACAAACTATGTGTACAGATACACACACAGGTGTATGGGAGATGTATTGTTGAATAAAAGTGATGGGAATAATAAGGGTAAACTCGAGGGGAAGAGTTTATTGCCAAGTCAGGAAGTTTATGTGTGTTTGATTGGAGAAAGAGTGACGGATTTAACATTCTTTGTCGTGATCTAATTATTCGTCTTTCGTATTCCTTAGCAGCCTTCTTCTTCACATATAATATTGTCAAAACTCCATATTTTTGTTGTCTTTTTAGTTTTAATTATTTTATGAAATTTTGGATTATCTCCATTAATTAATCACAACTTACAAAAATCTAATATTTAAGTTTTGTCTTGTAGTTTCTACTCTAAAATGCCAGATAATCATTACGATAGAAGAAAATTTATATAGTATTTAACATTGTAATATCTGTATAGATGATCTGAAAACCTGTTGTGTAATACAGTTGATTGATTACGTTATATGATTTGTATTTATTATAGTTATTTAAATGGTTTTTTTGGATCTTGAGATCCAGAGGGTTACATCTAACTTAGTAAGCAAATCATTTTGCCGACTAATATAGTTAAGAAAAAAAACTGAATGAACAGGTCATGGTTATGTCCTAAACTTTTTGTAAAAAAGAAGCAAGAAATAATATTAACTACAATAAAATTTAAATGGTCGCATACGAAAGTACATGCAAGTGTCAAGGAATGCAAAAACGATAATATATTAGCATTTTTAAAACGCCTAAATCAGAATCGAATAGTATTCATATGCTCTAATCAAATGCACATGGGGTGCATTTACTATTCCTGCAGACCAAATCCTAATATCATTATGATTCATATTTATACCATTTGTTGATATTGACTCTTGGTAATCTTGTTAGACTTTTAATGTATTTGGTTATGTATATTCTTCTTGTAGCCTCTAAAAAAATCTCTTGATATTTCATCATATATATTAAAAAATATAATTCATTATTATATCTACTGATTAATTCATTTGTAACATTAGTCAAATACTTCTTAATTCTATACTGTACCAGCAAAAATCGTTTTTGAGGCATGGTGCGAGATAAGCTATTTCTTTTTTTTTTTTTTTTTTTTTTGGGTCAAAGATAAGCTATTTCTTAATTCAAACATATATACACGTTTTTATGCTGTACGAGATCGCCAAATTTATGAGATACGAACACATAATAATTGTTAATGAAAGATGAGGTTGACACAGTAAAAATTGAATTCGTTCAAACATCACCAATATGACCGCATTTCAAATCTAGACTTTAAAGTCGTCGCATTCCAGGGAGCACTTTGGAACAAAAGTTGAATTTATAAGGATAGTAAATTCACCGATGAATATTAATTTGGATTTCTCGCGTAATACCCAATTAACGGAACATGAGTTATATACAACGATAATTATTTGTATGCTAGTGAAAGAAAGATATAGAGGATCCGATTCTGTTTTGACTTTATGACCATTAGTTATTGTTTTTTTCAGTATACTTCATTTAACATAACACTATTTATAAGTTTTTGTTTTTTTTTGTTTGTTGACAAAAACACTTATTTTAAGTTCCAATTTTTTTAGTTACATCAACGTCGATCTTAAATAAGCACATATTAGGAAATGTTTTTGTAACTATCTAAATTTTGGTATTAATTCATTGAATCCCAGTGATGCATATATAAAATAACTATTGGAACATTCATTGTATCTTTTTTTTTCTTTCACAACGAACAGTCAGTCATTGTATCGCGAAAGCATTAACATCAAAAACTCGGTAAGTTATATAATTATGTTATTCAAACACGATAGTTTGATTGTGATAAAGAACTAACACTTTGATACATAATATAAACTGGTATGGTACTCTATTTATGATGCCAAATGAAAATTTAAATATTTTATAGATAATTTCTTTGATAAATGTTGAAGTTATAATTAAATTAGTGGACAAAATCTTTTGTCCTGTCGTATTTTTGCCACGTATAAAATTAAATTCTTGATTGGAACATAATATCTAATCATTGTTAGAAGTAGTATGGATCAGAATTCCACAATATATTTATCTTTTCATATATAAGATTTTGTATTAATAACTTCTCTAATGTCTAAACAGGCAGTCGAAGCATGGACATCGACGAAAGGAAAAACCGAACAAAATGTGATATGAACTGGCAATGGAATTGAATATCTTTAGAAAATAACACATCGATGTTTGAAAAGGTTAACCCTCATATATTTATAGATATGTTTGTTCTCCAGTGTTACTTTATACATGATTCTCATTGATATATATATATATATATATGATATATCATAATATTATAACGGTTGTTTCCAACAGACAAAATGAGATTTTTTTCCTTTTTGACAAAGAGTTTGATAAAATGAGGTTGATATTCATATATCTATGAATCTTTTTTATACGAACTAATACAAATTCATACGAGAGTCAAAAAATGAATTAAAGATAACGTGTTAGTACAATGAAAACCAAAAGCATATTCATAATGATGTTACGTAGATCATAGATACACACGATGCATACGTATATATATATATATATATATATGTGTGTGTGTGTACTTATGTATACATACGTACATTACATGCATACATAATGCAAGTTAGTGACATGATATTCATAAGGCCATGAAAGAGGGGACAATTTTCGCGATGGTTCATGAGGTGGCACCACGTTTCGCCACGTTTTGTGCTTATTCTTCAAAGGAAACCATATGATTAAATTGAATTTCATTTATATATACTGAGGGGTTACTTCAAACAAGATTCAACAATAATAATTCAAAACAAGGGTAAGAAAATGACACAGTTGATATCAGGATGTGTGACGGACGAGTCACGAGACAAGCTTAATCTAAGACTTTATGTCAATTTCTCATATTATTGTTACAAATATACAAAATAATTGGAAAGAGAGAATACAGACGAAATTTGTAAAATTAACATCAAAAGATTCGGAATGACATAACTTAGAAACGTGGGAAATTGTTATCTACAAGTTATAAGCATCTTATATTCTCGATTGTGATTGGCATACATATATCAATCAATCTTTTAATGCATTGAACCCTATCCTTATACTTTTATATCTGTTACTAGTTTCCATTTTATGTTCTTGCAAGAGATATTATAATTACTTATCGGTTTCATGATTGCATGGTTTTTTTGACGAATGAAAAAATTACGATAGAAATTATATATGTGGAGAGAGAGAGAAGGAGAATGATATGTTAGAACTTAATCACATATACGGAATAGTTTCACCAATATTTTTTTAAATAACGTTTTTCAAAAAAAGGAAAATCAACTATATAGTAGAATTGTGTGAATAATACTAGTATATAACTAATTTATAATAATTTTATGTATACTTTATCTCATTTTCATAATAAAGTGAGACAGGTATTCTAAAATCACCAAACGGTATCTTCTTTTTTTTTCTCTCAATGGAAAGCCACTTTTCCATGTTATTATCTCCTTTTTTTCTTTTTCCAAAAGATGTACATATTCATTATTTAGCCTGTCAGATCAATATGAAAAGAAGAAAAAAGTTAGAAATAGAAAACATTTTGTCTATAATATTACTTGACTATATATTACATATATACATTGTTACATGAACTACAACACTACATGCATGTCCATCTTAACATTTATACTCCAATTTGTTTCTACATGTTTATATATAGTTGAACTGGAAAATACTAACAATTTGTTTCTACATGTTAATATAATATCCACTAGCCAATGTGATATTAACAACAAAAAAGATATAAAAATCATTTTTTTATGGTTACAATATTATATCTCCTATGAACGAAATAGTCTGAATTTCGTTGCAAATTCTCTGAACTTGGAAAAATTAGCAATAATTAACAACAATGTTGCGAGTTCCCGAATCCTTATATATATGATGATTAAGGCGGGGTATTCAAAACATTTGTATGTTCCAGAGCTTGGATTCGAATCAGCTGCTACTGACTTACTGTTATGTTAAGAAAATCTGGTTTTATACAAAAATCAGTTAGTTGTTAAAAGAAAAAAAAAATACAAGAATCAGAAGAAATTTATGATGACCTCTCAACCGATAAAAAAAATGGGCCAAGGTATATGACAAAAAGAAGTTACAACCTTTTTCCTTTTGACATTTAGAGGTTCTCTCTTTAGTTTCCTTCCCACTTTCTCTTTTAACAGAAAATTCCACTGTATCAAGATGCCCCATATATAATATTATACATATATCACTATGCACATATCATATAAGTATGTATGTATATATCAATCATTAGTAGATTAATGCTGATTATGTATAATAGACGAGCAACTTGGAATGCTTCTACCTCCGACACCTGGATAACGTGCGTCAATCTAATTCACAAAAATAAATATGTGTTAGTAATCATATAAGTTTCATTTCATATGTTTGTATATAATATACTGGCAAATACATAAATAATACAAGCATTTTCAACAATACTAGCTTTCTAGTTTCTTATTTCAAAACTATAACAATTCCTCTTTAACAGATTAAAATTTCGTTCTAATGATTTTAGAAACCTTCTTTAGAATCTAATCTCTATTTTTGAAGGATCTAAACGTATAAAATCTTTAAATGATTCATCGTACACGTAACACGGGGAAACAAGAGTGTAGAGAAGTTTCTTATAAGTATATACATATATATATATATTATACTGTATATATAGAGAGAGGAAACAGTGTTGATAAAAGAGGGGCAGTTTGATTGGGGGAGGTTGAAGAAGCGTGTGACCGAGAACTTTGAGCTTATGATTAATTAAAAAATTTATTTTATTTTATTTTTGCCGCCGCAATGCTATTGGACTCATTCATAGTTTCCTTTACGATAGCAATGAAAAAACTAAAACAATAAATAATATTGGTGGTCAGTTTTGATTTCAGGTTTTCCATCATCATCTTTTTTCTGTTCTTAATAGGATATATAATACACGGTGCAATTATTTGGCTAAAATGAAAGAATTAGAAAAAAAAAAACGTTCTGCATATACATACCTACAGTATTGTACTGTGTACGACTGTATTCTGGTAATATCTTGATTTATATAGAGTTTGCATTTAGTTAACTGTTTGTATTAATTTTGTAGGTCATCAAGCCAAACTTGGTTATAAATAGAACACCTTCACTAATCACTAAGAAAATAAAACTTTCGTACGTGTTTCGTTTCTATATTTTATCATATTGATTACTTCAAGAAGAAACTCTTCTTACTATTAAATTTGTATGACAGTTGCATCTCAATAATTAGCTTATGTTTGTCTAGTGTTCCAACTATAAAAATATTACAAACAAATAAAGAGAGTGATGAGACTGCGTGGATGTCTAAAGTCCATGCATTGATTTGCCTAAGCAACTTAAAACACTAGAGCTAGCCCTAGCTATAAGATTATACACGCCCACTCTATCAATAATGTACACATTACTTATGTCTTTATGTATATTTGTGTGTTTCCTTTGCCTAAGCCTATAGCATTTGAAAGCTATAGACCAACCGAAGAGAAGTAAAGGAGAAGAAGAAATCTAATAAAGTTTTAAAAGAAGAAAAAAAAATGAAAAAAGTGAGGCATCACTTCTTAAATCTTATTTTCGCTTTCGAACTTCAACCTCATGGGGCCACTAAAGAATCTTTTGCTGTTTTCATTTTTTTTTTTGTTCTAAACATCTTAATTGAGAAACTTACTCAATCTCTCGTGGTCCGGGTTACTTTTATCAATTTGTACAATGAATTGATATTTTTTCCGTGTTTTGTGTATAAGCCTTTACAATCAATCGAACCAATACCAACACCTTTTCAGTTCACTTTCTTCCGACACTAACCTTATTTCGATTCGTTCCCATAAGATTTGAGTCACTAGAAAATATAAAAGTACAAAAACACCTTTCTTTTTGAACCAAACAAAAAAAAAACAGTAGGAAAATAAGTCTAACTAACAAAAAATCAACATAAATAATTAGCTTAACTACCAACAGAATGACTCACGAATCTTAACAACACAAGGAAACACAATAAACTAAACACAATAATAACTTTATTACACGATTATGACATAAACGTGTCCGGATCCATCAGAAATCCCCCACACACACAAAAAAGGCAGAAGAGATTAAAAAATTGGCGACTAAGTGTTACTAAACTAGGTTATCTTATACGACGATCAAGGAGAAAAAATGAGTCAAAGATCTTGAAAACTAAGCATATTCCTTTGCTAAGACTAATAAAGATACCATTTCGAAAAGATTGTCCACCAAAAAGGTAAAATAATGAAGAGTAATTTAGAAGCTTCATTCACTGAAAAGAAAACTCTTAATCTAGAGGTTTCGGATTATTTGACTACGTGGACTCACTAGACCTACCATTGACGCATCTTCATGACTTCACCACTGACCAATAATAATAACCTTTTCAAGACGCATTGATGTGTGCCGCAGCAGAAAGGATATATCACCTACACACTTCGAAAATGTTCCACGTCGCAAAGTGGGCCTAACAAAAGTGGATCAGGCCCAATGGCTTCAAACATCGCTTCTTTGATAAGGACAAGACAACATAGGATGAGGAACATAAACATTAATTACGTAAACCCCAAGATTAGCATTTATGATTGGTATAAGTGTCCGAAACGTTAATTCTCGAAAGCTACTCTCTAGTCAATGTAGTATAAAGTTCTTGACTGGAAAATAGTGGGCTAAGTTTTTTTGACCTTTTCCGCTAACAAGAAAAACAGAGGCATAATTTGAAAAAAACGTTTATGAATTTTCAATAGAAAAGAAAAGCCTACATCTCCTTCGTTCCATGTATGTGTATCTAAGGCATCTATCTGTACAGCAAGATCACATTGCATGGTCCAATTAATTTGACAAAAATGACGAGACACATAACATCTCTACTCTGTGACAAAAGCCTCAGTTTTAGTCTTTGTACTCTGGTTTGAGGACCCAAGACGAACGGTTTTGGTCCTTCCGAAGCGTGGCAATCTCCTTCAAGAGACTCTTAAACAACGCCGAGTCCTTATCTGGAACTTTGTCCATGAAATGGTTGACAATGCTGGTCGTGTCTGCGCTTCCGCCTCTTTTCTGTATAAAGCTGCATAACTGTCGGATCAGGACCTCGGGCTGCAACGAACTGCTTGAACCTGATGAAGACGGGAGTGGAGACTGTATCTGTTCATGGCCAACACCAATGGCTTGTTCTCTGCTTCCGCGGATTCTGTTGAGAAGCTCTGCGGAAGACGGTGCTTTGCCAGAAGATAGACCGGCACTGATACCGTTCTTGATCGCTGATGACTTGTCTGATGTGGTCTGTGTTAACCGGGAATTTACAGTTGATCCGAATTTCCTCCGTAGAGATGACGGTGCACCTGCGCAGCCAGATCTTCCCGTCCATGTAGGCACTGAGATGCTTTCGCGGCTACGCAGCATCCGTGATTGGCGCAATGCTTCCGCAGCTCTCTGTGCCACTTGAGTTGCCTGGTGTTCAAGTCTCATCTTCTCTTCCTCGTCGTGTGCATTCATGATGGCGTCGTGATTCACAGCACTCTGTAAAAGATGCAAGTAGAGTCAAGCGAATTGGATATTATAGGCAAAAGTAACTCGGTGAAGAAGCTTTCATAAGCAGAAACGAGCTTACATGTATTCCATGGGCGTCGAAGAGACTCTTTAAGATATTTGTCTCTTCATTTCTGCCATCGGCTGTCTCCGCATCTTTTCCACCTGAGAATTCATTTGTGCCCTCATCTGATTCGGGATGTCTCTCTGTTTGAGCTCCTATGATGTTTATCTCTTCAGTCAGCTGACTGAAGATGTTAGAGGTTTCGGTGGATGCATTGCTGTCGCCATCATCTCTCAGGATGAAAAGATCTTTCATATCCCGAGCTTTGAAGAATCTTTTCTGCTGTGGATTCTTCAGGATCCTATTAGTGAGAAAATGTTTATATATCTGTCTATGATATACCTTCTCCTCAATTGTCCCTCGTGTGATCAATCTGTAAACAGTAACATCCTTCTTCTGCCCTATACGCCAAGCACGTTCCCTTGCCTGTCAGAACAAAAAAAGAATATTGATTGTTATATAAACCCATGACTGGTTTTGGAAACTGAATTCAAAGCAATACTTACCTGCATATCATTTGAGGGGTTCCAATCAGGGTCAAAGATGATGACCCTATTAGCGCCAGTCAGATTCGTTCCCAAACCACCAACCTTCGTCGTCAGAACAAAGACAAACACATCATCCGAGTTATTAAACTCATCAATCAAAGCCATTCTCTGTTTTACAGGTGTAAGGCCATCCATCCTCCGGTAACTATACTCATTTGCAACCAAGAAGCTCTCGAGGATGTCAAGCATTTGCTGAGTCTGTGAAAACAGAAGTACACGGTGTCCTTGCTGCTTCCAGACCTTGAGCACTTCTGCAACAACCTTCATCTTCCCACTACGTTCTGGGTTCCCATAATCTGGGTTTTGGTGAGAATGTTCTCTCTCAAGTAGATCAGGGTGGTTGCATATCTTCCGCATCACATCAATCCCGTAAAGAGAATTCTTGTTGCCATCAAAAATATCTTCTACCTCGGAACTCGCAAGGAACGCCCTGTAGGTAGATCGCTGCTCCACAGTCAGGCTGCAGAAGAGAACGTGTTCAGTCTTTTTTGTAAGATGTGCGTTCACGTCGGCCTTCATGCGGCGGAGGAGGTAAGGCATGATCAAATCACGAAGAACAACTGCACACCTGTACATTGTCAAAGAACTGTTAGAACACAAACTATGACGAGTTACCTAAGTGATTCAAAGAGAGACTAGGTAATCACCTATAGGCAGTTGACACTTGTAACGGAGACGCATTGGCGTAGCCACCAACAGTTATGGGAACAGAAAACTCTGCCTCAAACACAGGCAGGACCCCCAGTTTTCCAGGGAAGACAAAATCAAACAATGACCAGAGTTCTGTCAGTTTATTCTGGATTGGTGCCCCGGTCATAATAATTCGATGGATGGTCTGTAACTGTTTGCACACCAAAGTAATTACAGCATTTGGATTCCGGATCCGATGGCCTTCGTCCAGCACTGCATAACCCCACTCAATGTTGAGCAGCTTCTCACCATGCAGCCGCAATTGCTCATATGTGGTGATGAGGAGCCCTGAATCAGAATTTAGAACCCGCTTTATCACAGAATTCCATTTCTTGGTGTTCTTAGACTTTTGCTCATGATCACTCTCGACTGAACCTTCACTGTCATAATCGCTTTCAGAGGCCTTGACTCGTCCTTTGCCATACCCAGAATCTTGTGCCGAGTCATGGAGTATTTCCACGTGAAAATCCGGGTACCACTTCCGTGCCTCTCTTCTCCACTGACGCAAGAGTGTGACAGGACATATGACAATACTCGGTTTGTACATCTTACTGAAATGCAATGATCCGAGAAAAGATAAGACTTGCACAGTCTTACCAAGACCCATCTCGTCCCCGATAATGCCACCAGCCTTTTGACAATGGAGTTCCCAGAGCCATTGCACCCCAACTCTTTGGTAATCAAAAAGTTTACTAAATATGCTTTCAGGAATCTTTAATCCACCTTCCAGCTGTACAGAAGATGTCTCGTTGTCGTCCGTGTCATCAACATCATCTAGCTCTTCTTCCTCACAACTGGAAGTGTTCAAGTTTCTCAGTCCAGATTCTGAAACACCGCAATGAAAAATCAGCATGATAACTTTGTACTTTACATAAACTCAAGGATAAAGAAGAAGCATATGATCAAATAATGGTAGAAACTAGACGTCAGAAGATCCAATATCACAGCCTTATCTATCCTAATAGCATTCGCTCAAATTACTAGCCATTAATTCACCGGTTCCAACATCAATCTGAAAATGTAACAAAAGCATAAATCATACCACTTTCTTGAAGAGTAGAGTCTTCGTGAGAAATCCGCTTTGTCCATTTCCTCTCAGGCAAAGGCCGCTTCTTTTTGCTCTTCTTAGCTTTACTTTTCTTTCCTTCATTATCCGGAGAATCCGGAGTCTGGTAAATCTTTCTTAACCTTCTAAAAGGGACAGGGGTCGCTTCAAGCTTTGGCAAGTCCTCTGCATCAAGTAGCTTAGTTGTCGGGCGAGCTTTTGCAGCCAGCGACATCGACTGGACGGCTCTATCAATACTGTCGGAGTCGTCATTTTTGTCATTTTCGTCTTCTCCTTCACCTATGTTGCCCGAGTTTGACGGTCCAGGCTGTTGAAGTCGGCGTTCAAATCCCTTGAGCTTGTGAAAAGGAGTTAAAATTCCTTTTCTCACCAATTCATCTCTTTCCTAATCAGGAATAGCCAGCCTTTCAATTAGTCATTGTCTTTCATATCTAGGTTTTGTCCGTTCGCATACACATTTCCCACATCCACATATTAAGAATATGATCTCAGAGTAATCAGGTGAAACAGATCAAACCTTTAGAAGACAGGTGGACGTACCGTTTCAACAAAACCAGCGGAAGCTGCATCGAAAACAGCATCAAAATCTTTGTCCTCGTGAAACGAAACTGCTTTCACCTTTTTTCCTTCTCTTTTGCTTGTTTTCCCAGTCTCTTTAAATTTCCTCTTGAGACTAGGCTCTTCCTTCACCAGATCTCGCAGTAGATTATTGCCATCAGCACTATCAGCAGCATTTTGACCAAGTAAACCAGTGAGTTCCTTTTCAAGTTCAGTTTTTCTCTTCCTAAGGCTTCTTAGACGGTCTTTGGCAAGGGCGTGCTGAAGTACAGAACCACTATGCAACACCTCTGATTCATCATCTTTCTGTAAGCCATTTTCTTCTGCAACCTCATCAACTTGCTCAAGAGTTGATGCAACAGCATCTATTTCAAACTTTACAGCTCTCAATTTATTCAAAAGCTCGATCTGGCTGGACGAAAGCGGATTGTTTCCCTCCGCCTCTATAGACCCCTCCTCCACATTCCCATCATCATCGTTATCTATTTTCTTCGTCGCCTAACAAAGAATGTGCTTGAGATGTGAGACATTAATGTATTGTGGATAGACTCAAGTTTCATAAATTCAATAGATCATCGGAAAAGTACTCGGAGATAATCTAAAACCCTTTCATACAATCAACAATGCAGCACCTAATAGAGAAACGAATAAGGAGTATTACCTCATCGAGTATCGTCTGTTCGATATCTGCAGGATTCGCCGATGTAACTCCTAAGCTACTCAACAAAATCCTATCCTCTTCTTCCTCCATTGAATCACGTTCTCAACTATAATCCTATATTATCACGAAAAGCGGAGCATCACCGTCGCATTTGCATTCACCGGAGCTTCCTCCTCCAAAAACCGGCTTTTAACAGCAATAGCTGAAACAAACTGAATTCATACAGTCGCTAAATCAGCCTTCTTTCGCGCACATGTATAAGGAAAAGAGTGAATCTCACAAAATCCATGAAAACTCGAGTATACAATTCCCAGAAATTCTCAACACTAACCTCGAGGCCGTGAAATTCGACAAAGTCAGAAACACGCAAAACCCAAATCCCCTCTAAAATCGTAAGAATTATTAGGATTGGATCGAATTTTGTTCTTCGTCTGTAATAATCTGAATTCGGAATCCTTGTCGTCGGTCAGAGATTGTGGCTGCGGTACAAAAGTCGATCGTCGTGAAGCAACTTTTTCGCCGCTTCCGGTTTTCCCCGGTCCCGCGATAAACTGTTAATAAGCAATCTGGCTTCCTCACCAAGCGATAGCCCATCCAGGCCCATTAAGGCAGAAACCGTCATTAAGGCGCTAAAGTTTGGCGGCTTTTTTGAAAATATCGGGCCAGACCCAATAAAAGTTGAGCCCATTTAACTTTATGGCCCATCTCTTTTTCTCTCTCTCTCTCCACATCGACAAATGCGACATGTTTACTGGGTCAATTTTTGGTTCCAGAAATCGATTCGTCACCTTTGATTTGGGAATGTGACAAATCAATCTGGGGATGTAGTTTTGTCGATTTTCTATGACTTCCTGTCTGATTTGATTTGTTTCCGGCGATTCAAGTCTTCTTCCACGTCTCAAGTCACGACGGCATTGGATGGTTTCTTTCGCTCACGCAGGCGAGAGAGAAAGAGAAAGAGAGAGGGAAAGGCGTTTATTTGGTTGACTTGTTTTTCGATCTCAGATGGCGATTATCCAGCACTTGTTTCTCAATTAGGGGAATAGAGCTGGTGGTTCTTACAGAATTTGTGAAAGCTTATTTAGGGTTCTTGAATGGACTTGAAAATGGATAATGTTATTGGTGGCCGGTTTAAGCTTGGTCGGAAGATCGGCGGTGGCTCTTTCGGAGAGCTTTTTCTAGGTAATTGTTTTCTTCTTATTAATCAATCATTTCTTTGTGATCCGTTGCAACCTTCATCTGAGTTTGTTTTCAATTTGTGGATTACTTTTTTCTTTCCAATTCAAAACTGTTTTTGAAAATATTTTCAGGCGTAAGTGTGCAAACGGGAGAAGAAGTCGCCGTTAAGCTGGTATTATTCAAATCCGCCTTCTCTTTCTCATCAGTCTGTGTAAATAACATTTGATTTAAGATCTCGTTTCCGAGTTTCATACTTTAACGTTCATAAACAAATCTATTTATTCTTCATCTTAATGATCTTCTTGTTCCACTTTCTTTTTCTGTGATTCATTCTTAGTTTGAGGGCAAGTGTTCAAACTTGAATTCTTTTTACAAAACAAATAAAGCAACTTTTTCTGGAAACTGAAATAATATTTGTTACTAGAAATAGCTTTAGTGGAATTGTTGTTCAATCTTTTGGCTTCATTCTTCTTTGAGTTTCATTTCCATATTTAACTTATGTTTTGGCATTCAAGTGTGAGTACTTTCTTACTGGGGTAAATTATATCTAACTTTCTGTAAAACTTTGTAGGAGCCTGCGAAAACGAAGCATCCCCAACTTCATTATGAATCGAAGATATACATGCTTCTACAAGGAGGAAGTAAGTTTAACACTGTTCAAAATCTGTAGCTACTATCATTGTGCAATTTGATATCGCATTTCTCGGAATTTATTTGTATTTTTTTGTGTGGGTGAAGCTGGCATCCCCAGCCTCAAGTGGTTTGGGGTTCAAGGAGACTACAATGCGATGGTTATTGATCTGCTCGGTCCAAGTTTGGAAGATTTGTTCAACTATTGTAATAGAAAGCTCACTTTGAAGGCAGTTTTGATGCTTGCAGATCAACTGGTGAGCTTTCTCAAGCGTCGCTTTCCCTTTTGTTGAGGGAGAAGAAATTATATTTAACCCTTGAATGTTTCGTTGGTCATTGTAGATTAGCAGAGTTGAATATATGCATTCAAGGGGATTTCTTCACCGCGACATAAAACCAGACAACTTCTTGATGGGACTTGGTCGCAAAGCAAACCAGGTGCTTTTTTTTGTATACCTTCTGTTTTGTTATGCACTAACCAATGATTCCTATAGAGAAAATTTTGTTTCCGCTTGTGTTTAAAAACACTTACGAAACATAATTTCGTAGCTGAAGTCGTATAGATGCTGAAGTTATGTCGTGAATAATATGTATGCAGGTGTATATCATTGATTTTGGCCTTGCAAAGAAGTATAGGGATCTCCAAACACATAGGCACATCCCTTACAGGTGAATTTATGGAGCTTTCATGTGCATATATATGTATACTTCTTTCCATTTGCTAGACACTCATATTGTTTCCATTACAGAGAAAACAAGAACCTTACGGGCACAGCTCGGTATGCTAGTGTCAACACTCACCTTGGAGTTGGTAAGCAATTCATAGAACCACTTGATATCTGCTCCACAAGGTTTTGTATACAATTTTTAAAAACGTGTTCCTGTTTGCATATTTGTCGGCAGAACAAAGTCGGAGGGATGATCTGGAGTCTCTTGGTTACGTGCTCATGTATTTCCTCAGAGGAAGGTTGTTCATACAGATCCTTCTTTGATTGATTGAAATCTTTCCACGTGCTTGTTCTGGTCTGATCCTCCTGAGATTTTCTTTGTTTTAGCCTCCCGTGGCAGGGACTAAAAGCTGGCACAAAGAAGCAGAAGTATGACAGAATTAGCGAGAAGAAAGTTTCAACTCCTATAGAGGTACCCTTGGTTGGAGTTAGATCAGCAATATCATTGTCACATAAACCACAAGTTTAACTGTTTCAACTATGCTTGTAACAGGTCTTGTGCAAGTCATGTCCACCCGAATTCGTATCATACTTTCAATACTGCAGGTCTCTGCGGTTCGAAGACAAACCAGACTATTCCTACTTAAAGAGGCTATTCCGAGACTTATTCATCCGTGAAGGTTATCAGTTTGACTATGTATTTGACTGGACCGCATTGAAACACCCTCAGAGTAGTTCCACCTCCCGTTCCAGCTCCCACGGAAGGGTTAGTGCACTTCTCTTCTCATCATAGTCTAGTGTCTATACTCATTTTTTTATTCCCTCTATTACTCTCTCTTCTTCAGCATCGTATTGGTAACCCGGGGATGGCTGCTGGACCGTCTGCTGAAAAACCTGAAAGGATATCAGGTAATCCTAATACACTTTCTCCATAGTTTAAGAAAGCACATAACTATACACTCATATGGTTTCATAAAACCTGACTATGCTATTCATAACAGTTGGGAGGGAGATCCGCGACAGATTCTCAGGTGCGGTGGAAGCATTCGCGAGAAGGAACGCTACCGGAGCCAGCCCCAATCAAAACCATACCAGACAACGAACTCTTGACGATGTCCCTTCACCAATGAAACCTGTGGTGGTAAACATTTATATAATCTTTAAGTATGAAATGATTAAACACATTTTCAAGAATCAGTCTCATTCTTGATATGGTTTGTGTATTTGGTTCAGAATATGGTATCTGAGAAAGGAAGGAGCACTTCCAGATACGGCAGTGCTTCAAGGAGAGCAGTAGCCTCGGGAAGTAGACCGAGCTCATCAGGTGAACAAGGGGATAGCCGAGGCTCGAGCCGTGTGACGTCAAACGGTGGCGGAGGAGGAAACCGACCATCCGTCTTTCAGAGAACACAAGCGGCAGCTGCAATGAGCGGGTACGACTCGAAGACGGCCTCTGCCTTTAACCGCAACCGAGTGGCCGCTTCTAGGACGGCACGTGACGAGGCTTTCAGAAGCTTCGAGCTTCTTTCCATCCGCAAATGAAAAAAAAACAAGAACAAACAAAATATGAAAAAGCTTTTGATGAGTTCTTTTCTGTAAATTGGATTCTTCTTTACATAATACTGTGTTGTTTGGTTTGGTCCATCTGTTTCCACGACAACTCACAATTTTTCATGTATTATTATGTTCTCTGAATTTTTTGTATCAAGTTTTACTCACTTATTTTGTTTGTAATCATTCACGACAATTTCTTGCGCTTAATTCTGCATATCCACTTCGTTTTTCAGTTTCGTTTGTTTGGATTTTTTCAAAGTTCAGACAAAAAGTTAACACTTATCTTACCACGTGGTTCAGACTTTTCCAATGCTGATCGTCTTCCTTTTGCTCTTTCTGGTTATGCCTTTGCTTTGATGTGTATACGGGGTTGAAACACCTCTTTCTTTCCATTTGCTAAGCTCTCCTGATGTAACTCTAAATGTCGCTTCAAATGGCAAAGAAATAAAGAAGGATCGTTTAAAAAAAAAAAAAAAAGTTAAGACTTTACGACTATGGAAGACAGAAAAAAGGAGTAAAAAATAATATTATCTTTGCTGTGGTTGGTCACTTGGCCTTTAGATTAAGCCGACGTCGTTTTCAAGTGTACTAAGTACTACAACGCGTATTCGAACAATCGTCGTCGTTTGAAACCGTCAAGTTAAACGGCAGGTCACGACGGTGATCGTGTCGTGACTCAGGGCCGTCTTCCTCGCTCCAACATTGTTTGATTTTAAAAGTTCCCTCTTTCCTTGAATATCGATTGACCAATACAGAAAACGAAGCACGAAGATCGAGTTACCATCTACTTGATGATTTTTGAAATCCGATAAAGGTACAGAATTTTCGTTTTTAATAACCGACTGCTTTAAAAGGTTATGTTTTTGCTGGAAATGGGAAAAATGCTTAGATTGTAATATCCAGAGCCTTAATGATTTCCTTTGATTGGAATTTTTAACTTTTGTTTGTTATTTGTGAGAAACTTTGACTTTTAGCTGGAGATTTTGTAGGGTCAATTTTGATCGTGTTATATGTTTGATGATTTTCAGACAGGAATGATAGTCTATTACAAAGTTTTGCTTTGAATCTGGATTGACCTTAAAGAAGAAGAAAAAGTAGTGGAAAGAGATAGAAGAAGCTTTGGATGATTTGTTGTGGATTTATGTGGAAATCCGGAGGAGAAGATTTGCAAGGTTTCTATCCAGTGAGATCAGAATGTCAAGCAGATGTTCCAAGAACACGATTTAAATCAAGGGTTTGTCTTTTGTTTTTTTATCCTATCACCATCCATGTTCTTGATTCAATCATTTCATACGGAGTGTATTGAAAGTTTAGAGCTTTATATCAGGCGGGCAAAACTCTAAGTGCTAGAAGATGGCATGCTGCGTTCACTGAAGATGGACATTTGGATATGGAAAGAGTTCTTCGGCGTATACAACGAGGAGTGAGTCTATTTCTTTATCTTCTTCTCTGTTTGGTCTATGGCCTTGTTGTTCACTTGGATGCTTTTTCCAGGGGATTCATCCTTCAATCAAAGGAGAAGTTTGGGAGTTTTTGTTAGGAGGTTACGATCCAGACAGTACGTTTGAAGAAAGGAGTAGACTGAGGAATCACAGAAGGTACTATTGTCTTCTCTAATCTGTTGTAGTTTGGTAGATTTTGTGGCTAACCTCAATGCACTTTTTATCTAAGGGAGCAGTACTATGCTTGGAAAGAAGAATGTAGGCAAATGGTTCCTCTTGTTGGTAGTGGAAAGTTTGTCACAATGGCTGTTGTTCAAGAAAGTGGGGAGCCGTTAGAAGAATCTTCAGTAGAAAACCAAGGATGGCTTGTGAAAGATGCTGTAACAGACAAGCGTGTGCTTCAGTGGATGCTTGTGTTGAGTCAAATCGGTAATTTTCTAATTTACTCAATACATAAAGCATATACTCCTTAGGATTCTCTTTAAGCATGTAATAATATGGTGAAATGTTTGTTGCAGGTCTTGATGTTGTGAGAACGGATCGGTATCTCTGCTTTTATGAGAGTGAGAGTAATCAAGCTAGACTATGGGATGTTCTTGCCATATATACATGGTTAAATCCTGATATTGGCTATGTTCAAGGTAAGTCCATACTGGTGTTAATGATGAGTGTACAGGAAAACATAGAGAAGAGAAGGGGGATTAACCATCCACTTTGTGTAGGAATGAATGATATATGTTCACCGATGATAATCCTACTCGAAGATGAAGCTGGCGCTTTCTGGTGCTTTGAGCGTGCGATGCGAAGACTAGTAAGCATCTAAGACTTTTTCCATCTAGTTTTGTGTCACCCTGAGATTTGTTGTTTTCATGGCTTTATAGTTTCCTTGAATTTCAGAGAGAAAATTTCAGGACGACGGCGACATCAATGGGAGTGCAGACTCAGCTAGGTATGCTCTCACAGGTCATTAAAACCGTTGATCCTCGGCTCCATCAACATCTTGGTAATACTTCTTCCTTTTGCCTTCCATTGAGCTTCGTTTTCTCTGCACTTCTCAGTGTAAGTTAAGATGTTATACTTCTTTTTTTCCATGTACAGAGGATCTCGACGGTGGAGAGTATCTGTTTGCTATACGGATGTTGATGGTTTTGTTCAGAAGAGAGTTCTCTTTCCTTGATGCCTTGTACCTTTGGGAGGTAACAAGACTCTGTTTTGGTTACTTGCAAAACTCGCATGTGATATTGATGTCTTAAGCTGGTTAGTCTCTTGATCTGAGCTGATAAAAGATTTTGGTTTTATTCAGCTGATGTGGGCAATGGAGTATAATCCAAATTTGTTTGCATCGTATGAACAACCAGAGAACAGAAGCAACATGTCGGAGCACGATCCGAGGTTATTGAAGAAGTATGGAAAGTTTGAGAGGAAATATGTAAAGAGTGGACATAACGAGCAACACAACACGCTCGCTGTGTTCGTTGTAGCAAGTGTTCTTGAAACAAAGAACAAACGTCTCTTGAAAGAAGCTAAAGGCCTAGACGACGTCGTTCAGGTCTCTCTCTAGTCTCTATGCAAAACAAACTTCAACTCTTTTCTTGTGTTTTATGGCGAATTCAGCTTTTTGTTTATTCGGTTTTGGTTGCAGATATTGGGCGATATTGCAGGTAATTTGGACGCGAGGAAAGCGTGTAAAGAAGCGTTGAAGATTCATGAGAAGTTCCTGAGAAAGGTGACTACTTTTTCTGTTCATTTACTTCTTCCTCTCTGTAATTACTGATGGATATGTCATATGTTGAATGTTCTTGCAGGCTAATAGGCAATAGACATTGCTAAACCTTTAACCATCCATTTCTTCGGTTTTGTTAGACCGCTTTCAGTCTCAAAAATTGGTCAACCGGTGGCCGCCGATAAATCAAGTGAAGATTGTTGGAGGGATGGATGAGAATGATCTGATTCTTTTGATTCTTTCGTTTCTGTAACTTTTTGTTCTTGTGCATTTGAGTTTCCCGGTTGTATCTTGTAAGAAGCCGTTTGTTGATATGATGTGTGCTAAAGAAATTAAACCGTGTGCCGTTTCTCGTTTTAAAGAAGGAACTTCGTGATGTTTTTCATGTGTCCTTATTGATTATTCCATGGAAAATGTTGAAAATGTTTGGCCCATTTTTAGTATTCCATGGAAAATGTTGAAGTCTAATAATTCGAGTAACATTTTATCATATTTGTTACGTTTTTAGTTATATAAATGTTCAAACATTCTACAATCATATAAAGTTCGAAGATATATAAAATCAAGTCATACTATTACTAATCAAGTACTAGACAATTTTTAATTACAAAGAATGCGAAATACGATGACTATGTATGTTCCTTTAATTTGAACCAAACCAAAAAATACATTGTAACGAAATCAATCTCCTCCCTTCTTTTTCTTTCCCTTTTTTGTTTTCAGAATTAATATCAAACAAATCCTAAACCATTGAATTAACGAAAATCTTCGGGAAAAAAAACAAAGATTGTTTTCCCCCCTCATTTGTCCATCGTCATTTTGCTCATATTTCAAAAACATTTTCTTTGTTTCTAAATCTTTTTCTTCATCTGGTGAACCCTATTTTCTTTTTGTGTGTTCGTCAAAAGTGTGGATTTGTTTGATGAGGTTGCAATAGTTTCCTCACGTTTGGGTTCTTTGGTTTTTGATATTTCATTACAATTGGAATCAAAATTATTTCGGATGCAAGAACCTGCAAAACATGCATGATTATTTGTTATTTTCTCAAGAACACTTTGGATTCTTGAGCTAGGTTACGATTTTTTTTGTAGGCTTTTTTTGGCTCTTTTCATTTTTCATTCGTTTATAAAAAAGAAAGAAAAACAATTAAGATTTTCTGTTCTCGGAATGTCAAGTACCAAGATGAAAAGCCTCTTGAAAGGGCTCCGATATATATCTCAAGTGTTCGGTTAGTTTTTATTCCTTCTCAATACATACATATTCAAGCTAACATGTTGATATTCGAGAAAAACACTACATTTCTTATGGATTTATGTTGAAAAGAATAACATAAACAATAGAGAAGAGATTGGTCATATATATTTTCACTAGACTACTTCCAAGGCATCTCGCATCCTTTTATACATAAATTTCTTTTATTAAGCACTGGTTAATTATATGAGTTGTCTAGTGTTTTCGGTGTTTTGATGATGCATGCCTATTAATTATCTAGAAAGTGTTTGAAAAGACAGTGGTGAAATGTCAATAGGTTCTCATTGACATAATGGCTTGATGTGAATATATTAATAACTGATAAGTAAACTATAAAACCACCGAGTACTTACAAAGGATGCATTTGGTATTCAAATTAGCTGGACAGTAAATATGTTTGAAACTGGATTCCACTTACTGCTGCATCGATTGTAATAAAAGTCATGGGAACAATTTTTACATTATCCAGTTGGATGAAATTAAGGGGAATAATTTTTTTGTTTGTTCCATCCATTCATTCATTTCAGATGAATTAAGGTTTTGGTTATGTTTTTGATATGATAATTAGCAATAGAAGGTGAAAAGGAACCAGAGATGCAAATCGGAAATCCAACGGACGTAAAGCATGTTGCCCACATTGGTTGGGATGGGCCGTCCGATCAATCTACTGCACCTAGCTGGGTACTACTCTACTCTGTTCTTATGTCTATCTTTGCAAACATTTATATTTTGTCAATTAAATTTCAAAAAAACTTAACTTAATTATATCACATAATCTTGGAAGATGAACGATTTCAAGTCATCTCCGGGATCGGAACTAACTCAAGGATGTGGAGAAGACGATTCCTCCGTGAAATGTAAATCGGAATACGGTGGTCGGTCCAGAGATTTACCAAAAGTACCAAAATC
Organism: Microthlaspi erraticum; assembly: GCA_902728155.2. NCBI lineage: Eukaryota > Viridiplantae > Streptophyta > Magnoliopsida > Brassicales > Brassicaceae > Microthlaspi > Microthlaspi erraticum. Next base: position 173,111 of record CACVBM020001440.1, on the reverse strand, counting down.
CAGTAGAAAATCAGCCTCGGAGAAAGGTTCACCGACGAAAGAGAAATCATCTGATAAGACCAAACGTAGGACTTCGAACAAAGGCACATCATCATCGTCTAGGAAAACCAAGGAACAAGACGAAGACTCTTCTTTGTCTCAACGCAGTGTTGGATTGCCTGAGATTCCAAAGAAATCAAAGAGGAAGAAGCCTAGAGATGGTAACGGAGGGTCTTCGAGATCATCTACAAGATTCGATGTTGACAAAATGTCGGATTTTATGTCTGATGCTGGCTCCGTTAGGTCTATGTCTCAATTCGACGACGACAAATGATTTCATTTGGGATTCATAATTGTAAAAACAATAACAAGAGTCTTTAAATTTTTGTAATAGAAATTGTTGAAGATCATTCACTACCGAGAAAACTAATAATTACAACCAAAAATTTAATCTTTCACCCTAATCAAAAAGGTCAAAAGCATAATAAATGTTCAAACTTTTTCTCCCTAATCTGTTCTTTGGTCTTCTGCGTTCTCACTGTTTCATCAAAATGTAAAGAACCATAAACACTGTAGGGAAGCAAATCGACGAGAACGCCCTTGCCGCCGACGAAGAGAGAACCGGTCCGGCGAGAGGAGGATCAGAGTTTTTAGCGAAGACGAGATTTGGGTTCCCGCTTAATCTGAGCTTTTTCCCGATTCTATCTCTGAAGCTCTCAGAGAACGGAGCTTTTCCGGTGAGATTGTTGTTCTCGAGGTTGATTTCTCGGGCAAAGTCCAAAAACCCAAACTCCTCCGGGATGTGACCGTCGAGATTGTTGTTGTCGAGCGCGAGGTACCAGAGGTTTCTGGGACCCGACCCCATTGAAGCCGGAATGTTCCCTCTGAGACCCATCCTCGAAAACCCAATTCCAGAAATACCCTCGAGATTCTTCCAAATCTCCGGGATACGCCCTCCGAGCTGATTCCCACTCAGATAAACCTCTCTCAGTCTGGGCATCTCCGAGAGAAACAGAGGAATGCCGTAGTTCCCGAAACGGTTGTAGCTCAAGTCCAAAAACTCGAGCTTTTTCAACTTCCCGACGCCGGAAGGGATCTCGCCGGAGAAATCATTGAAGCTGAGATCGAGCTTGAGAAGCTCGGACGAATCGCCGATGGAATCAGGGGCGTTTCCGTCGAGAAAGTTATGGCTGAGGTCTAAAACTTTCAGATTCCTCAGACGAGACGTCGCGTTCGCCGGAAAACCTCCGCTCAGGCTGTTTCTGGAGAGCGTGATCTCTTCCAAGCTGACGAAATCGGAGATCCGACCCGGGATCGACCCGTGAAGCCCGTTGCCGGAAAGAACGAGTCTCCGGAGCTTGGTGAAGTTTCCGACCAAGGAACTGATTTGGCCGACGAGAGACGGGTTTTCGATGAAGACGAGCTCTTCGAGAAAGGACCCGAAACCTTCCGGGATGGTTTCCGGCAACAAGACGCGAGCTTCGCCGGTGAAGCATTTGTAGAAGAAAAGCTTGCGGAGGCGTTTGAAAGAAGTGAAGAGGAGAGGATCGAGTGTAGCGTTTGAAGCGCAAGGAGGGCTTTGCGTGTAGTCAGAGACGTATCCCAAATGAAGCTCGACGACGTGGACAGACGTTGGGACGCCGTTCGGGGAAGCGTATAAGAAGTCGCATACGACGCCGTATGGTGGCGACGCGCAGAGATCGTCGGGGTAGATGGTTCGCCATGGAATCGCTGAGTTGACTGAGTCGAAGACTCGGTAGACCGCTTCTTGCTCCGACGGGTCTAGGGCGGGTTGAGGCGGCGGTTCGTCGTCGTTTTGCTGGCTGGAGGTGAATGTAGCGGAAAAGAGGAAAAGGAGAAGGAGAAAGAGGCTACGATGAGAAGTCGCCATGGAAGCAGAGAAAAGCAAGCTTTTTTATGATTTCTTTGTTTTGCAGCTTTTTTGTTTGGATTTGGGTTTGTTGCTAACGAGCGATACGTACCTTTTTATGGCTTCAAGCTCACTAGTCCCTTACGATAAAATACGTAAATACCCTTACTTGAAAATCGAAATGAAGGTTTTTTTACAGTTAAAAAATTATACATTCTTACACTGGTCTTCGATTTCAGTTATTTTTTTTGTTAGAAATTCCAGCATTTACGTACTTATACAAATTTGAATTTCGTATTAACATTCATATTTTTAAAAAGATTTATAAATTTTTGGTAGAGAGAGAAGAGATTTTTGGTAGAAAACAAATTGGGAGGGGTAGGATAGTAAAAATGTGGGAAGGTTACAAAAGCTTCACGTTCCGTGGGTAAAAACTTAGAAAAGTGAAGGAAAAAGCATGAGCTGAGGTTGTCGGGACCATACTGGACGAAAACAGCATAGAGAAGACGACACCGTTTCGATTTTTAGCCATATTCACCAAAACCAGTACTCTAGTTTAACTTTTTCTTACTTTACCCTATAGATCTTTTTTTCATTATGTCAATGATGGTTATTAATTTATAAATTTTAAATCCTAAACTCTTACCGTCAAATTTCTCAATCAAAGTTCAAATGTCGCTTCTGCTTTTCGCATTATCGAAATTTTAGAGTTTATAATTTAAAGGATTTTTTTTCAAAAGGAACAAAAGCTGTATATAATCATACATGTCTTTGTTAAACACTTCACCCTAAAATTTTAAATTTGCATTTTAAATTCTCTTATAGAAAAGACAAATAAGAGATAGCATTCTGGCCATTCCATTATACTTGCATCAATAAATTACCAACACGATGTACATTTTTTAACAAATAAAAGGAAGTGACAAAAAAGAGAAGAAAAAAGCTGAATTGTTAGGTAACAGAGACAGAGGAGGAGGGGGCAAACGGCGGAGGAACAGACAAGGACGCGCCGTAGCCGCCGAAGGGAACAGTGTATGTATCGTACAGAAAGGGACGGGTAAAGGAGTCTTCCAGTATAGTGTTGACACGTGTTTCTCTCTTACCGGAAACGGCACGGTCTCACGCATGCCACTTCTATTTCCGGTTCCTGCCCTCCACTGTCCCCACTGTGCCAGCGTTACAGACCGGTCAATTTTGTTTTATCTTTTTTTTTTTACTTATCTATCCTTATTATCTGTCGCTGTTTAAATTCTTTGTACGACAAAATTGTACAATGCCTTTTGCAGTTGGTGCTTGGTCCTCGTTGTTTCCTACAAGTAATGGAACCAAATTAATGGTTCATTGATTTCTTGCACAAAAAAAAAAAAAAAAAAAAAAAAAAAAAATGGTTCATTGATTTCGGATTATTAAATGTAACATTTGATAATGCGATTGTATATGTTTTATGGTAATATGGGCTCTTAAATTTTAAAGCCCATCAATAACTTTGTGCCGGCCTTGTTTTAAATGTAACGTATACTATGATTGGAACTTTTGCATAGTAGTAAAAAAATCAAGATCGTACAAATGTCTTTAATGTTTTTAATGTCTTTCCATATTGGCTAGGACTGATAATTGACCTTAGACTATGTAAAGTTGTAAACTCTCCTAAGTCCTAACTTAGTAGTACACTGTACACTGACGCCATACAAATATGTGAAAAGAGATAATTAAAATGTTAACAAACAGGTTGACATTTGAAAATTTAATACTACAATAATTTTTGTAAAATAGAATTTCTGGATTTCCAAATATGATATAGTCCACTAGGTTTGTTTGATTCATCTTTATCTTAACATGATAAATGGTTACGATTCAAGCAATCTATCTATGACTTATATGTGTGTCCTTTACAAAAGAAAGCTAGGTTGTATAGTTTAACGGTGTCCATTATACAACACTAGAACCAACTATTTTAAAGTGTAGGTGTACTACAATTCGAATTTAATTAAGTTTGTCGGTAGAAATATAATGGTTTTTATATCTTGCAAGTCTCATTTTTTATTTTGATACCATCATACCACTTATATTCGAAAATGTTGAACCCCTGACTTAATATAACAAAATAAAGCGGAAGATAAATAAAATAAAAACAAATCGAAAGTAGGAAAATCCCTAATTTTTGGTAAACAAAAACAATAAAATACGCAAAAGCACAAAAAGAGAAAAGAGACTTTCGAGAGCTGGTAGTGAAAAATGGATTTGGAGATGTCAATTTTAGCCCTGGGCACGGAGCAAATACTAGGCAAAAAACAGGTATCCGTGATCCGATCCGATCCGTCCGGATATTTGATTTTCTGATCCGATCCGATCCGAAAATTTTCGGATATCCGAAAATCCGGATATTCGTAACTTTGTTTAATATCCGCGGATTATCCGCTCCGATCCGTTTGATCCGGATATCCGTAACTCTGTTTAATATCCGTGAATTATCCACTCCGTAAATATTTTAAAAAATATTTGTATTTAAAAAATTTCAGAAAAATCAATTTTTAACACAAAAATATAATTTTAATTAAAAAACTATTAGTAGTTATTTTGTTTTAATTTTTTTTAGTGTTTAAATAATCAATTTAATGAATATAGATTTATAAAATTTAGATATAAACATAACAATCATCCAATTTATATATGTAATTTTATATATATAGATATATCTATATGTATAACGGAGCGGATCGGATATCCGGCTTTTAAAATTTCAGTATTTGTGATTTGCTCCGGTTTTAACGGATATTAATTTTTAGTATTTGCTTTGCTTTGTAAAATTACGGTTATCCGGATTTTTCGGATCGAATCGGAACGGATAACGGATCGAAGCAAATATAACGGATAATTTGCCCAGGCCTAGTCAATTTCCTTACTCAAAGACAGAAATCTATATCTGTCAAGTATCAATCTTATCGTAACACATTAATTTTGTATCACGTCTTTTAGGAGTGGGTGGGACCCAAAAGCAGCAAAAAATAAATAAGACTCCGAAGCCATCTTCTCTGTTTTTTCTTATTCTTTTGTTAACTTAAAAGTTGATGCATCCTTAAATCTTCCGTTCCAACTTCCAACGATATGCTGCTAATCATAAAGACGGTTTGATTCTTAAAGCTTATGATATCTCCTTAAATGAAAACCTAGTCCAATCATTAACTCCATTTCTCTCTACAAGTTTGGAATAAGTCGAAGAAGAGAGAGAGACAGGCAATTACATGGAAGAAGTTAGAGGAATAAGAAGAAGCAGAGGACATCCTCTGTTGAGATCCAAGAAGAGAGCAGGAGGCTATAACCATGGCTTCTCACTGTCTCAGATCCAAACTCTCTCCGTCATCTGTCAAACTCTCCTCCCTCCGCCGCCGCAGCAGCAGCAAGCTCTCAAAGGCTCTCAACCACCATTCCCTGATGAGGTTCTCTCTCTCTCTCTCTCTCTCTCTCTCTCTCTCTCTCTATTTCTACTGTTGAATAGTTCGTTTTGACTTTCTGAAATCAAGGTCTTATTCAATAAAGGCAATAACTTTAGATACTGTTTCTAGAAACGTTGGTGGGTCTTGTTCCTTTTTTTCTTTTTCTTACAACCAAATTCTGTTTTCTTTGTTGTTGTTGTATCGATTTCTCTAGGTAGCTGATATGATAGTGAAAAATGGACGAGCACAAGCAGTGAAGGTTTTGAAAATGATATTGACGATTTTGTCATTCAGATTTGGAACATTTTTGCTTTGTGGCTCTCTCTGTCTTGATAAGCGTTGGCCTTTTGTTCTTAATTTCTCTGAACTTCCATTGTATAAAAGAGAAGAGATCATGAGGAAATGGTCAAGAAAAAGTGGACTCCTTCTTCCTCTTCGAATCACTTTTTTCCTCACAAAATTCTACACTCTCTTCTCCTTCTTCTCCCAGGTAAAACAAATATTCACCGATCCAAGTTTTAGTTTCACTGAATGAGAATAATGAATATTAGTAAGGTGTTTGTTTGTTTGTTTGTTCACAGACTGATGAGAATCTGAAGAATCCTGCATTGGAAGCTATAGGATATTGCAACGACACGACAGAGACAAGCAACGAGGAAGGTGAGAAACAACGGCCACTTGAGAAAGGAATCATTGAGACGACGAACGAGAGTGACATTACCATCACACAGTCTCTAATAAAAAAAGGGCTTCATGTCTCTAGAGAGAACAATGATGGTGTGCACAGGATCAGATGCGACGCGGTTGTTATAGGCTCGGGAAGCGGAGGAGGTGTAGCAGCTGCGAACCTAGCGAAAGCAGGATTAAAAGTCTTGGTTCTTGAGAAAGGAAACTACTTTGCAGCTCAGGACTACTCAGCTCTAGAAGGTCCGTCTATGATGGAGCTATACGAGAAAAGCGGGCTTCTAACAACGGTCGACGGGAAATTCATGGTCTTAGCCGGCTCAACCGTTGGAGGAGGCACAGCTGTTAACTGGTCTGCGTCAATAAGAACACCAGATCATGTTCTGCAAGAATGGTCGGAAGAGAGCAAGATCAGGTTTTTCGGTAGCCAAGAGTATCAATCTGCGATGAATGAAGTTACTACAAGGATCGGTGTCACGGAAAGATGTGAAAGTGAAGGGTTTCAGAATCAGGTTCTAAGGAAAGGATGCGAGAGACTAGGGTTGAAGGTAGTTTCGGTTCCGAGGAATGCATCGGAGAATCATTACTGTGGCTCTTGCGGGTATGGTTGTAGAGCTGGAGATAAGAACGGGACAGACCGGACTTGGCTTGTTGATGCTGTAGAGAACGGTGCAGTGATCTTGACAGGTGTCAAAGCAGAGAGGTTTGTATTAGTAGACAACGAGAGTAAAGAGAGAAAGAAACGATGTGTGGGAGTGGTTGCGAGCTCTGTGGGAGGAAAGAAGTTTATGATTGAAGCTAGAGTGACGGTTTCATCCGCTGGCTCGCTGTTGACACCGCCTCTGATGCTTACGAGCGGGCTAAAGAACCGGAACATTGGGAAGAACCTGAAGCTGCATCCGGTTCTGATGACATGGGGATACTTTCCTGAGAAAGGTTCTGAGTTCTCAGGGAAGATATACGAAGGAGGGATCATCACGTCAGTGCATCATGTAAACGATGGTGATGAGTCAGAATGCAGAGCGATATTGGAGAATCCGTTGATAGGACCAGCTTCTTACGCGGGGTTGAGCCCGTGGGTTTCAGGAGCTGACCTTGAGGAGAGGATGATGAAGTATGGAAGGACGGCTCATTTGTTTGCTCTGGTTCGGGATAGTGGCTCAGGCGAGGTGTTGAAGGAGAGCGAGGTTACGTACAGGACAAGCAAGAGAGATAGAGAGAATTTGAGGGTGGGGCTTAGACAGGCTTTGAGGGTTTTGGTTGCGGCAGGTGCAGTTGAAGTGGGGACGTATAGGAACGATGGACAGAGGATGAAGTGTGAGGGGGTTACGAGGGAAGAAATGGAGGAGTTTTTGGATGGAGTTGAAGCGGATGGTGGTGTGAGCACGAAGAAGGAGTATTGGACGACGTACTTCTCGGCTCATCAGATGGGGAGTTGCAGGATGGGGAGGACGGAGGAGGAAGGTGCGGTGGATGAGAAGGGTGAGAGCTGGGAAGCGGAGGGGTTGTTTGTTTGTGATGGAAGTGTGTTGCCTTCGGCTGTTGGTGTGAATCCGATGATCACTATTCAGTCTACTGCTTACTGCATCTCCCAAAAGATCGTTCAGTCTCTGCAAAACGATTCAAGATAGGCAAGATATAGAGAAACAGAGAGAAAGAAGTGAAACCTTCCCTCTTTCATGGAAGATTTCAGATTCATATATAGAATAAATGAGGTTTCGTAGCAAGGCAGGTTATGTTAAGCAATCATATGATTACTCATTACTGAACATATGTTTCTGCAATGGTACTACCAGATATCAAATTTATTTGGTTAATTTGGTTATCCCATTTAAATAATAATACACAAAATATAAATGTGACCATTAATTTGGTTATCCCATTTGAATGATAATACACAAAATATAAATTAATGTGACCATTAATTTGGTTATCCCATTTAAATTTATTTTGATAAAACTTTATAATCCACTAGATTTGTTTCATTAAAATATAAATAATTAGATATTGATTTTTTATTTATGTGTATTCCAATAATTACCTATTTTTTAAAAAATGACAATAATCACATATCCAATTATCCATTTTTTGTTAGATTTAGAAACATTCACTTGAATAGTTGTCAATTTTTAAAAACTTTTTCTACTCAAAGTCAAAATGTTAAAAAGTTCGATTAGTGAAGAAAAGCATCCTCACAAGTCACACGAGTAACGAATAAAATAAAATAAATACACTCAAATCGCACGCATGTTTCCCTCCAAAGGATCTATAAATACCTGTCAGATAAATTCACACATGCTCACGAGTTAAATCCTTCCTCATCCTCACCCAGACTCTGAGAAAACCAACAGAAAATCTCCGGCGAACAAGTTAGTTACAAAGACGATAACCGTCTCCGATCAATCAATTTAGCTCCGATCGTCATCTCCTTTCGTCCTGCGACTGCAATGGCGGGCGATAACTTGGTGAACCTCGGCGATTTGGTCGTCGGAAATGTGGTGAGCTTTCGCTCGTCGAGACTGGGTGCCCGCTACGAAGGAAAGATCTTCTTCTTCACGCCGCACAACACGAGATTCGGGATCGAGAAAGGTAAAATTGCTTTTCCGCGAATTTCTAGTTGATTCTTTTACTCAATCGTCTACGCTCTTCGTTGGAATTGAGAAAATTTGGCTGATTACTTCTCGTTTAGTACTGTTGCGATCGAGAACGAATATTGCAGTGGGTTCGATTCTTGGTCAATTCTGGGTTAATCCAATCGGATAATGGTTTACTTGTTCGATTTGTGTAGAGGAATTGCAATCGGAAGAGTAAGATTTATGGTTTGGGGTTTTAGATTTTGCTGCGATTTAGAAACAATCCATTGTAGATTCTGGAAAAGTCCGTAATGTGTTTGATGAAATTAATCGTTTTTCTTCACAGATTTCGTGTTGCGTGTATGAACACAAACGTTGATTTGTATGACGATGTTTAAGAGATTCTCTTGGATAAGCGTTTTTGTGAAATCTTTCTTCGTTATCTTTATCATATTGAGTGAAACGAGTTTGCCTCTGATTGTACAGTGACGTGTATCGGAAGTAACGGGAAGAGGATTGACTTGAGTGGCGTTTACATTAACGGTCTCCAGTACATTGAGGTTTGTTGTATCACTAACATGTTGTATCGTCGTCACTATTGCTCTGTTTTACACAAAGGCTCTCAACAGTTTTTTTGCTTTACTTTAAACTCAGGACTTAAGGGTGATAGAACGTGCTGACCCAAATGCTGTGTCTGATGAGGATGAAGAGATGGCTGATGCATCATCAGGTAACAACAATCAAGCTGCAAGAGGAGGACCAAACGCTAGCAACACACAGGTGATTTAATCAGCTGGAATATTGCAAAAATGAATACGCATTTATGAGCTTTTTAAAGAAAGATGTGAATGTATTTCTTCTCCTAGGCTGGTCAGAACAGTAATGGCGCATCTGGTGCTACAAATGTGAATCAAGCTGCAAGATCAGGCTCTAGCAAACCTCAGGTAAGCTGAAGTGTTGAGAATGAAATGTGCATTTTTATGAGCTTTTAAATACCAAGATGTTAATGGATTCTTTTTTGTTTAAATCCTATTCACAGGTTCGTCAGGTCGGAAGGTTTAGGATTTCTTAAGGGCCATACGGTATCTTCAGAGTCATGCACAGTAGAGATTGCCTTACCAGTTACCACCCTTTTTCGAATCATATTTCTTCATCATATACATATATGATCCACCAAAAGTATAGATAGAGACCCCTTTTGCTTCTTCTTTCAGTTCGGTACAGAGCAATGTATTTTTGACTAGAGCTTCTCTTGGTTCACTTGGATGTTGGTGTTTTTAGTTTCCATAGCTTTGGATTTTTGACATCTATATGGATGTTCACTGAGTAACAATGTCCTTAATCTAGATTTTGATTGATACCATTTTCTTTAATACTCCACTCATATTTGTTTTGTGTATACGTGAGTGAGTATGTGCATGTTCCTCTGTTTTCGACTCTCTCTCTTTATTTTGGATCAATTTGAAACCCATCTCAAAAAAGAAACATTTGGTAGAAACGTGTGTTTCAAGAAGTTGGTGTTACATGATAATTATCGAAGTTTGTGGAAGAGTAATATATTTTTGGGCCTTGCTCTTATCTTCTTTCTCAAGCTCATACCCAACAGCTTTGTATTTGTTCATCCATCCAAATTCAAGTTAACCCTATTTTGAATGCTATGATTTTCCTCATTGAGGATACTATTGCCGTCACACACACGCAAAAAAAAAAAGGAAACTTATGTCGTCGAGACGTCGACCCAAAAAGAAAAGGATACTGTGATCTTTATTTCCTATTTTCCTTAGTGATACAGAAAAGTTATAAAACGGTGGTGAGAATATGTTTTAGAGAAAATTAACTTATTTGAGGAAGAATATGTGACTATACTTTACATTTATGAAAATGCAAAATATACGTACATTCCTTTACGCATACAAACGGGTGTGTATATATATAAGTATAATTGTCTAGAGGAAGAAGCACAAAAGTTGAACACAAATTTTATTAGCTTTCTACTGAAACAAGAAGAATGGCGGTGGGTAGTTATATCGTAGCCGTTGCCGTCGTCACCATTGTCATCCTTGTGGGCGTTGCATCATGCTTTTGGAGGAAGATTTGGAATAAAGCTACGGCCTTACGGGCAACAAATGTTTAACGTCACTACTTCGGTGGTTTTAGGTAATTCCGCGATTTGATTTCTATTATTTTCAAGATGATTATGATCATCACACTTTAAACAATTTTTTTTTGTTTTGGTTGTAATTTTCAGCGTTACCGGAACAATGGTTTGAAGATACGAATAAGAGTCTAGCTATCTTTTGATTTGTTTTCCCATAGTTGATTTTTTTATTATCGTTTTAATGATTTCTTTTACTTTTATTGCTACTTGTTCTGGATTACTGAAATAATAATTATGGCTTAATAATTTTTCTACTGCATAGAACACACAACAATATTATCTTACAATCAAATACTGTATGTCCAAAGCTTCTGATGGTACTATAACCGTATAAGAGCCCTTAAAGAAGCAGAGACAACTTTTTAACCAAAAATCCAAAATTTACCTCTTCTTCACCAGCTTTCTCCATAAAGCCTCTTCCATCTCGATTTTGAAAACCAAACAACATAAAGTCGAAATAAGTGAGCCCTGTTTAAATCTCAACATCCTTTCCCTACACACTGGCCTTTTTTTGAGTTAGAACTCTACCTAACAATAATACGGGGTTATATTAGCCTTGTCGACCCACGAAGGTCTCTTTGCTTTATAGTAGAAATATGCAATCATCTGAACCAATTCATCCGTCGTTCGAAAGTCTGCATCCAAGTTTCAACACTGTATGATGCTGATGATGATCCAATATTGCTTTGCTTTGCTCATATATATATTTCAAAAAAAAAAAGAAAACAGCACTATGTAATCAATTTATCACCTTTCTCCCTGTATAGAATCCGGTTTCCCCGTAAAAACAGAATCTGTGGGCATTCCATTGTAGATTCTGGAAAAAGTCCGTGATGTGTTTGATGAATTCAATCGTCTTGCTTCACAGATTTCTTGTTGCGTATATGAACATAAACGCTGATTTGTATGACCATGTTTAAGAGATTCTTGGATAAGCATTTTTGTGCAATCTTTCTTCGTTATCTTTATCATATTGAGTGAAACGAGTTTTGACTCTGTTTGTACGGTGACGTGTATCGGAAGTAACGGGAAGAGGATTGACGTCAGTGGCGTTAACATTAACGGTCTCCAGCACATTGAGGTTTAGGATTTCTTGAGGGAAATATGGAATCTTCAGAGTCATGCACAGTAGAGATTCCCTTACCAGTTACCACCCTTTTTCGAATCGTATTTCTTCATAATATACATATATATGATCCACCAAAAAGTATAAGTAAATCGCTTTTGCTTCTTCTTTCTGTTCGGTACAGAGCAATGTCATTTGACTAGACCTTTCTTAGTTCCTTCGACGTTGGTGTTTTTAGTTTGCATAGCTTTGGATTTTTGACTTCAGTGAGTAACGTCCTCAAAAGATTTTGATTGATACCATTTTTTTTTTTGGTGAAGGCACTCCTCTCATATTTGTTTTGTGTATACGTCCTCAAAGTATGTGGATGTTTCTCTGTTCTAGAGTCTCTCTCTTTATTTTGGATCAGTTTGACACTCATATAAAAAAAAAAAAAAAATTGGTAGAAACCAAGTCTTACCTCAATTAAAAGTTACATTTTGGTATGTACGAACTATGAATCCATATTAATTAAGAAGTTGGTGTTACATGATAATTATCGAGGTTTGTGGAAGAGTCATATATATATTTGGGTCTTGTTCTAATTTTCTTTCTCAAGCTCATATGGCCCATACCCAACAACTTTGTATTTGTTAATCCATCCGAAATCAAGTTAATCCCTTTTTTGAATTCTATAATTTTTCTCCCTATTGTCGTCACACAGAAAAAAGAGAGGACCATCTTGTCGTCAACAAAAAAGATGATATACTGTTATATTAGTGATACAGAAAAATTATAAAATAGTGGTAATAATATGTTTGAGGTGATGTTATTGGTTTCATATATTGAAATCAATTCCAACAGATTTGAAATACAAATTTTCAATTTTTTAGGATCACTGTATAATGATTCATTCACTTTGCAATCTATACTATCATAATTATCTTTAGATTTTAAAATATAAGGCAGTGTAGTTATAAAATCAACATGATATGATTTGATTTCTACAATATAATCAAATTCAAACAATAAATAAATCAATAAATAAATAATTACTGTAAAAGTTAAAAAAGTGAAAATTGGAAATCTCCATTAATTGAAATGTCTAAGTTTGATTTTTGGTCCCAAAAATGCAAAATTGATATTTTTACATTTGGCCAAAGAGATGAATTTTCATGTTCCCTACTTTATGATCCAAGTATAGTATTTCTTATATAAATGGTTTTGATTAAATCTGAGTTTAATAAAGAAAAATTGTATGGGTGAAAATTGATTTACTCGTGGAGGAAGAAAGGTGATGTGGGTTAATGGTGATAATTATTGAAATGAATAATTATAATAAACTGATTACAAAATCTGAAGATAAAATATTAGATTTTGATTGCTATAATTTACACATGAAAGTGATTTTAAATCAAACAAACTATTTCAAGTGAAATTAGTTGAACAAAATCTATCAAATTTGAATAACAAAAGACTTTAAATGATCTATTCAACTCCTTAATTGAGTAACACGAGATTTAAAACTCTTTTAACAAAGTATTATAAATACTTAAACCATAAACCAATAACATCAAATTTGTTAAAAGATTTCAAAATCACAATTGAATAACAATGGATTATGATTAGATTTAAACTCTATTAAAAATCATGATTGAATAACACATCCCTTATAGAAAACTATATAGATACATATTTCCTTTATACATACAAACGGATGTATGTGTATATAAGTATAATTGTCTAGAGGAAGAACAAAAATCAAACACAAATTTTGTTAGTTCTCTGCAGAAAAATCGCTTGCATTTTAAGATAAGAAACAAGAAGAATGACGGGTGATAATGATTATATCATAGCCGGCGTCGTCGTCGTTGTCATCCTTTTGGGCGTTGCAGTGTGCTGGCATAAGAAGAGTTCGAAGAAATCTAGTAGCGAGTCAGTGGATTTAACGTGACTACTTTAGTGGATTTAGGTAATTACGCGAGTCGATTTCTATTCTTTTCAATATGACTATGATTATCACACTTGAACTTTTTTTTTTGTGTTGTAAGTTTCAGCAGCATTACCAGAACAATGGTTTGAAGTAATACAAATAAGAGTCTATCTACCTTTTGATCTTTTTGTTTTACTATAGTTAATTTGTTTTATTATCGTTTTAATGAGTTCTTTATCTTTGTTGCTATGTATATTACTGAAATAATAATAATAATTATGGCTTGGTAAATTTTCGACTGCGTAGAACACACCACAGAATTTATATTACAATCAAATACTGTATATGGTCCAAAGCTTTTGATGATATAAGATTATAAGACATTAAGAAGCAGTTACAACTTTGGTAACACAATTCAACACACAAACAAAAAACTGTGATTCTTATACCAAAATCCAAACTTCACCTCTTCTTCACCAGCTATCTCCATAAGCCTCTTCCCTCTCGATTTTCAAAACCAAACAACACAAACTTGAAATAAGTGAGCTTTGTTCAAATCTCAACATCCGTTCCCCTTTTTCGAATCATATTTCTTCATCATATACATATATACAATATGATCAACCAGAAGTATAGATAAATCCCTTTTGCTTCTTCTTTGTGTTCGGGACAGAGCAATGTCCTTTGACTAGACCTTTCTTAGTTCCTTCGACGTTGGTGTTTTTAGTTCGCGTAGCTTTGGATTTTTGACTTCAGTGAGTAACGTCCTCAAAAGATTTTGATTGATACCAAATTTGTTTTTGGTGAAGGCACTCCTCTCAGTGAGTATGTGGATGTTTCTCTGTTCTAGAGTCTCTCTCTTTATTTTGGATCAGTTTGACACTCATATAAAAAAAAAAAAAAAATTGGTAGAAACCAAGTCTTACCTCAATTAAAAAGTTACATTTTGGTATATACGAACTATGAATCCATATTAATTAAGAAGTTGGTGTTACATGATAATTATGGAGGTTTGTGGAAGAGTCATATATTTTGGGGCTTTGCTCTTATCTTCTTTCTCAAGCCAATACCCAACAGTTTTTTATTTGTTCATCCATCCGAAATCAAGTTAATCCCTTTTCTGAATTCTATGATTTTTCTCATTGAGGATATTATTGTCTGTCACACAGAAAAAAAAAGGATCTTATTGTCGTCGACAAAAAAAAAGAGGATACCATTATATTTGTGATACAGAAAAATTACAAAAATGGTGGTAATAATATGTTTTAGGTAGTGTTATTGGTTTCATATATTGAAATCAATTCCAACAGATTTGAAATACAAATTTTTAAAAAAAAATTGGATCATATATAAGGATTCATTCACTTCGGAATCTGTACTATCAGAACTATCTTTAGATTTTAAAATATATTATTTATAAAATCAACATGATATGATTTTATTTCTGCACGGAATCAAATTCAAACAACAAATAAATTAATAAATAAATAAATAATTACTGTATAAGTATAAAAAAAAGTGAAAATTGGAAATTTCCGATAATTAAACTTGGAAAGTCCCAAAAATGCAAAATTGATATTTTTACATTTGGTCAAAGAGATGAATTCTCATGTTCACTATTTTATGATCCAAGTATAATATTTCTGTTATAAAGGGTTTCTATTAAATCTGAGTTTTGATAATTAAAAAAAAAAAATGTATGGGTGAAAGGTGATTTACTCGTGGAGAAGAAAGGTGATGTGGGTTAATGGTGATAATTATTTAAATGAATAATTATAATAAACTGATTACAAAATCTGTTTACAAAATCTGAAGATAAAATGTTAGATTTTGATTGCTATAATTTATAGGGAAATTTCTACATGAAAGTGATTTTAAATCCAAACAAACTATTTTAAGTGAAATCAGTTGAACAAAATCTATTAAGTTTGCATAAAAAAAGACTTTAAATGATCTATTCAACTCCTTAATTGAGTAATACAACATTTTAAAACTCTTTTAACGAAAGTATTCTAAATACTTAAACCAAGAACATCAGATTTGGTTAAAAGATTTCAAAATCACAATTGAATAACAATGAATTATGATTATATTTAAACTCTATTAAAAACCATGATTGAATAACACCTCTTATAGAAGATTAACTTTATGAATATGCAAAATATACGTACATATTTTCTTTATACATACAAATGGGTGTGTATATATATATATATATATATATATATATAAGTATAATTGTCTAGAGGAAGAAGAACAAAAGTCGAATACAAATTTTGTTAGTTCTCTATAGAAAAATCGCTTGCGTTTTAAGATAAGAAAGAAAAAAAATGATGGAAGATACTAATAATGATTATATCATAGCCGGCGTTGTTATCGTCATTGTCATCATTTTAGGAGTTGCATTATGCTGGTATAAGAAGATTTTTAACAATTGTAGAGGTGACAATGAAAATGAAACTGAGGAATAACATGATTACTTCGGTGGACTCAGGTAATTCCGCGAGTTGGTTTCTATTCTTTTCAAAATAACTATGATTATCCCATTTGAACTTTAATTCTTTTAATTTTTGTTGCAAGTTTCAGCGTTACCGGAACAATGGTCTCGAATAAAATTAAAAAAAAAAAAGAATTAATGAAAGTTTTCTTTCTGAATCACTTCCGAACGGCATTACAAATAAAAGTCTAGCTATCTTTTGAGCCTTTGTGTTTTACTATAGTTAACTTTATTTATTATTGTTTTAATGATTTCTCTTTGTTGCTAGTTTTGCTATGTATATTTATTGAAATTTTATATATAATGAGAGGATAACTCTCTCCAGAGAGTGACACCTCAACATTTTAACTTCATTCTGGAAATGCCATGTGGCATCTCCTTACTAAAAAAATTTATACTTAATACTACGCCTGGTCATTTCACGGACCCGACGACCGAACCGAAGTCGACTCTAAAAAACCGGTTCGGATCCGTGACTATTACTCTATTGGGTCTGATTTTTTTTGGACCCATGAGTGTCAAGGTCGGTTTTAACCCAAAACCCAAAACCCGAAAAGTACCAAAAAAAATTAGTTATTTTATATTATTACTCATATTAAAAGAAATAAAAAGTAAAAATATATATATTGGGCTTAATGTTCAAGAAGCCCAACAATAACTATTAATGTACAAATGAGATTTTGTTCTTATATTTATAGAAGAAAACTTCTTTGCTTCACTTGCTTTGTTTCCGATGTGGGACAAAAGTAAAAACAAGAATTAAACATTATAATTTATCCCACATCGAATTTATATGATTGGAAAACTCATAACTTCTTCTATATAGATTAATATATTTTGATTCAATAATCACATGCAGAAAACATATTATAATAAATCAGAAAATCGATATATTTTCAGAGTTTTGCATTTAAATTTTTGTTTTCACAGGTTTTGGGATAATGATTGGATTTTTGGTATAAAAAACCCAAAAAACTGACCCGAATGAGACCCCAAAATCAGACCCGAATAAGAACCGAGGATCTAAAAAAATAGTCCCGGACCAATCCAAACCCGACATAAACCGAACCAAACCTGACTGGAAGCCCGAACGCCCACTATTGCCTCTTCACACTTCATCTTGAAGCCGAACCGCCATGATTGGACCAATCAGAGGCAAACTACCTAGAACGCAATAAAATGTATAGGAACCTTAATTACCATAATCGCTTTCATCCAATAACTTATAACTTTTTTTGCTTTTCTTTTACCATAAAATGTATTGTTTTGCTTTTCTTTTTTATCAGACCGGCGAATCATTTAATCATATCAACGAAAGCGATGCCGGAGAAGGAGAAGGAAAAAGATCCACAACAAGAGATTAAAGAAGAGACTAATCTGTTGCTTGATGATTCTCATCCCTACAGTGAATTGAGGCTGCGGAAAGTGACGGCGAGGGTGCGGAAAAGGTCTGATCAATGTATTCAGATCAAATCTCGGTGGTTGGTAGCAGAATCAGCTCGAGGTTCGATCTATTCTCAAGACTACTCTCTTGCTCGATGATTCTCACCCCTATAGTGAATTGAGGCTGCGGAAAGTGACAGAGACGGTGCGGGAGATGGAGATCCATCTGTATAAGTGTGGAAAAGGTCTTATTGATGCGTTCAAGTCGAATCTTGGTGGTTGGGAGCAGGATCAGCTCGAGGTTCGAACTATTCTCGAGAAATATAGATTAAAATCCATCTTTGCTTTCAACGTTTACAAATGTCGCTTCGAACTATTCTCGAGAAATATGGTTATTTATCACCCAAAATAAAATAAAATATATCCATAACCCAAAAAATACTCAAAAATCCGAAAAAAATATATTTGTAAATACTGGAAATATATCTGAAAATCAAAAAAGAAATTGAAAAACAAAAAAACTATTATTATTTATAATATCAAAAATTATCTACAATATCATAATTCAAGTAATTTGGGTATCCGGATTACCCAATATCCATATTACCCAATACCATGGCTATTAAATATTTACCCAATGGATGATTTGCTATATATCCAAAATCAATCAGGTACGGGCATTTTGGGTCGGTACGGTTTAGATTTTCGTGTGGAGGTTAAAAATCTCAGGCATACCGCAAACATTTTACAAAATTTGATTTTGGAGAAAACAATTAAAATATAAATAATAAAACTTTGTAATAGTCACAACCCGCGCATCGCGCGGGCTTAGCCCTAGTAATAATAATTATGGCTTGGTAAATTTTCGATTCAAAGAACACACAACAGAATTTATATTACAATCAAATACTGTATATGGTCCAAAGCTTTTGATGATATAAGTTTATAAGCCATTAAGAAGCAGTTACAATTTTGGTAACGTGTGCTTTTATACCAAAATCCAAACTTCACCTCTTTCTTCACCAGCTATTTCCATAAAGCCTCTTCCCTCTCGATTTTCAAAACCAAACAACACAAACTTGAGATAAGCGAGTCCTGTTTAAATCTCAACATCCTTTCCCCTACACACTCACATTTTTTAGTTAACTCTACTCGCTCCCATTGCAAACTAACAATACGGAGTAACATTAGCCTTGTCGACCCACGAAGGTCTCTTTGCTTTATAGTAGAAATGCGCAATCATCTGAACCAATTCATCCGCCGTTCGAAAGTCTGCATCCAAGTTTCAACACTGTTTAATGCTCTGATGAATATTGCTTTGCGTTAAACAGCATTATGTAAATCAAATCTATCACCTTTCTCCCTGTAAAGAATCCGGTTTCCCCGTAAAAACAGAATCTGTGGGCATTCCTTAGCTTTCAGAGCATATGCCAAATCTGTCTCTATGTTCCTGTCTATCTTCACCGCCTGTTTCATGCAAACCATTCTAATTCTTGTCAAGAAACAGAGCAGCAGAGATAAACTGCAAACAAGAGTAAGGCTTTGTGTGACATACACGTGGAGGTAATCGATCTTTTGCATCCCAATAAACTTTGATCGCTTTCTCAAGCTCCTTCAGTGTTCTCCAGTTATCGCTAGCCCTATAAACGCCAAAAAGACAAAGCTTTTATAGTTTTCTCTAAGCACACCAAGTGTTTGTGAGAATTCGTCAATGAGATAGAAAAGCTTTAACCTTTTGTAACGCTCGAAGACGAGGACGACGAGTGGGCTAGGATGAAAGGCGAAGCTTTCCCACTCCAGACAATTGATCTCCTTGACCCAACTGTCATCAATCTCTCCTTCCCAATCGATCTCAGTCCCGTCTTCTCCGACCACGTTTTTGATCGGATGCGAATCGAAATACTCGGAAGCTTTGATTCCCCATCCAACTTCCGTATCTACTGGCCAATCTGGATCTTCCTCTTCAACCACCATTGCCTCTTCTTCGTTTTCGTCTTCATCGTCGTCGTCGTTATCCTCGCTTCGGTCCTTGATGAAATTCGCCGTCTCCTTGTTCTCGAAAACCTCCGGATTCTGCTCTCGTATGGTGGAGAAAGTTCGCTCGAGTGAGCTCCTCACGAAATCCTCCACGGCGTCCGCCTCGCTCCGCCGCCCGCGCTTCGGTTTACGCGGGACCTTCGTCGGAAACTTCTCGCTCTCGTCGTCGTCACCACTTCTCGCCACTTCCTTCTTCTGGCGACGGACCCGATTTTGAGTTTTGGGTTTCAGATCGGAGGATTCAGGGTGGTCGGGTACCGCAGCAAGGCACACCGGAGGTTTCTGCACGCTCCGGGATGTTATACTCGCCGGGAAAACAGAGAGTGAACTGCGATGCACATCGGAGGAGCTCAAATTCAAGCCAGTGAGAAGCATCGACGAGCTTGGCGCGAAGGAAGCTATCGCTAGGAAACTCATTTCTCTGCAAAATTCAAACGAAATTCGCAGAGAAGTTTGGTTGTTGGGTTTTGAATCTGAAGGAGATAAAAGAAAAGACGAAGCAAATGAAGACAATGAATCTTTGGGCTAAACTAAAAGAATTGGGAAACATAAAACAGGCCCAAACCAAACAAAGCCCACTGACACAAAACTGAAATAATCCAAATCCAAACCAGAATAATACATACTCCACAAGTAATTACAAAAATGGCAACTCGAGTAACCAACCAGATTTACTTTCAGTTTCAGACTACTGTATGACTATTGGCTATTTCTTAAAAATGGCAACTTATCATATACTTTTTAAAATCGTATATATTTTACATTTTTGATTTTATGAATAGATACAAATTTCTATAATTTATAAATGTGAAACACCTTAATTAGTAGTATTCTCTGACCCGAAAACGTTAAGTTAACATTTTTTGTCTGATCTCGAAAAATGTTAACTTAGCGTTACAACACACAAATCATGACTATAATGCGTGTTCAAGAAGAAGGATGAGACGGAGACGATTATTTTTTATAATAATAGTAAGAAGACGATATGGAGAAGCTTGTTATATTGATCATTGTCGTAGGCTTGGTGCTCTGCCTTGTGTCGGTTTGTCGGATATCACGATTGCTTTGTGAAACATGGTGTGATTACCCTCAAAATCAGGATCGGCCCATAGCTAAAGTTGGTAAAGCTCATTCTTTAGGAGCCGAACTTTACATAGGATTTTAAGGGCGCCAAAATTGTAAAAATCACTTATAGTCTTGTGGTTTATGTCTCCCGACTCTTATACGATGCTTTTATTGATGGATTTTTACTTATGGGCTAAAATTATTTTTCTCTTGCTTTAGGTGATCCACCAGTTCGGACTGGCACTGCTCAAAATGATGAATTAGTTTGAGGTACCTCCTCAATCATCTTTTTGTTTTGGTTGAGCTAATTGATAAACTTTTCTTAAAGTGGATTTACTTATTCTTAGTATCGTGACAGTTTCGAGGAGGGTATGCGCAGCTGCTCAAAAACTGTAAAGAAAAAAAGGAGAGCTTGATTTCTACAATAATTTGTTTTGATATTATCTAAGACAAATTTGTTTGTTGAGGAGAAACAAAAGTTTTTGATATGTTTCCCTTATTCAAGTTGTTTTTACAACACGTAGTTAGTATGTTGTAGAATGGGGATTGAAACTGATGGCAGTTTTTATGGACCTCACATCAATTTCGCCATTCAAGATTCTCATGTTTTTATTACAGGTTGACTATTTTTTCAACTATTTCACAGAAATCACAAACTATATAGCTTCCTTTTCTAATTATTTACTCAATTTATATCTATCCTTATGTTGTCCAACTGGTTTCACCTAATGATCCACCTAACGAAGAATCAGTACTCCCAACACAATAATTTTTCAATACATGACCACACACAAATGTACAAGGTTCAAAACACATAATGTGTTTTAAAGTTTATTTCTTGAAGACTCTCACATAAGAAGACTAACAAAGCACTAATTGTATGAGTACCGGTGTGTTTTTAATTTCCATGATTCATCATTTTTTTCCTTGTTGCCATTTCAAAATTTCTATGCTCCACTTAAATTCACTTTTAATATTTTGGTGACCACTATTAAATAAGAAAATTTGAAATGCTAATCAATGAAAAACCAAAAATGTGGGACCTGTAAAAGACATTTTCAACACGCGGAAATTAGAAAAATCAAAGATTAAAAAATTAAAAGGAAAGGAAACATATAAAAAGGTAATAAATGTCTTGTGAACTGATTTTTTATTTTTTTTTTAACTTGGAACCACATCTCTCATCTCGTGTTCCAAAGCTTCGAGAAATTCCATCTGCTGTTTTTATTCTCTCCTGCCTGCACTTATTCTTCTTCACGCCGTCTCATCAATTTTCACAGTTTAAAAAAAAAAAATTTAATTTTTGATATTTTTGGGTATTACTGAAGAAACACCAAACAAAGAGGCAAAAAACTCACTCACACCGATGCAGAAAGCGACAAAGGAAAAGGCGGAGAGAAAGTAAAAGCCGTCGGAAAAAAATAAACAAAGAAGAAGAAAGATCAGATTTTGTTTTGTTTTTTTCTTTTTCTTTCTGAATTGCTTCGCTTGATTGCTTCGAATCCGAATAAGTCTCATGAATTTCGAGGCCACCATGGCTGTCGGCTTCTTTATCTCCTCTGATTCTTCTTCTTCTTCTTTCCCGGAAAATCAAAGGTGTGTTCTTTATTCTCTTTCTCCCCATTTGTTCCTTGATCGTCCTCATTACAGTACTTCAATTGGATGTGCGATTCGATCTAATTTAGGGTTCTATTGTTTTAATTTCAATTGCTATTCCATTTCTTATCCTAAAATTTCGAGCTTTTCGATACTGAACTGAGTTACAATCCCCAAAGTCATCGATTTTCTCCCGGATTTGCTTTTTTGGTAGTTGGTGAGTTTTAGTTAAATGCTGAAATTGTGACTATCCTTTATCCAGAATCATTCAATTAATGTTCAAGGATTTGAGTTCTGTTCGGTATTTTAAGAAATTCATAAAATTCATAAAATTCTCAAGATTTTGATCATAAAGTTCTGATTCTGTCCATGGCAGTAACTACTGAATCATAACCGCATTAATAATGTGAATGTTTTATTTCCTGTTTATGTCATGTTTGATCCAAAAATCTTGACATCTTTGAAGATTCTAATATGTGTTCTTACTTATGGATTGTTTCCTTTTTGAAGATCATTGAGAAGCTATGAAGAAGAGCGAGATTAGGCCTGACAAGTCTCATTCACGCAAACTAAGACAAAAAATTAGAAAGATCAAAATGCAGTGTTTGTGCTCTGGTGAACAAATGAGACTCAGAGAAGAAGAAGACAAGCAAGCCGAGCTTGGCGCAGGCAGAGACTACAATGGCAGCTCAGCTTTATCAGTCGCAGAGAGCGAGAACGCCAAGAAACTAGACAATGGGAACATCGAAGAAGCCGAGTTATCTCTCCGCGAGACAAGTTCACTGAACTACGAGGTTTCATTCCCTCCATCACCATTAGAGGAAGAGCTTCCTTTCAATGCATTAGCTCATGTGTTTGTTTTTGTTGTTGTTTCAGGAGGCGAGAGCGCTTTTGGGAAGAATCGAGTATCAGAAAGGAAACATAGAGGCTGCATTGCGAGTCTTTGAAGGGATAGATATCAATGGAATCACAGTGAAGATGAAAACAGCTCTCACCGCAAAAGAAGAAAGAAAACACAGAAGACGCTCTAGAAGCAACTCTGCTGCTGCTCCTCCTCAGCCTCCAATGTCTAAACATGCTGTTAGTTTGCTCTTCGAAGCCATTTTCCTCAAAGCCAAATCTCTCCAGCGTCTCGGAAGGTTCCAAGGTACTACTAAAGAAACTCTTTCTCTTCTTCCTCTTATAATCTCATATTAAACGTGATTGTTCTTGCAGAAGCTGCGCAGTCTTGCAGGGTGATTCTTGACATAGTGGAGGCTTCTTTATCAGAAGGTGCGTCTGAAAACGTGACCGGTGATGTCAAGCTGCAGGAGACGTTAACGAAAGCTGTAGAGCTGCTTCCACAGCTGTGGAAACTCGCTGACTCGCCGCGTGATGCGATCTTGTCTTACAGAAGAGCGCTTCTCAACCACTGGAAGCTCGACGCAGAAACCACGGCGAGGATCCAGAAAGAGTACGCTGTGTTTCTTCTCTATTCCGGTGAAGAAGCTGTCCCGCCGAACCTGCGTTCTCAGACGGAAGGCTCGTTTATACCGAGGAGCAACGTGGAGGAAGCTGTTCTTCTTCTCATGTTGCTTCTCAGGAAAGTCAATCAGAAGAGAATCTTATGGGACGCAGCGATCTTGGACCATCTCTCCTTCGCTCTTACCATCGCTGGGGATTTAACCGCTTTGGCTAAGCAGTTTGAAGAGCTTAGCCCTGAGATATTGGATCAGAGGGAGCTTTACCATGCGTTGTCTCTTTGTTACAACGGTGCAGGAGAAGGTCTTGTAGCTCTCGGTTTACTGAGGAAGCTGTTTGCGGAACGGAACGATCCAAACCGGGTTTCGGATTTGCTCATGGCTTCAAAGATATGTGGTGAGAGAGCTGGTCTTGCTGAGGAAGGTCTGGATTACGCAAGAAGAGCGGTTGGGAGCTTAGGGAAGGAATGTGTTCAGTTAGACGGTGCGGCGCGTCTTGTTCTAGGGATTACACTCACGGAGAGCTCGAGAACGGCAGCGACTGAGGCGGAGAGGATGGCTAGGCAGTCGGAAGGGATTCAGGCGCTGGAGTCTGCGGATATGACGGACGCGAGAGTCGCGCACCGTCTTGCGTTGGAGAATGCAGAGCAGAGGAAGCTGGACTCGGCGTTGGTTTACGCGAAGCAGGCGTTGAAGCTCGGGGGAGAGTCTGATCTTGACGTGTGGTTGCTTCTTGCTCGGGTTTTATCTGCGCAGAAGCGGTTTCAGGACGCGGAGACGATTGTGGACGCGGCGGTTAACGAGACGGGGAAGTGGGAGCAGGGGAAGCTGCTGCGTTTAAAGGCGAAGCTTCGTTTGGCTAAAGGAGAAGTGAAGGATGCGATCAAGACTTACACGCAGCTTCTCGCTCTCCTTCAGGTGCAGAGCAAAAGCTTTAACTCTTCAAAGAAGATGCCAAAGGGATATGTGGAGGAGTTGAGGAGTCTGGAGCTTGGGACGTGGCACGATCTTGCTCATGTCTATATAGAACTTTCGCAGTGGCGTGATGCAGAGACGTGTCTCTCGAGATCAAGACTCATTGTTCCTTACTCTTCTGCTCGTTACCACAGTGAAGGTATTTGCCTTCTTTCTTCTTCTTCTTTTGAGGTTTTGTGTTGATAGGTTTATTTATCATATTAATTTGGCAGGTGTACTGTATAAGAGACAAGGACAGTTAGAAGAAGCGATGGAGGCGTTCACGACGGCGCTAGACATTGATCCGATGCACGTCCCGAGCCTGATATCGAAGGCTGAGCTTTTGCTGGAGCTTGGGAACCGATCAAGCATAGCAGTTGTGAGAAGCTTTCTAATGGAGGCTCTTAGGATTGATAGGTTGAACCAGTCGGCTTGGTACAATCTTGGAAAGATGTTCAGAGCTGAAGGATCTGTGTCGTCGCTGCAAGAAGCTGTTGAGTGTTTTCAGGCCGCCGTTACATTGGAGGAAACAATGCCAGTGGAGCCATTCAGATGATTTTTTTTTTTCCTTTTCAAATCATTTTTTTTTGTTTGTTTTTGGTTCCTCTCTCTATTTTTGTGAAGATATAAAGATGTATGTGTGGTGTCTCATTTGATGTGAAGTTTATATACGCTCTGTAATACACAGTTGAAAAGATTAATATAGGTTTTGATCAGGTAAATTCATAATGGTGTAAAGAGGGAATTTTGTTGAGGAAAACTCAGGATTTGATATTTCTAAGAAGGATTAAAAACATAAAAATGTGTATCCGTAAACTAATGAAGTTGTGAGCATTTAGATTACATTGGAATGAGGAAGATTCTCCCAAACTAAACTCTTTATTTTTGTTCTTGGGGATCTGTTCTTTTGTCTACACAGCAGAGTTGAGAGTCTTCCATCAGAAAAATAGTTAAAACAGTAGAGAGAGAGAGAGAAGTCTTGAAGACCCTCAAGATAAGAGAGCTCTCTCTCTCTCTCACTGTTAAACTCTGGAACTCTTGAAATGATCCAGTAGAAAGATTCTTTTCAATTGTCGGTTTTGGGGCGCTTTGGCTGCGGAGATTCTGGCTCCTGGCATTCTCTGGTTTCTTCTGCTGCTGGTTCCTTTGAATCCACAGTTTTCTTGTCTTCTTGTTCTGATTTGGCTGCGGAATCTGACGTTGACGCTGTTCCTTTGGCGAGACCTGAGTTTTGCTTCTCGAACATCATTTGCAGGTACTTGCCTTGTTCTTCTATACGGAGTTGCAGGTTTCTTTGAATCTGCAGGCACAAGAACAAGAACACATTTTTTTTTTATCTGAACTCAACAATCTTTAGAGTCACATTTCACATTTTCACTGTATGCAGCTTCATGAATCAAAACCAAAGGTTATAGGCAATGACTCTACGAATACAGATAATAAGAGATACCTCGAGCTGCTCATGGAGTTGCTTCTGTACTTCCATCTGAAGTCGCAGAGCCTCGGTGATGCCTATCCCGCTGCAGGATAAACATGTAGGAGGTGAGAATCAGTTAAATCAGTTTAAAATGGTGATGTTACCAGACAAACAAAACCTTACCCTTTCAATTCCAGAGATGTTATATGTTCAAGCGGTGTCAACTTCTTCTCTGGTGAACCTGTAATGCGACAAAAGAAATTGATTTGGAACTGAATTCTATGAAATTTTCAGAAAAAAATCATCAATTGAAATTAAGATAGGCAAAGATTTTGGTATCTACCAGTTTCTGATGGTTCTGGTCTATATCTAGCCGTCCTATATTTCTGCATTTCATAAAGAAAACACCATATTATATTAGAAGACATTATAATGAAAACAAATGCTGGGACGTAAAGAATAATAAGAACCTGCAAATGGCTTTTGACATGATAAATAGTCAATCCTTCAACTTTCATAATTTTCAGCACACCTTTAGGAGTAGCTCCTGCATAAGAAAGTGTTATCATATTTCCAATATGTCATAACAAAGTTTATGGAAAGCAAAAGAGAAAGAAATGCTCACTGTCACTGCCACCAAGACTGTTCACAGCCTCAACAAAAGCCTCGTGAAGCTCTGGCGTCCAACGCATACGTGCCTTCCCCGTCCCGTTATTACTGTTTGAAGACGTTGTGCTCACAGGTCGCAGCTCCACAGACACAGACGGTGAAGGGTGCTGATGAACAACAATCTGTGATTGTGGTTGTTGAATTTGCAGCGCTTTCTGGTCCTGAAACAAGTGTCTCCAGTTTAGTCTCCAGTTTTTAAACAAAATGTTGAATCAAAAGGAGAGAAGAAAAAAATAACATAAATCTGAACAAACCTTTGAATCTGAATTGGAGCTTGTTTCAAGCAAGAGATCATTCCAGTTAGTAGACATCAAAGGATCTTCATCAGTGATCAAATGATCAGCCCATTCTTGCCAGTCGTTTCGTTTATGAATATCATCAAAAGCAGCACCGATGTCGCCATCACCACCACCACCACCATCCTCAATCTGGCTGGTGTTTTGAATCGCCAGTTGGCTGTTTTCAGGGAAATCAAGAAACCCTCCTCCAGGCAAAGAATCAGGGCACCAAGAACTATCGTTGCTTGACGCCTGAGAAATGAGATGAGCGTTGTTACTGCTGCTGCTTCCTGCGTAGTGTTTCTCATGAGAGACCATTGAAGAGTAATGGAGGTTGGTGGAGAAACCGGACGATGAAGAAGAGCATATGTGTCCAACTGCTCCACCGTTACTGGAGGAAAGCAAATGGTAGGTTTGCCCTAAGGGTCTTGACATTAACTGGCTGTTGTTATCGGATCTCATGAATACATCCTCTGCTACTGCTACTGCTACTGAAGGGTTTGGTGTGGTTGGGATTGAAGAAGTGCGAGCGAGGTTAGTAGAACCTGATCTTTGAATCGGACGAGCCTCCATTGTTGTAGTCCTGCCAAAACAAAAATTGTAAAATCTCTCAATCTACTGATTTAAGGTTGTAAGAATCTGTAAAGACTAAAAGACTTAGTTTGAGAAGACTCAAAACCTTGCTAATATCTGTAAACGAAGAAGACTTGTTTGTTCTTGAAGATTCTAGTGGGTGCACCCCAAGTCGAATCATCAACTCTCGCATCTGATGCAGAGTAGAAACAGATTGATAGGTGAGAAATTGAAAAAGAAGGTGTGAAATAGTAAGCACTAAGCTCAAAAACATGCAAATTTGCAGCTTTTTTTAATCAAACGAAATGTAACGAGAAAAACTTGAAAAAATCAGCAGAGAGAGGAATCGATATGAGAAGACGCTACTGAAACATAACAAGACGATTATAATTAAATAGAACAAACATCGAGAATCATCTACAAAGCAAAAAAACACATTATCCAACCAAACATCAAATTCGCTGGAAAATTTTGAAAATAAAACGCAATCGAATCGGAATCCACCAATCAATGAACGTTTTTTTTTCAGAGAAAGCAAAGATATCAGCAATTATATGCTCGGAAGATTTCTTTCTCTCTGTAGATTGATTACCAAAACGCGAAAGAGTCGGGAAATTCTCACCTAGCAATTCATGAGAAAGTCCGGGGACCTCTAGGAGAGACGAATCGAATCCAGAAAATGAATATAAAAATCCAACTCTTGAGCGAAATCGGAGAATCCGTCTTGTTGAATGATGTCCTCAAGAGAAAGTTGACGGTGATTTTCGCTCTGTTTCGTTTTCCTCTTCCAAGGAGGAGGTGGTGGCTGTCTTAACAAGGGGATCAGCCGCCGTGCCTTCACGCGCCATGAAACTGCGCGTGATTTGACTCGCTTTGTACGGACCCACTTAATATCCACACGTGTGAGCTCTTTATTGGATGATTGGAATCATTTATTGGGCTTTGGTCTTTTTCGGTTTTTCTTTTTTCTTTTTTTTTTTATTTGTTTTTTCTTCTGGTTTCTCTGATATTTGTGGTAAAGGCCACTAAGGCCCAAAGTGACTTTTATTCATATTTTGGCAAAACAATTTCGTGTACAATCAAAATACTAATAGAGATGTTGTCATGAGTTGCTCCATCCCGTTTCAGTTCCACTCCGTTAGATGTTGTCGTTATATAGAATTATATATTTATATCTTAAGTTGGTCCAATAGATTTCATAGGTATAGGAAGAACCCCTAAGTGAGTGTAAATTGTTTTTATCAGAAATTAGATCACAATAGGAGTTAAATGAGCTACTATTAATCGTCTCATTTGAATATATGTTTTTTCATACTTATATTTGAGCAGAGGATAGAGAGAGGATAGAGAGAAAGAACATCATTGAACATCGTGTTCTTATGATTTTGTAGCCACCAGTATTGGTTAAGGAAACACGAGCAGCCACCACCAGACCTGCGTTTCCTGAAAAAGTATGCTCGCTTGTGTTGTAATTGCGCCGTATGTCATTGAACTGATCAAACTTGTTTGGTCAACCAACTTATGTTATAAGTGACTATGGCATGTGCCACATACTCTTTCTAACAGTTGTCTATAATGTAATTTTCTAATTCTACTTGATGTTGTTAAGAGAAATCAAGGTTTTAGTTACTTATTTTAATATTTTTCTTGAAACCTAAACAATATATTACATATTTGTAGGTTGAAATTTTTATTTTGATATGTTTTCTATGAGTGAAATATATACTGTCTTTATTAATTTGTTACATATTTTGTTGAAAATATATTATTCCATTTTTTTAATATGTTAGTATAATTATTTTTTAATGTCTATCTATCAATAGAAAAACATATTAAAAGCGATGTGTATCAGAAAAATATTGAAAACATAAGAAATATTTGCTCATCTTTTGCTAAATTATGTCTAAACTAATGATAAATATTTGCTCATGTTTTGCTAAATTTCAGTAAAATATTATATAAGAAAATTTAGTTATGTTTTTATCACTTAATATTTCTTTTATCTTATTATTATTAGTTGAGAATTGTTTTAAAAATGTACCTCAAACTAAATAATTTACTTGATCCTCCGTTGACCATAGCTCCTATGATGTAATGTGGGTTTGGATTCTTTGTGTCTCTATACTTCTAATAACAGAAAGAGTGACTCTCAACTTGTGATGCACTTTGTCCATTTAAAAGTAGTACAAGATTACCCTCTTTTTTGTTTCTTTTACATTCTACTCCAAAGTAAAAGAATTCCAATGATGGGGATGTTTGGAGAGTTTATGCCTTAAGGAGAAGGCAGGTTCGATTGAGCTAAACTAAGTGAATATAGAGAGAAAAAGATCGGAATGTTCTTCACATTTCTCGTAGATGGTTTAGAATCGATGATTAGATAAGCTACAAACGCAAAGGACACTATTAAACTCCTATTGTGATTGTATTAAAGTTGTTTTCTCTGCGTTATTATCTACAGATTCCATTTAAGGTCACAAATGTTAATTATTTTTCCTTTTGTCAACAAGGCTACAAATAATTATATTTGCATGTAAAACCACCAAAAAAAAAAAGCCTACAAAAGAATCAACAAGCCTAAAAAAGGCTACAAAGATTCACACCTACAGTTTACTGTTTTGTTGTGTCCACAACTTAGCGTATCTTCCTGATTTCTTCAATAACACATCATGCGTCCCTTTCTCCACCACTTTCCCTCTCTCCAACACAATGATCTCATCACACTGCATCGCAGTGGTAAGCCTGTGTGCAATGAAAACACAAGTCCTGTTACTCGCTAACGACCTGAGCGTTTTCATTATCTCTGCCTCGGTTCTACTGTCGAGCGCACTCGTTGCTTCGTCACACAACAGAATCGCAGGCGATTTAAGAAACGCACGAGCCAGTGCAACTCTTTGTTTCTCTCCACCACTCAGCATCAGCCCTCTCTCTCCAACCGATGTCAAATATTTTTCGGGGAACTTCATGATCGTATCGTGAATCGCTGCACGCCGAGCTGCATCGTACACCTCTTCCTCTGTCGCTGAAAGGTTCCCATAGTGAATGTTGTGAAATATTGTGTCGTTAAAGAGCACCTGAAAAGAATATAATGAAATAAGGACTTGAATTGGTATATGTAAGCCTATTTTTGTTTTGAGATGATATAATCTTTACTTTGTTTTCTACCAAAACAGATTATAATCAATTAAAAACATGATTTAATGTGAAATTAACTGTTCATCACATTTCACGTTAAATCTAAAGATATTTAGTTGCAATTAAGAAACACTATGGAGTGTCAAATCTCATTTCCTTGTGCTTAATGTATTTAATGTGATTAGATAACAAAAGAGTTTAAACTACTTAACTAGCTTTACCAACAAGTCCTAAGTTGTACTCTGTTAACCGGTTCTCAGAACCGGTTTAGACTAATCACAACAGAGAGAGTGTTGATAGTGAAGTGTGGCAACTTACAGTATCTTGAGGGACAACTCCAATGGAGCTACGAAGACTATCTAGTCTCACATTCTTTACATCCTGACCATCAATCTTTACATTTCCAGAATCTGCGTCAAAGAATCTGAATATCATCCTAAGAATCGTCGATTTTCCGCTACCGCTCCCACCAACAATCGCAACACTCTTCCCCGCAGGCACCTCAAACGAAACCCCATCTAAAATCTTTCTCTCCGGCAAATAACCAAAATGCACATCCTCAAACCGGATGCTTCCTCCACCTCTCAAATCAAGAAGAGGAAGCTTCGCGTCTACATCTCTATCTCCAGTCTCTGATCTCTCCTCCAGCAGTTGAAACATCGCTTTCATGTCCACAAGTCCCTGAACGGTTTCCCTATAAACCCCACCGAGAAAGTAAAGAGGAAGAGACAATTGAAAGAGAAGACCATTCACCATCACCAAATCACCAACTGTCATCTCACCACTCACAATCCCCTGAGAACACAACACCATCGCCGTCGACAAAGCTGTACTAAATATCAAACTCTGTCCGAAATCCAAAAACGCAAGACTCTTCTGAGTTCTCAAAGCAGCATCTTCGTACGTTCCAAGCAACTCATCGTACTTTCGAGCTTCGTAGTCTTCGTTGTTGAAATACTTAACCGTCTCGTAGTTGATCAGAGAATCAACGGCTCTCGTGCCGGCATCGTTATCAGCTTTGATCATAGCTTTTCTAAACTTTGTTCTCCACTGAGTCACAGCCAACGTGAAAGCTATATACGATCCAACAGAGAGAGAAGTGATCAACCCAAACACAGCTCCGAATTTGTACGCTAATATACCTGAGACCATAGCTATCTCCAAGATGGTCGGAACAACGTTGAACACCAGAGCCGAGAGGATCGTGTTGATCGCTCTGCTTCCACGATCGATGACTCTGTTCAACGCACCCGTCTCTCGGTTTAGATGGTAACGGAGGTCGAGACCGTGTAGATGCGAGAGGACTTTACGAGAGAGGGATCGTATTGTGCGGAGAGCGACTTTGGAGAAAACAGCGGTGCGTAGCTCGTTGAAAGCGGAGGAGGCGGATCGAGCGATGCCGTATCCGATGAGGACAGAGGAAGGAGTTGCGAAAGCGGCGAGGAGGTATGGGTTTGAAGAAGCGATGGAAGAAGATGATGATGAAGAGAGTGAGTCGATTGCTAGTTTGAAGAGGAAGGGAACTTGGACGTTTAGGAATTTAGCTCCGACGAGACAAGCTAAAGCGGTGATGACTCTGAAACGGAGCTCTGGGTTGTCACTCATCCATAGATAGCTGAAGATCGTGCGGAGGATCTTATCAGACGACGCCGTTTTGATTGAGTTGTGAGGTTTAGATGCGGATTTATCTGGATTTGAAGTGGAGGAGAAGAGGACGCGCGAGTTGACTCGGGAGCCAATTGGAGATGGAGATGGAGATGGATCGGAGAGGAAGGCATTGATTCTGATTGGTGTGCGAATTGAGTTGCTTCTGATGAAATTGGGTAATATGTGATGATGATGATGATGATGATGATGATGATCAGAGAGAAGACGGTAAGAAAATGAAGCGCGACAGAGGAGGAGACGAGATCCCCTCGACATCGCTTCTTGTCTGAACGAATCACATATAGATTTCTCCGGCTTGATCTTTTTTTTTGGTCACTCTATATTTTTGCTCGATCTATTGCTGAATCCAGTTTCGTACCAGAGTCAAGACGATGAAGAAGAAGAAGATATCAACTCGGAGATAACCAGTCCCGGTTCTCATTTAGATTGTGAAATTAGGATTGTTTCTTTTGGAAACCAATTTCAGAAATAACCGGGCCTGGTTTGAGGCTAGAGAGTACTAGAGTAGAGAGAATCAGATACTTACAGTGGAGCACACCGCAGGGAATCTCATTCACAATGTGGGAGCCACATGGACAACCTAACACTTTCGAAAATTCAACCCTCTTAATTAAATTGAACGGTTTATTTGGAAAGTAAAGAAGCAACGGTCGGTTATGTCTTCCCTCCAGACGACAGGGTTTTTATTCGGACACCACTAAAAATGGACAGCTAAACACTCTCTCTTTGGTTAAAAGAAATCAATTTTAAATTACGTGATTAAAGATTAGATCGCCACTTGATTAAGATAATAATATTGCTATATAGTGATGATATCTAGCTTTAAGCTGGAACTGATCGCTACCGTCCGATTAGGAAATATTGGACCAAAGGACGTGGGCACGAGTCCCCCTCTGTTCACGTGGGTCCCATGTAGCTCTCTAAGTATCCTTTTTTATAGCCGTCCGATTGGATCCCATGAAGCTGACATGTGAGCCCCCACTTTTTTTTTCTTGATTTTAATTTTTTAGTTTGAGGATATGTTTGCACAAATATTTTTGAGCTTTGATTTATTCTTTTTAATTCCAGCCTTTTTTAATGCGTTTATCAAATCCCACGGATACAACCGTTTTGATATCATTTTTCTTTTAAATCTATCTACCCTATCTTATATCAGATTTTCAATTTGAGTCAATACCAACTATAAAAACATCTGAACATTAAAAAGTGTAACACTATACTATGCATTATTCATCACATTATTGTGAGAACCTACATTATACTTATTCAAAGAATTTACAATAATTTCTTGATAATGCAATGGAATGACATTAGTCTATAAGTAGATATGGTTAGAGAGGATAAATAAAAACAGAGCTAAATTAAATTTACTCACGGGAATAAAAGTGAGTATCTCAGTTATGTTTCTGCCAACTGAAATTAATTTTTATAAATGTTTTATTTTATTTCTTTTGCATCAAAATTGATATTTTTGGCGAGAAAGGAGACTAAAAGTTAGGGAAGTAAAAAAGAGACAAATCCCACCCGTCGTGTCTTCTTGTTCATCCTTTGTTTCCCTTTTTTTTTTCTTTCTCACTGTTTTTGGCTTACTTAAAGTCGCAAACTTTGCTTCAAATTCAACCCATCTCTCATCTTCCCCCTCTGCAAATTCTCTCCCCTTAGTTATCAAATCTCCAACGACGTTAATTAATCTCTCCCAAATTCTCAGCTTCTTCTTCTGTGTCCGGATTCAAGCATGGAAGGCGGTTCCGGTTCGACTTTGTCAAACGACGAAAATCTCGTCGTCTCTTGCGAGGATTCTTCTTCTCCGGCAGAGAATGAGCTCGAGCTCGGTCTTACGTTGAGCCTCGGTCGAAAAGGTTATCGAGATTGTCGGGTTTCTTACGCTGATGATTCTTCTTCATCATCATCTTCTTCTTCTCTGAGCAGAGCTAGCGTAACTGCTGGGATCAAGAGAACAGCTGATTCCATGGCCGTAACTAGTGGGTTAGATTCTCCTCCCTTCCTCTATAGCTATTTATCCTTTAGAATCATAGCTACTCCAATTCTGGAAATGCCTTTTACATTGATTATGGTTTGTTTTAGGAGTTATCAATAGAACCATTAAAAGAGAAAATTTTGCTTTTTATGGGATTGATCAGACAGAAATGTTCTTCTATCTGGAAAAAAATTCGACCTTTATTAGGTAGATGATTTTGAATGTATCCTCTTGATCTTAGAGATATTGCATGTTACCATCGTTTTCCATAAAAGACAATCCTTTTCTTCTGGGATTGATTGTAGAGTACTTTGCTTTAGAGGGAAAGTGATTTTTCCTTTAGGATTAGAGTGGTTGGTTTTTCTGTAAAGTGATGTTCTTGCTATTGATTGTGGAGAGTTGTCTTGTCTTGATCTGCGTGTGGATAAGTTTACAAGCTTTAAAGTGTTTAAGCAGTCCTTTTTTTTGTCTTTTACGCTGTGTTGAGCTTTAGAAAATATTTGCAGGCAAGTTGTGGGATGGCCACCAATAAGGACTTACAGAATGAACAGTATGGTTAACCAAGCTAAGGCATTGACTACTGAAGATCCAAACGTGGAGATGCGTCAAGAAGTAAACAAGAATATTGTAACTGAACATGCTACAAAGATGAGGAATTCGATGTTTGTGAAGGTGACTATGGATGGCATTCCAATCGGAAGGAAAATCGATCTGAATGCTCATAAATGTTATGAATCATTGTCCAACACTCTCGAAGAAATGTTTCTGAAACCCAAAACAGGTGTGTATTTCGAATCTCATGAGCTTTTTTTAGAGTTTTCTTGGTATGAGATTGGAATGAAATGATGATTCTTTTTTTCGCAATTAGGTTCAGGCACACAAGAAACCGATGGTCATGTGAAAACACTGCTTAAGATACTACCGGATGGGTCTTCTGGATTGGTACTAACGTACGAAGACAAGGAAGGAGATTGGATGCTTGTTGGCGATGTTCCGTGGGGGTATGTATGTTCTTGTGCTTTTTATGTTGAGTCCAATGTTAAATCCAAATACTGAATTTTGAAACCGAGTCTTACTTGTGTGTCCAGGATGTTTATTGGTTCCGTGAGAAGGCTCAGGATAATGAAAACATCGGAAGCTACTGGTACAGGTACATATACTGATTCAATCAAATGCTGATATCCGTATTTATAAACTTCTTTTATTTTGTCGTTGTGACCTTGTTTTGTGTGATCCTTGTTTACAGCAAAAATGATCTTATAAAGCACATAAAAATCTACAAGAAACCCTTTTATGATTGAAGCAATAATAAGACAGATCACACAGATCAAAGAGAAGACAAAAACATTGTAAGAACCTTCTTCTTCTTCTCTTTACAGTTTTTGGCCTGGCCATTTTTTTAGCTAGTTAGTTTCATATGTTCTCTTTGTAAAAATCACACTCGACAAGCTATGACAAAAGTTACAAAACTCTGTTTTGCACACTAAACGTCTCAGAGCAATGCACAAGTTAATAAACATCTGTAAATAGTGGAAAGTTATTCTACATGGAAACAAAAAAAAAAACAAATCAAAAGGATCAAGGATCTCTCTATCTCTCTTCTACATACATAACACGAATCGAACAAATAAGTTTTCGGCCTTTTTTCTTCTTCTTAAGTCTTGTCCTAAAGAAGGCCATTTACAGGTGAAGTACTAAAAACCGATGTACGTTTCTCGGCCAAGCTACGGCTAGTGTTTTCTTCATTGCTATTGCTTTTCCTCCTCGGTTTAGCTTCTCCGAGCATCGATATCACATCTCTCATTGAAGGTCTGTCTTTAGGGAGTTTCGTGGTGCAGAGAAGAGCGATCTGTAGAACCAAAAGCATCTCTTCTTGCACATAACTGCAGTTTCCAACGTTTGGATCTAACGCTTCTTCAAGTGATACGTTGTCTCTTATCTTGTTTCTCACCCACTCCACAATGTCTACGGATTCTCCAAACTCCGGCTCCAATGGTCTTCTTCCCGTTAAAAGCTCCAACAACACGACGCCGTAGCTGTATATGTCTATCTTCTCGTCCACCTTCAATGTGTATCCGTACTCTGCAAATTTCATTCGTTTCCGGTTTGGTACACGTTAGCAAATGATTAAACCAAATTAAAATCGAACCTGGTACGGTACGGTATTTTAAGCTTACCGGGAGCTATGTAACCGTAAGAACCGGCGACCATCGAAACGGTTTCCTTCTTTCTGGCCATCATCCTGGCGAGTCCGAAATCGGCGATTCTGGCGTCGAGATTCGCGTCGAGCAAGATATTGTTTGATTTGATGTCTCTGTGGATCACCGGAGGATGACAATCGTGGTGGAGGTAGGCGAGGCCGTGAGCGACACCAAGCGCGATGTTGTAACGCGAGACCCAGTCGACGAGCAGCCTCCCGGCGGCGTTTTTGCCGTGAATCGCGTCGCCGAGGTTCCCGTTGAGCATGAATTCGTATACGATCATCATGTTTTTGTCGTTGTATAGGAATCCCAGGAGCCTGACGATGTTCCTGTGTCTCAATTTTCCCAGGAGGTTTACTTCGCCTACGAAATCGCCGGTTGTTCCATCCTCGATATCGGCGGCGGATCTCCAGAGCTTCTTCACTGCGAGCACCGTGTTGGATCGTGACATCTCCGCTTTGTATACGATTCCGGTGGCTCCCATTCCGATCATGTTCGATTCTCTGATGCAGGATAGGATATCGGAGGCTGTGAATCCTAGCCTATGAAACGCCATCAGTCTCCAAGGCCATTCGCCTTTGCTCGCCGTCTCTTCGCCGCAGAATCCGTCGGAGTACCATCTCTTGTACATAGTTCTAGTAACGATGACGAGAATCCCTAAGAAGAAAACCGATGCGATCCCAATCAACCATCCGGCCACAATTCGTTTCCCGTGGAGACTCCTGTGACCAGTTGTTTCCGCCGGGCGTTTGTTACACGGGGAAAGAACGCCGCCGCAGAGACCAGAATTTCCTCTCAGATCATCTGGATTTATGGTTCTGAGAAAGCCGTTCATAGGGACTGGGCCTGTGAGCTTGTTGTATGAGACGTTGAGGAGTTCAAGTGCCGGGGACATTCCGATGCGCTCTGGAAGTTTTCCGGTTAAGGAATTGTTAGACAGATCGAGCACGGCCAATGCGGACATCGTCGTGAGCTGCCTGGGGATTTCCCCGGTGAGATGATTGTTTCTCAGGTTGAGGCTTACGAGCTTCTCGCATGAAGCAATGCTGGACGGGATAGTGCCTGTGAAACTGTTTGATGAGAGATCGAGACCTGAGAGCGAAGGACAATCCTGGAACTGGTCCGGAATTTCGCCGGAGAGAAAGTTATCGGCGACCAAAAACGCCTGCAGGTTATGAATCGAGAGGATCGTTGAAGGGAGGGATGATCGGATCTGGTTTCTGGAGAAATCAATGAAAGAAAGCGAAACCGAATCGGAGATATCTCCCGGAACCCCTCCGCTGAGACGATTTCCGGCTAGTTCGAGCCTCTGTAGCTTCTCAAGCTTGCCGAAGCCTATTGGAATCGAACCGTTGAGATGGTTGTTCTGCATCCTGACACGTACTAGCGACTGGCAGGTGGTTAGAGTCGACGGAATCTGGCCGGAGAAGGTGTTGTTGAACAGAATGAGCTTGGTTAGATTTCCCTTGCTGCACAGGGTCGAAGGAATCTCGCCGGAGAAGGAGTTTGAAGAGACGTCAAGCCATTGTAACGGAGAATTCTTCCCGAGATCGCTTGGCAGCTCGCCGGAGAACGTGTTGTTCCAGAGCTCGAGGACTTGTAACTGAGCCAGATTGCTGATCGCGGGAGGAATAGAGCCGGAGAGTCTGTTGCGCATAAGGTTAAGTAGCTGCAGGTTCTTCAGCTCCGTGATCTCCACTGGAATCTCGCCGGATAACGCGTTGTCGGAGAGATCAAGAACCTTTAGAGTGGAAATGTTTCCGATCTCTGGTGGAATTTCGCCGGTGAAGTTGTTCTGGTACACGAGAAGCGTCTCGAGTGACTTGAGCTTCCCTAGCTCCGACGGAATCTCACCGCTAAGCTTCCCGATGGCCAAATCAAGGTACTTGAGGCTGTTGATGTTCCCAAATTCCGGCGGAATCGAGCCTTCGAATTCGTTGTACCCAAGAATGGCGCTTTCAAGTGAAGAGAGCTCACCGAGAACGCTTGGTAACTCTCCGGTGAGATTGTTTCCGGATAATCCGAGGAATCTCAGCTTCTGTAGATTCTTGAATGAGCTTGGAAGTGACCCTTGAAAGAAATTGCCCCGGAGATCAAGAACTTCTAAAGAGACTAAGTTCCCGAGATCCTCCGTGAGATTTCCAGAGAGATTGTTACCTGAAGCATTGAGGTGAACGAGTCCGAATGATTCGTTACCAAATAGAAAAAGACTCCCTGAGAATGAATTCTGGCTAATGTCTATAGATTTCAACGGAGGGAGCGATTTCGGGAGCAGGGACTCGAATCCGTTGCATGAGATGTTGAACGAGGCAAGGCTTCTCAGCTGTCTGATCGAATCAGAGATTTTGCCAGTGAGATTCATTCCCGAGAGGTCAAGCTTCTCAACATTGCCGTGGGAGTTGCACCAAACACCGGTCCAGTTACAGTGATCGTTGGTTTCTGGAAGCTTCCAGTCTTTGAGAAAGTTGAGAGGATCAATGAGAGTTGATTTCACGGAAAGCAAAACGGAGAGCTCGCTGCCATTGTCGATGGAAGCTGAAACAGAGGATGTATAACCAATGTAACAGTAACAGAGGAAGAGAACCATAATCTTCATCTTCACCTTCTTCCTCTATCTCAGCAGCTTCCACTGAAACTTGTTTCTTTAGTTCATTACAAAGAACAAGACAAGTGAACATGCAAGGAGGTGGAGGAAGAAGAAGAGTAGAATAAGAAACTCGGTAAGTATATGGTTGCTACTGTATATATATGTTACATATATAAAATGAATCTTGGTTTTATGTGGATCTAGTGATCAAAGGGGTTAAATGTTCTAAGAAAAAAAAAATATAACAAGATCTTGGAGCTATTTGAGAAATTTCACAACTGAACATGTGAAGAGAGAATGTGTTTTTACAATTACAACTAATCCAAAAGTGT
Organism: Microthlaspi erraticum; assembly: GCA_902728155.2. Lineage (NCBI taxonomy): Eukaryota > Viridiplantae > Streptophyta > Magnoliopsida > Brassicales > Brassicaceae > Microthlaspi > Microthlaspi erraticum. The sequence continues at coordinate 133,608 of CACVBM020001440.1, read as the reverse complement.
GTTCGGTGTTTTTTTAATTATAAAAGTCAACTATGATTTGCTGTATAGAAGTTATGAATGTGCAATAGTCCATATAACTAAACATAAACATTATTTTGATACATATCACATATGTACATATGTACAGTGTACTTGTGTGTGTGTGCCATAGATAGCTTATGCTTAACTTCATTCCATTTCAGCTTTTGTAGAATGTCTTTCTTTAGTTTATCGCCTTTTTCTTTTTGTGTCTTTTAATGCTTGCCTTCAAAGGAAATTTCTTTATCGAAAATACTATTTATAACACTGCATAAAGTTCCAGATTTCCGAAAGATAGATATAAGTACGCAGAATTTATGTATATCAATACATTCATCATACATGTTCCACATATTAATCCGAATATGATATACACAATATTGTCTATTGTACGTAGGATGTAGGTAGGCAATGTAGCCACCGAGGTGAACGTTCTGGGGATCAGAATGGGTGAAATGCACATGTGATGGAGATGAATAGATTATGATCTCCATTACCTTTCTCTACATATTTAATTTCAGAGAGGTCCAAATTATTACACTGATAATTAATTATCTCAGCAATAATGAAGATGATCCCACGATCGACCTCACGTTTCGATCTCTTCTTACCCTTTTTGAATTTGGTAAAGTTTCTTTCTAGTTTCTACCATTCTACGTGCTAGTTAATAAAAAATAAAATCAAACCCACCTCATTGCCATTATATGTAAAAAAAAAGTTCTTTTATTCAATCTAAGTTAACTACCATGATGCATGATATATATATATGAATATTATAATGTATGCCACTGCAGAGAGTGCAGGCTTGTTACTGTTCCTTCGTTTGCATGATTGAGTAGATAAGAATCTTTCCATGTTACAGGTTTCAATAAATATGGTATTGTAAATGTATTTAATAATATAAGTTTAGTAATAACGGGATATATAAAATAAACAAATCCAATTTTGCTTCCATTGTATCGCCAGGACTTTGTAAATTTGTTGATCATATCGGTGAAATGAAGTTTTAAAAGAAAAATACACAAAATCAAGCTGGATTGGTAATCACTTATCAGTACTTGTTTATATCTTCTTGACCCCTCCTTTATAATCTTTGTTTGACGTATTTACAAACGAAACTAGACACTAGCTATACATGAGTGTATGGATAAATTTTCCGTAATTAAAGTGCTAATCTCATTAACTTCTTTAAATGTATATATAACAATAACGCTAATTTCATAAACTTTCTGCCTAATATCTAAAAGTGTGAATACACATCCTACTTTATAGTTTATACCCAAATCCAACGACTTTGAGGTAAAGGAAGAAAAAGTAAAAATGAAAACGGAATATAAAAAAGTACACCAAAAGAGAGAGTATAAAACTCTTTAGTCTTACTATTTATCTATATAGCATAGCCAAACCGTTCTTAGTTATCATATTTAAACTTTCGATATCACAGAAAAGCTTGTAATTCGAACAACCGTATTAACCACAACTCTACAGAACCATAAACGGTTTTATAACCAAATACTTATTTATCTTTTAGAGAAAAAAAAAGTAAACTACAAATACATTTTCAGGCCGGTAAATTCAAAAAAAGTTACTGGATTATATATTTAGAGAACATGGCAGAGAAATGCTCACGCATATTCATCAATCAATAATTATTGTAATACTCCAACAATTACCCACTCCTCTTACTGATTTCATGTTTCCATCCTTCTGATTACAATATACAGAAATTGTTGCCTTCACATGCACTCATGTGGGCCGCTCTTTCATGTTTTTTCCCTTTCTTTCTTATTATTTGTATATATTTGTAATTTAAGAAAACATTCCTAACCTCGTAGTTAAATTCTTCATTTGCTTATCATTTCGATCGTTGGATAAATAACTAAAGTACTACGATTATCTACTAACTGATTAATGGTATATAGGAGTATAATACACTTTTAGTTTCAGTTTTGAAAATTTAGCCTGATATGAACTAAAAAGAAAAGTTTGGTCTACACAATAAAAATATTATACTAATCAAGAACAACCCAAAAACTCAAGTATTTGGATGGCTACGGTAAGGTGTCGATTTGACATTCGAGATGTATAGATAGATCAATAAAGAAGTATTTACAAGGGGGTTCACGGCTTAATGGGATGCATGTGGATCAGTACCTTAAGTCCTTAACCACATACTTTATTACTATTAGTTTTGTGTTATTAGAGAGAGAAACCTAATCCCACAATGTCCATAAACTCTTTGCAAATGGTGTTTTGTGGGTTTTAATAATATCAGTAACATATATGCTAATTAATTTAACAAGTATGCTGACGGGGTTTCTCACATGGCCATAGGATTCGTTATGGCATCATTCACAGACTTGAGTCCAGCTTTTTCCTACGATCTGCACTGCACGCATGTGCCACGTGTGCTTCATGTAGATCACTCTGAGTCAGCAAGAGACTCTCTCACCAAAGCCAAAATGGCCTTATTAACTGAACTGATATTGGGCTCAATGTTTAAAGCCCATATACGAGTCGATGAGAGTATCATCCAAAGGAACGGCTTCGGTGGTGACACGTCACGATTCTCCCGCCACCACACCAGAGCTTTTGCTTCATCTCCTTCCTCCTCCACTCTCCTGTGTCTTTAATCTCCTCGCGTACACAGACAACACCAAAATGGCTTGTTTTCGTTCGATAGGGTCTTTACCTTCTTTCACTCAATCTCCTCGAGATGTCTCACGCTCAGGTACTCTTTCGTCTCTTCCTTCTTCCTCGAAATCCCTAAATTTTGGCAATTGAGTCTTGGAATTCGCAGTGGAACCTTCGTGTTGCATGTAGGTTGATTATGTGTTTCTCTGGAACCATTTCGTGTAATTTACGGTAAAATGCTGATTCCGAAACTGTAACGAGCAATAGTCTCGCTCTAAATCGATTTTGAGCAGTAATTTCGCACTAAATCGAGTAGCTGTAATCTGATCAATATTACACAGTGAAAATGTTTTCTGGATAATTGGGGATTTAGGGTTCTTATATCTGATTTTTCGCAGGCATTGTCTTGTCTCCATGCTCTGTTCGTCCCATCGCTCACTCCTCCTTCACCGGCTCTCCCATCTCCCTCCCGCGGCTCCAACAACCAGCTCAAACAACCTTAAGACCGCGAAAATCCGTCTCAGTCACGATGATGGTGAAGCCGGTGCTCCAATTCATCCAAGGCACGGACGAGATGACGATCCCTGACGTGAAACTGACTCGGTCAAGAGACGGAAGCAACGGAATGGCGCTCTTTTCTTTCGACCAGCCGTCGGTTTTCGACTCGAGCGGCGAGGTCGGGGAGATAACCGGCCTGTACATGATCGATGAGGAAGGTGTGATTCAGTCGACCGATGTGAACGCGAGGTTCGTGAACGGCAAACCGGAAGGGATTGTGGCCAAGCACATTATGCGGAGTCCTAAAGAATGGGACAGGTTCATGAGGTTCATGGAGCGTTACTCTGACCAGAACGGCTTGCAATTCGTTAAGAAGCAATGAGGTTTTGAGACTTTTTCTTTGATCAAAAGAAAGTGTATGTGTTTGCATTCAAATTTTCACTCTTTTTGATCTTTAACTTGAGTTATATAAAATTCCCATTGTGAAATTGCTTGTACTCTCGTGCATAACCGTGACTTTTGTTCAATCCGTTTAAACCAAAACTGTGTCAATCACTCAACCTATAGAGGTAACCGGAATAAAAACTACACAATTGTAACCAATAATACTTAACCAAACATAACTATATCCGGTTTAGGTTGATTACTCCGGTATATGCTATTTATAGGGAAGGGCGGTTTAGGAGGGAGATTATTATGGAGAGAGACATCATCGTCGTCCCTCTCTCACCATGAAATCGAAGAAATGGTGTCGACGTTAATCTCTTCTTTAGCCGTTCTCTTGCCGTTTACGTTGTTAGCTCCGTCAATTTCATCGAGAACCTCTCGAATCGACGTCGTCGGCTGGACTTGCAACAACGGAACGGTCTCCGACGATGAGGCTTACCGGAGATCTTATAAGGCCAATCTCGACGGGATTAGAAATGATATGAGGACGGTCAAGTTTGGGACTCATGAACACGGAGATCCTCCGCAGAGGATGTACCTTCTGTCGCAGTGTGCTAGCGATCTCTCCTCCGACGAATGCAATCTCTGTTGGTCTCACGCCACCGATCTCCTCCTCTCTCAATGTTTCCCGGCCACCGGCGGTCGGTATTACCTCGACGGTTGTTTCGTCAGGGCTGATAATTACAGCTTCTATCGCGAGCCTATCACTCATCAGGACGCCAAGGTTTTCTTCTTCTTCCTTCGATTTTCTCCGTGAATTAGATTGTTAGGTTTTGATCAAATTGGTCAAATCCATGCTTCAGTTCAGCTCAATCTTAGCTAATACAGAGCTTAGAACATAGAATTTAGCGTGGATTTCAATTTCTGAGAAAATCAACTAAGATTACCATTTTGGGACTTCAGATTTGTGCTAGTGGCAAGGAATCGTCTGCGGAATTCAATGGATTAGTAAAGGAAGTGACCGAATCGATTGCTGAGACGGCTCCATACAGTCAAGGTTTCTCGGTGGCTCGAAAGAGCAGCCAAAACAATGTAACGGCTTACGGGTTGGGATTATGCTGGAGAACGCTGGACGAGGATTTGTGCAAATTATGCTTAGCAGATGGAGCTTTATCGCTCTCTAGCTGCTTGCCATCGCACGAAGGCTTCGCCTTGAATGCAGGCTGCTACTTTCGTTACTCTAACTATACTTTCTACGACGAACGTGGACTGCTTTCTATGAGTATGTCTCTGTGTCCTCCTGCCTCTTGTGGAGAACAAAATTGTTTATGATCATAAGAATTTTGTTGTTGTTCGTTTGTAGATTTTACGAAAGAACACATTGGGCATATACTGTTTATTTCTATGGTGGGTGTGATGGCTATAGCAGTAGGATTTTGGTGTGGGAAATGCATCTATTTGCGAGCTAGTCCAAAGAGGAAGCTTAAAGGTAATTTTCCTCGTTTTGGAACTGATTAAAGACTATGTGCTCATAGGAACTAAGATCTAAAAAAGTTTCACTTGTTTGGACATCTAAGGATAGAGAAGGAGTCACAGTCTGTGCGTAATAGCTCACACTTGATGAGCTTTAAGCATTCGACTCTTGGAAAAGCAACCAACAACTTCAATGAGAGTTGCAAGCTTGGTGTTGGAGGTTATGGTGAAGTCTTCAAGGTTTCTCTCTTCTCTGTATATGTAATGTATATCCTTCTCTGCGTTTTACCACTATCTCAGTTGATATGAAAAGCCTGGATTGTGTTTTTGATAGGGAACTCTGTCTGACGGTAGAGAAATAGCTATAAAACGGCTGCATATAACAGGAAAGAAGCCACGGGAGGAGATTCATAATGAAATCGATGTAATTAGCAGATACCAACACAAGAACTTGGTCCGGCTCTTGGGTTGCTGCTTCACTAACATGAATAGTTTCCTTATCTATGAGTTCCTTGCCAATACAAGCCTCGATCACATCTTATTTGGTAAGATCCCTTCTACAGATCACGCTTGTTTCAACAGTGCTTATATTCTACACTGTCTGCAAAATTTATATACTTTTTCTTTGTTGTTGAAGACCCGGAGAAGAAGAAAGAGCTCGACTGGAAGAAGAGACGGACGATAATATTAGGAACAGCAGAAGGTTTGGAGTATCTCCACGAAGTTTGCAGGATCATTCATAGAGATATCAAAGCAAGCAACATTCTGTTGGACCTAAAGTACAAACCCAAAATATCAGACTTTGGATTAGCCAAGTTTTATCCAGAAGGTGGCAGAGACAACCCTTCTTCCTCTCCTTCTCCTTCTTCCATTGCCGGCACGCTGTAAGTTATTTCAACACAAAGAACATAACAGAGGTCATACTGGTTTATTTTTTAGGATTTGAAAAAAATGGAATTTTCCGGTTTGTTTACAGAGGATACATGGCTCCTGAGTACATAAGCAAGGGAAGACTCAGCAACAAAATCGACGCGTACAGCTTTGGAGTCCTTGTTCTCGAGATAACCAGCGGTTTTCGAAACAACAAATTCCGGTCTGATAACTCCCTTGAAACCTTAGTTACTCAAGTGAGTCTCTCCCATCCTTTGACATCAATTTTCAAACTCCTTAGCTCCACCGAGTTACTTAGCTTCGTTACCCATTTTTTCATGAGCAGGTGTGGAAGTGTTATGCTGCAGACAAGATGGAGGAGATGATAGACAAAGATATGGAAGAAGAGACAGATAAGAGTGAAGTGAAGAGAGTAATGCAGATTGGTTTGTTGTGCACACAAGAGTCTCCACAGCTTCGTCCAACCATGTCTAAGGTAATACAATTGGTTAATTCTACAGATCTTGAATTGCCTACTCCTACTAAACCACCTTATCTTCATGATTCCATGTAAAAAATCATTTACTGTATAAATCCTCACTTTCTTATTGTTCATAATAAACACACTTCAAAAAACGAAAAAAGAATAACAACAAAAAAGTCATTTTGTATGTCATATATTCCTTTTTTACTCTATCTCTAAATCTTGTAGAAAGTTTCAATACAGAAATCTCAGTCGTCATCAAACATTCTTGTATTCATTCACGTTTATCTAGCTTTGGATGGCTTCATGAAACTGCAAACTGAAAACACTGATCACAAGAAGGATGATGTATACAATTATTTAACCAAACAATGATTAAAAGGAAGACCTTGAAAACAAATAATGGAATGGACCAATTTGCTGAAGCACATGAATCATATAACAGAATTTAGAGTAAAGACAAGAGAGTAGTGGCTATTGTTTTTTTCTCTTTAAAAAAAAAAAAAAAACTTACTAAAAACTTGCAAGTTAGTTTTCTATTTGAAGTACACAAATCACAAACAATGCATTGGGTTCGGAATGAATGAAGAAACGAAGACATGATTAGTAAACAAATCTGATCAATATCTAAACAATCTGAAATCGCAAGTACCAATCAGCCAAACGAAAAAGATATACATTATTCTTCCCTTCTTGTAAACTACTAAAGAATATCGATGTAAGTACGTATTTAATCATGTTAATGTTTGTAAATGAAGCTATCGTAATCGTTGATAGCTTTGATTCTCGACACTTTGTTATGTTTATTCGCTCCAGAGTTTAAACATAACCCTTATGATACAAAAAGCAAAGAACTAGAAAGATTAAAAATTCAGTGAAACTTTTATTTTGAATCATTAATAGATTTGGGACGATGTGGTTTATATAAAAGTTCGACATATATCTATTTCCACGAGAGTTTAGCAAATAGTTTAGTGTACTAACAAACCCGGGACAATTAGCCAAATCAGTACGACCGACAGGGTTGCAAGATCTGAATCATCAGATCATGTCCTTCCATAATTATTGTTGGCATCATCATTCACATCAAGCAGGCAATATCTGAATCATCAAATCATGTCCTTCCAAAATTATTTTTGACTTCATCATCACATCAAAGCCAGTATACTGGTCCCACGCAAGATTATTGATTTAACCAGCATCCTAGTTAAGGTATATGTTCACTTTCTATTAGCACATTGCCACATTCACATTTTGAGGTGGCCCCTATTACCAAAAACAATAACAAAATGTTATCTTTTATATAAAAAATATAACGTAAAAGAAACATTTGTAATTATGGGAAACAAAAATTAAAATCTGAATTCTAATAAAATGAATGATTTTTCTAGAAAGAAAGTTTTTTCTAATTAGGGAAATTGCATGACGAAATTCAGACTAATCCCCATATTTTAGATGGTCTACAAATGGTCAACAATGATTAAATCACATTGGAAGGATTTGAAATATGGTCTCTAACTAACAAAGTGGATCTTCAACTATTAGACCATCGTTATACGGGAAAATACACGGCAATCTTATGTTGCGGCAAGAGAACCAACTTAATTACGAGATTTTATTACAATGGAAAAACCAATTACCTCTGTGTAATTGTTCTTGACTTCTTTTGTTTGTTTCTGGTTGTTTCTAATTATTACTCTGTTTTTCTATGTTCAGTTTTTAGAGCTTTTGAACCCGATTGCATCAATAAATCTTCAGTGTTAGAAATTTTTTTATAGTACGCGGAAACAGAAAAGTGGTAGTTCAATAATATCGAGATGGGTCTCACACTCTCACTATATAGCCATGAAAACAAAAAGAAACAGAAAAAGTGGTTGAAGTGCTCTAAATACAGCCAGCCCATTATGACGCCTCTCGTTGGCCGATCATGATAAATGAAGAAATCTGAAGATGGGCACACGAGCTCACGTGGTCTCTCTCTAATTGCAATTCCCAAAAAAACAGTATCTAGACAAGAGCACATACTGTACCAAACTTATAAAAAGAAACACAAATAAAACGTGTTTACTGAATTTTGTGAAAAAATCGAATATCCTTACCTGAAAAGTAGAGAAGAAGAAAAAAATAACTAATTTTATGTGTCAAGAGGAAAGGTCTTAAGAAAAGTTAAAGTACAGATACATTTGTGGCTTCAAATCATTATAAGGTATATGTAGTTTTACCGGAGCCAGAGAACAAGTCCGGCGACAACAATAGTAGAGGCAGATGGAGGTGTACCTCAAACCTATATAATTATTTGTTTAACGTTCAAATTATGTTAGAAAACTATATAACTATACCTACTAGATGAAGTAAACACAAACTCGTTATGTTGAAGAAAAACGTTGCAATTTTTTTATTGCATGATATATATCAATGAGAAAGTCAACATAATTTGTGTTCCAAGTCCATTTTCTTAATGTGTCATTGTATCATAAGTTAGTGGTTTATGTTGCATTGGAGAGTAAGGTGATCCCACCAACATTATGTTATGTACTGGTTGTTATTTGTGAAAGATTACTTTCGTATACTATTTCCAACAGTATACTGCCCATAGTTTTTATTTTTTACTAGAAATTCGTTGAGAAGGCAGTTTTCAAATTTGTACATTTTCATGTAGGCAATTCATTTATGGGGGAGGTGGTTACATAGATATCATTAGTGTTTTAGGTGCATGGTGATTTATACAGATAAAGAATATGGCGCGATGAATAGTTTGCTCACTTGCTGTGAATAATAGTAAGTATATCGATCTAAAATTCATCTTTTCTTCCAAGAAAAAACAACTATCTATAATAATAACATTAACGACATTTATAAGTAACCATCTGTTTGCTTTTGTTGCAAAAAAGAAAAAGAATGATAATGAACCATCTGTTACACTTTGATTATTATTCTACCGGCCACGTATCGGTTCTACCACTCTTTGTGGTGCTTGACCACATGGTAATACCATAATGTAACTCATGAGTCATGATGACAAAAATACATAATGTTTTAAGGTACCGATTCTAGGTGATTTTTATTTTATTTATAGTTCATGCTATTCAACTAAATATTTATAAATATCTTTTCAACATATATGTTCAAATCAATCAAATTCACTTTTATTCAACACTAAACAACTATTTATGTAAAATACTTGTGAAAAGGATTTTAAAAGATTTCAATCTCATTTTCAGTTAAAAATAGTAGCCAAGAAAACCATACCTCTATAAGAATGATTTAGATAAGTTTTTTTTAATGATAAATCCTCCAAATTTTTTAATCCCACCAAATTGACCTATAATCCGACGAAGACATTTTTCTAAATCCTTTAAATCCCACCAACATCTTTCAAGATCACCTAAACACAAAATCACCTAGAATCACCTAAAATCCATACTCCAATACACCCCCCTTAATATGTTGGCTCTTTTTATTAAAAACAAAATTAACCATAAATGCGAGAATGAACAAAAAGTTATCTAAAGAAAAAGCAAGACTGGCTTGTTATGCTATATAGACCCTCAGAGCTGAGACCATTTCCACATACAATTTACAAAGCTAACGTAAACACACATTCTTACAACGCTTGCCGATAACATTCGAGATGTAAGCATCTTCTTTCATCTCTGCCATTTTCTATGGAAAATCAAAGTGTTTAAAGACGTTATATGTTTGAACAAATAAGGACATAAGACATATTTCATATATAACTTAATGTGTTCTAATGTATGCATATACATATTTTATTCCCATTAGAAAAAAATACTTTATAATGTAACACATGCATGACAGGGAATACGGTAACGGCAATGGTATCGGTCACGACAACGCCATCGGCAAAGGCCACAGCAACGGCAACAGCCACCCAATCGGCAACGGTAACGGCATTAGTAACTTCTTGAACGGTTTTGCCAACGGTAACGACATCGGAAACGGACTTGGCAACGGCCATGGCATGGGCAATGGGCATAGCAATGACAACGGCAACGTTAATGGGAACGGAGCGAAGGGGAAAAAGATGAAACCAATGGAAAGTGAGGTGCTGAGAGAGCAAGGTCACATAATGGTTGATTTTATTGCTGATTATTACAAAAACCTTGAAGACTCCCCTCAGGATTTCCCTGTTCTTTCCCAAGTTCAGGTTCGTTCTCTACTTCTCTTCTCTCTTTTCCTGTTTATAACAATACATATTTAGAGATTTTTTTACGACATATATATAACTCTGTTTCTATATTGTTTTTTTTTTTTATGTATGTCTAAATATTTAATTATGTGGTACCCTTAACTTATTTGTCGCAGCCCGGTTATCTTCGTGACATGTTGCCTGATTCAGCACCTGACCACCCTGAAACGTTGAAAGAACTTCTCGACGGTAAGGAAATCGTACTTGTCTTTTCCTTTTCGCGTTTAACGTAACATGCACGTGCAAACCAGTTTATATACTAATTATTAATTAACTGGATAATTTTTTTATTTTGTCATTATTTATAGACGTTTCGAAGAAGATAATACCGGGGATAACTCATTGGCAAAGCCCGGGTTACTTTGCGTACTATGCATCAAGCACGAGTGTGGCCGGATTCTTGGGGGAGATGCTCAACGCCGGCCTGAGCGTCGTCGGTTTCACATGGCTCACTTCTCCGGCCGCCACTGAGCTCGAAGTCATTGTTCTTGATTGGCTTGCCAAATTGCTCCAACTCCCCAACGATTTTCTCTCCACAGGTTCTTGATTAATTCAACCCTATTTTTACTTGATTGGTGGAAACAGTGCTTAAAATTGAAAGAGACCACACACGCATCAGTCGAGTTTAATCGACGAAAATAACTAAACTTGACGTGCTTTTATAAGTAGCTTATTTTTATAGTGTAAACTTCTTTCATCAATACAAGATTTCAGCCAAAAAAAAAACTGTAGGACCCATAGATATCTATACCAATAATGGACTTTACCGTATTATTATTTATTACAGACTATCTAAAACTAGGTAGTTGATAGTTAAGCGGTCTTATGTTTTTCTGCCTGATTTAAGTTTTATGGACAGAGCATGCAATTGTGACCATATGCATCAATAGTAATAACATGGCATTTAATATATCCTGATTTAATAATAACCATGCATGAATAAAAAAAGGGAATGGAGGAGGAGTGATACAAGGGACAGGATGTGAAGCAGTGCTTGTGGTAGTATTAGCTGCTAGAGATAAAATTTTGAAGAAAGTCGGCAAAACTTCACTTCCTCGACTTGTTGTCTATGCAACCGACCAAACCCATTCTAGTTTCCGAAAGGCTTGTCTGGTTCGTTTAATATTAAGTTGACATTTTCAAATATCAATTAAGTGGTTAATTAACTATATAATGTTAGTTAATAATACATTAATTTGTAAGGATTTTTCTTTCTAATAGATTGCTGGAGTACATGAAGAAAACATTAGGCTGCTCAAAACAGATGCTTCCACGAACTATGGAATGCCTCCAGAATCACTTGAAGAAGCTATTTCTAGTGACCTCGCTCACGGATTTATCCCTTTCTTCATCTTGGCTACTGTAATTACTTTAAAACACAATTGACAGTGTTAAATATATTTATTACTCCTAATTAATTAATAATTATGATTTCTTTTTTTTCTTTGCCACAATATTAGGTTTTGCATTGTCAAAAATATTAGAAACTGTAGACATTTACAGCTATTTATTAAGTATTTATTAATGTTCATTGCTAAATATATAAGTGTGGGTTTTTCAGGTTGGCACAACTTCTTCAGCTGCAGTTGATCCTTTGGTCCCATTGGGTAAAACCGCAAAGGTAACTAAAACACTTATTCCCTCCATTTCAAAATACTTGTCATTCTAGCCTTATTTTTTTTATTCAAAATAGTTGTCGTTTTCACTTTCCAATGCAAAATTTAATATTAAATACATAATTTAACCTTAATCTAATGAAGAATACTAATAGTCAATTTGTTTTCTAAGGGTATAATAGAGTTTTTAATCTATTTTATTAATCTGCGTGAAATTTCCTAGAACGACAAGTAATAAGAAACGGAGGGAGTAGTAAATTATTAGATCCTTAATTAGTTATAATTTGATTTTAAGAAAAATTAATTCGGTGCTATTGTGTAGAGCTACGGGATATGGATGCACGTGGATGCAGCTTATGCGGGGAGTGCATGTATATGCCCAGAATTTCGCAAATTCATTGACGGAATTGAAAACGCAGACTCCATGAACATCAATGCTCATAAATGGTTATTTGCTAATCAAACTTGTTCACCACTTTGGGTTAAGGTGTGTGTGTGTGTCTCCTTTTTGATCTCTTCTTTCATTTGTAGACTACTAATTAATTGATTTAATTCATTTTCTGTCAGTTTATTTGTATATTACGTCAATTTTTTTTTTTTAATCAAACAGGATAAATACTCTCTTATTGATGCTCTCAAAACAAATCCCGAATATCTGGAGTACAAGGTAAAAGTCTCCTATGTTCGTCATTTGATTTGATTGCAAAGCTGATATAATCATTTAATTACTTAGCTAGAAGTATATATAAAACTATCATAAAAACTGATAAGATAATGGATACATCAGGTTCCCAAGAGAGATGAGGTCGTAAACTTTAAAGATTGGCAAATTTCTCTCTCTCGGAGATTTAGGTTCGTCATACAGTTGATGTTTACAGTTGATGTTTTATCTATTTTCCTAAAACTATATCAATTTATATATATGTGGTATTCACGAAATTTTTATTTATACAGATCGTTGAAGTTGTGGATGGTTTTACGGCTGTATGGATCCGAGAACTTGAGAGACTTCATAAGAGACCATGTCAATCTCGCCAAGAAGTTCGAAGATTATGTAGCTCAGGATCAACGTTTTGAGGTAATATACAAAATTCATATGATAAACAAAACTTACAAGTTAGAACAAAACAAACCGTGTCATCTTTACGTTTCTTCTAACCATATATTACTAACCACTATTAATTTGTTGTTTCTCTTATAAATATACTAAAGGTTGTCACGACTCGTTACTTTTCACTCGTTTGCTTTCGCCTTGCGCCTGTCGGCGGTGATGAAGACACGTGTAACGAACATAACCGTGAACTGCTTGCCACGGTTAACTCCACCGGCAAAATCTTCATCTCACACACGGTGAGTTAGTTTGTTTCCCTATATATAATTAATTTTGTTGAAAGTGCTTGCTTTAACAAGAAACTAATTGATGATTTTTTATGTTTACCAAATTATTGTCAACAGGCACTGTCGGGAAAGTTCATTTTACGATTTGCTGTTGGTGCACCGTTGACGGAGGAGAGGCACGTCACTGAAGCATGGCAAACTATAAAGAAGCTTGCCTCCAAATTCAACCGCAACGGCAATTATTGAGAATATTCATAAAAAAATCTATCTATCTTTTTTATATATTTTTTCGCTCAATAAGGTCCCTCTCTATCCAACTTCATCCAAATGAAGGGACCATAAATTTTTATTTTATGTTTGTTTATGACTTTATGGTATTTTTTTTTTTACTAAATTATAAGGCTTTCGTGTTGTAATTTTCCAAAGTTTTATCGTTATAAAGTGTATCTTGTACTCAACAATTTATATCATGTGTCTACTAGACTCAGCTCTAGAATCATTATCCAAAATGTGGACTTCAATAGTGAAAACGCTTTAAACACATAATACTAATTATGCAGTTCATTAATGAAAAACTAAAGTTTCTGATTAATATAAAGTATAAACTGAAGATGCAATAAAAAAAAATTCGGAACAATTGAAGCATACATATACAAATTATATGTTTACCAGAATCTATTATTAAGTGAAATACTTTACACTTTACGTAGAAAATAGAAAATATTTTTTCATACCGTACGATTCGTACGGATGCTACGAGAATCTCTCCATATCCAGTTTTTCGAAAACCGGATTGAAAATATATTTTATTGGATTTGGGCCAGGCCTAATTAAATTAACATTGTTTTCTAATTGCCTTTGTTCTCCGATTCCAAAAATTCCAAACCCTAATTCAGTTTTTCAATACCTGCGCCTGCTAACTTTTAATGATTTTCCGTGTAGCAAAATTTCCGGGAAAATCCTGAGGTTGAAGGAAACGAGATTCCTTCTTAATGTTTCGTTCGAGTTACTAGATTCGTTCTCTCTCGCAAACATTCATTCCGAATTAATTTATCTCCTTCTCTACTTCGAGTTCCGATTGGATTCCCCCGTTGATTCGAGAAGATTCTGTTCGAAATTCCGATGAGTCATATCGTTTATCTCAGTTCAGACGACGACGAGGCTGATAAACCAGTAGACGCTGAAGGTGTCTCCGATGAGAAGAAACACAAGAGCAAAAAAAGAAAGAAAACCAAGACCACTGGCCACCGGAAATCAAATTCGAAGGTGAAGAATGAAGATGGAGACGACGACGACGACGATTGTGTGGTCTTAGATTGTGATCCTTACCAGACGACGGAGAAGGAGACTACAACTGACACGTGTGCAACCGATGAAGTGCTTGTAGTTGGCCAAAAGGGTGAGGTAAAATTTTCCCTCTTTAATCTCTTGCAAACTTCATCCTAATTTTGTTACTTTAGAGAAACTGTATGCTCTAATTTTGATTTGACTAAATCAAGTTTGTTAGTTTCACCAGTAGACGAACTTCAACATTGAACTCTTCTATTGCATAGAGAGAATTAAGTTTCCATATATTGCAGAAACTGAGAACTGAGAATAGGAATTAGTCAGAGTTTTGAATATCATCAAAATTGGTTTGGCTCTGTTTTGTAGATAGCTTGTAGAGACTTCCCACATCCGCGACATGCTTGTGCTAAGTACCCATTCAACACCACACCACACGAAAACTTCTGTGACATGGTGAGAAACAATGTCAAAGCTCTTAACTTTCTTTGAATCTCTTAACAAAAAAAAAGCTTAATTTTGAGCCCTTTCTTGTTGTATTGCAGTGTCACTGCTATGTTTGTGACATTCGAGCTCCGTGTCCTTACTGGCGCATCTTATTCTCCAGCATGGATCACTGCCACGCCAATAGCAAAGAACAGATGTGGAAGAACCAACGTGAAAGCATCAGGAACGGAGAGACGCTTCCACGTCCTGCTTCATCGAAACCTCAACCGCAACAGCTCTCACAGTCTCAGTCTATGCGGTCTCCACAAAACCCGTGGTACTCCCCTGCAATCCGGCCTTGCTCGGTTAGCCCAAACACACACACCAGACCCGGTTTTAGCACCGAGCAGTCAAGAACCGCCCCGCAAAATCCCGGTTTACAGCCTCGTGGACCCGCCGGATCTTATAATGCTAACCGAAACCCCCAATTCGTCTCTTCCAATCCATTCGCAGCGACTCGTAGACCAAGCGGAGCCGTTTATCCTCCGGTGCCACGTGGAGGCGTTTATCCTCCGGTACCACGACGTAGAGGCAGAATATACAGGGCTTCACAAGGCAATCCACAGGGGATGGTTACTGATTATATCTCAACTGTGCCGGAATCTGCCACCAAAGTGTTCGCTAGACATTTCAACCGGAATATGTATTCTGGTAATGTTCAGGCGAGTGTAGTGCCGTCTGCGACTACTAATCCTCCGGCGAACCAGCAGCAACAATCAGGAAGGAGTAACAGTAAAGCACTATCGGAGTTTGAAGACTGGCTCATGAACGACAATACCCCGACCGGTCCGGTTTCTCCTTTGCCTGGTCAAGACAATGATGGTGCTACTTTCGCATTCGACTTCGAGAGCTTTCTGAAATGATTTGAGCGTTAGGATAGTCTTTTGATTTTAGATTTTAAAATGTACATCGTAGGATTAGCCAGGATCTTGATGGTTAGGACTAGGAGGTTTCATCTACAAAAACAATTTGATACTAATCTGAAGTCATATCTGATATCTCCGCTTTTTAGGAGGTTAAAAAGTTTTTCGTTCTTGTTACTAAAAAAGTATTGACGTTGTTCTGATTCGACGATGAAATTTGGTGCACGACTTTTGGTTCAAGATGATTTAGTTAAATCATTTTTTTTTAAGTATGCAATGACCTGCGAGAGAGAGAGAGAATGAAGAGCGACAAATTTTAATCACACATTGGTTATGTACTTATGACACTACATTGGTGTCAGTGTAATTTTTTTTGCAAAATATTGAGTATAATTAATATGGTCATTTACCACAGTAATCCTAAATAAAGTTTATTTATTCCACAGTAATACCAAATTTTTGTGTCATTTACTATAGTTGTCCTAAATAAAGTTTATTTATTCTACAGTTGTACTATCAGAATTTATTTATAGTAATGAGACTATGAGCTGTTGTTTTTCTCCTTCTTTCCCATCCAATTAAAAGGAAATAAATCAAGTTTTGTGGTCAAAGATTATTTTAGAAACGTAAGAGGTATATAGTCCACACAAATTGCATTTCTGGGAATTTTGGAAATAATCACTTTTGGAAATTGACGGTAATTAATTGTTTGGCACAGTGCACAGTTATGGGAAGAAAAGTCAAACGTAACAACAATACTGGAAAAATCCGTTACTGAATCTCAAAATTCGCACTTTTTTTTGTTTTTTAATGAAAAAGAATGAATCTGAAAGATTCAATTCTCCAATAAGATTCAACTTTCCCTCAACAGAATCTCGGGAATCTCTCTACCTTCCCCTTCTATAAACGCTAATATCTCTCTCGCTCTCTCTATCAATCTTCTTCATTTCGAAGTTTTCAAATCCTCTCTCTCTCCATCTCCATCACGCGATTGCAGCAATGTCGTCGTCTATCTCTTGCAACGCCACTGACCTGATTCCTTTACTATCAGGCGGAGGCAACGCCACCGCCGTAGAAGCCGCCGCCTCATTCATCTGCGGGAGATTCGACTTAATCTCCGGGAAATTCACCGACGCGGCTTACGCCATCGACAACACCTACCTCCTCTTCTCCGCTTACCTCGTCTTCGCTATGCAGCTCGGATTCGCCATGCTCTGCGCCGGATCCGTCCGCGCTAAAAACACCATGAACATAATGCTCACCAACGTCATCGACGCCGCCGCCGGAGGTCTCTTCTATTACCTCTTCGGCTTCGCCTTCGCCTACGGAGCTCCTTCCAATGGATTCATTGGAAAACATTTCTTCGGAATGAATGATTTCCCTGCTCCCACCTTCGACTATCCTTTCTTCCTCTATCAATGGACTTTCGCCATCGCCGCCGCCGGAATCACCAGCGGATCCATCGCCGAGAGGACTCAATTCGTCGCTTACCTAATCTATTCCTCCTTCCTCACGGGACTCGTTTACCCAATCGTATCCCATTGGTTCTGGTCCTCCGATGGTTGGGCTTCTCCAGCTAGATCTGAGAACCTTCTGTTCCAATCAGGTGTCATCGATTTCGCCGGATCCGGCGTCGTTCACATGGTTGGAGGCATCGCCGGACTCTGGGGAGCGTTAATCGAAGGGCCACGAATCGGTCGATTCGAACACAGAGGCAAACCGGCTCAATTGCGTGGTCACAGCGCAACGTTGGTCGTCCTCGGAACGTTTCTCCTCTGGTTCGGATGGTACGGATTCAACCCCGGTTCGTTCGCAACCATCTACAAATCTTACGGAGAAACTCCGGGAAGCTCCTTCTACGGCCAATGGAGCGCCGTCGGAAGAACCGCCGTTACAACCACATTAGCTGGTTGCTCGGCTGCGTTGACGACTCTGTTCGGGAAAAGACTCATCGATGGGTATTGGAACGTGACCGACGTCTGCAACGGTTTGCTCGGAGGGTTCGCGGCGATAACCAGCGGTTGCTCGGTTGTTGAGCCGTGGGCGGCGGTTATCTGCGGGTTTGTAGCTGCGTGGGTGCTGATGGGATTCAACAAACTAGCTGATAAGCTCAAATTCGACGATCCGTTAGAAGCGGCTCAGCTTCACGGTGGTTGCGGTGCATGGGGGATTATTTTCACCGGATTATTCGCTGATAAAACTTATGTTTCCGAGATCTACGGTGGCGAACCGGACAGACCGTTCGGGCTGTTCATGGGAGGAGGAGGTAGGTTGCTTGCGGCGCACGTCGTGCAGATTGTGGTGATTTCTGCTTGGGTTAGTGTGACGATGGGGACTCTGTTTTTCGGTCTGCATAAGATGAATCTGTTGAGGATACCGTCGGAGGATGAGGTCGCCGGGATGGATCCGACGAGTCATGGTGGGTTGGCTTACATGTACACAGAAGATGAGATCAAGAATGGGATTATGGTTAGGAACAACGATGGTGAAAGTGATATAGGACGTGGCGTTTGATTTCTTTATCTATATTGTTAGCTTTTGCGTTTTTCATCTTATTTTGTTTTTAATGTTTCATTTTAGTATTGTGTATATAGTATGTTTGTGTTGCTCTTTTGCATGGGAACAATAATTAAACATATTAGTTTGGCTGCTTATTAGTTCTAGTTTTAATTATTCGCGCCGATATATTAGGCCAAGCTCTCAGATATTTGGAAATTTATGCAAAATTAAAAAATTCTTTAAACATCTTTATATGGAAACAAATCTGAATTAGGTGGAAGGATATTGTTCTAAATTATTCCGATTTGTTTTCCTTTTTAATATATCTCTGAATCTCTAAATGTTTTAACATTCGCCTAAACTAATGGGCCCTAACAAAAACTTTGAGGCCCAGGTAGTTGCAGCGAGGACCGGTTCCAGCTAAGCACATTTAAATGATATTAATCAAACGAATTAAACAGGGTGTTGTAAGAAAATTATTACAAGAACATTATGAGAAACCGGACACGTCCGAGCAAGAGACAAAGGAGTACAAAGTACATGATTCAAGATTCATCATCCCATGCAAAAAAAGACACGATCAAAAAGCAAAGTTGGAAACAAACACTCACTCACACGGGAATTTGGAAACAGATATACAAACGGCCAAAATATTAACAATAACAAATAAAATATGGACAGAGCGTAAAGATAAAATTGTTATATATTGCCACCTCCAGTAAATTTATATAGCTCTTAAAACATAACTAACAATATTGAAAACTGCTAAATCTTGTTTAATTACTTATTAAAATTCAAACCAGTCTCATATCTACATCTTCAGTGCTGTTAGAAATCTTACATTCAACTATTAAAAAACTTGGGGTTCTACACAATACAGTAATACACATATCAATTGTGGGGCTGTGGCTGATTGCAAATATATGCCAAGTGACTACAAAATGACTTTGAGTATTAATGTCGGTATCTTCGAGAACCATTGATTCCCTTATCTAGTCAGATACTGTCTATCCAGGACCACTCAGACTTCGCCACGTGACGGTCAAATCCTTTGACCAGTCGAACCAAAAATACACATGCATTTCGCTTAAAATATGTGAAAAAGTTAAAGTCATTACCATATCTGTAAATGCTCTCTTTTGTTGACAACAACAAAAAATCGTTTTTATTTCGTGTTATTATCAGTCAACTTAACAAATTATTTGATACTGTATGTTAAGATTATCGTACTGAAGTAAATATAGTAACATAATCAAAGGATGATAAATCAGTAGATCAAAATTTTTTATCATCTCTTTCATTTGTCAGTTTGATTTATGAATGTAACAACAAATAAAACTTTAAATCCTTCGGTCATTAAGAAAAATTTAGCATTGTCATCATCATTATTTATTGGGGTAATCTGGTTTTTCTTTCCTTATAGTCAATTCAATTGAGATATTCTTTTTCCTTCTGCATCCGTCGCTTGACTGAATAAAAACGTGAAAAGAAAGCTTTCACCTAAGACTCTCATACTTATCTCCTCTGTTTCTCTCCCCTCTCTATAGTCAAATACATAGGTTTCTTGTTTCTCTCGCCTCTCTAATCTCTATTTTGACAAAAGGTAGAAAATAGTAAATGGCAGATAAATATCCAAGAATCATCGTCGAGAAAAACCCATCTCAGGCTCGTCTTGACGAACTAAATTTCAAATCATGGCCCAAGTAAGATCGATTATTCCTTGTTTGTTAATATTACTTCTTCGTTTGCTTGGTGGTGTGAAATCGATTTGGTAAAGTTGCAGGAAATCAAATTAGAAAAATTTGTAACTTATACTGAATCAAATTGGACTTTTTGTTTTTTGGGGATGAAAGGTGGGGATGTTCACCAGGGAAGTACCATCTCAAATACGAAGCAGAAGAGATATGTTACATTGTTAAGGGTAGAGTTAAGGTTTACCCAAAATCATCATCCTCCTCCTCCTCATCCTCATCATCATCACCATCACTGGATGCAGAAGTAGAGTGGTGTGTAGAGTTTGGGGCAGGTGATATTGTCACTTTACCAAAGGGACTTTCTTGTACTTGGGATGTATCTTTGTCTGTTGACAAACATTACATGTTCCTCCACCATTCTTCTTAGTTTCTCATTTCCTTTTTCTATTCTTTATTTTTTTTTATGTATTCCTATCATTTTGGTTCGTACTAATTGTTGTATTTTGTGTTTTTTTTTGCTTTTTCTTCTTCTAAAAAATCAAATATAGATTTGTGTGCTGTAACAAACATGATCAAACAATGATTTCACAATTCAAGCTTGAGAGTAAACCTATAGTATGAGATTTTAAGTTATTGAGATATTTGGAACAATGCCTCAATGTTGTTCCTCTGGTACACTAACGCCTCCAAAACCGAATTTTCAGCCAGTTATCGGTTCAATCAATCGAACCGGCCGGTCGATCTGAATTTTAAAACACCTGACACAGAAATGGCTCACTCTTTCTCAGTTGTGTAGAGACAAAGAAAAAGGCGAAGAAATGCTCTGCTTCACTCATGTCCCACATCTTCCTCTCTTCTCCTCTTCCAGCATCTATCTTCATAGCTCCCGCCAATTCACGAGGTCGCTTTCTCAGTTTCCCGAAGCATCGATTATAGTCTCCGTTAACTTCTGCTCTTACCGAGTGGTCTCATAGATTCTCCTCTCTTCCTCTATGATTCAGTTTCAGGACTAGAATGTCTTCTTCTTCTGCTTCCTCCGCCATCGATTCAGCTCTTCCTCCTTCGCCGGATAGTGGCATCGTTGTGAGTTATTGAGCCATTTCTGTAAATGACTCTCGCGATTGGGTTTCGACTTTGAATCATCGCGCTTATTAGGAAATTGCCGTCTTCGTGTTGATTTTTCGCAGCTTGGTTGTGGTGGCGTCGCTGTCGATTTCCTGGCGACGGTTGATTCCTATCCTAAACCCGATGACAAGATCCGAAGCACTAGCCTCAAGGTTAGTCTTCTCTTCCCGCTTCCACCCACAGTCGGTTTAAGTAGTGATTTAGGATTTGGGATTGAGGAACGTATTTGCAATTTTCAGGTGCAAGGAGGAGGAAATGCTGGAAACGCGTTAACCTGCGCAGCTCGTCTGGGGTTGAATGCGAGGCTGATTAGTAAGGTATGGATCGTTAATCTGTGAAGTACAGATTCAACAATTGAGTAGTAGATTAGTGATGCTAATTGGTTAGTAATGTAAAAAATATATTTAGGTAGCGAATGATTCACAAGGAAAAGGTATATTGGAGGAGCTGGAATCTGATGGTGTGGATACTTCTTTTCTTGTGGTAAATACTTCATCTTTTTGATCATCCATAGTGTAGACTCTACAGTGTTACGAATCATAGATGTTTCTCTTTTGATCTGATCTCGTGCTAGGTCTCTAAAGAGGGAAATACACCATTTACATACATCATAGTTGATAAACAGACGTGAGCGTTTTTTATTATCTCATGTTGTTTGTGAATTTTTGGGGTATTTTTCATATAGTAAAGAGTTTGATTGAAGTGCTGTGTGAATTTATTTTGTGTCAAAACGAATCAGGAAAACGCGTACTTGTATTCATACGCCTGGAGATCCACCCATGGTACCAACTGACCTTTCTGAATCTAGCATGTTATCTGCTCTAGACAGAGCAAGCATCGCGTACTTTGATGTGAGATTACACGAAACCGCCTTGGTGATTGCAAACGAGGTAAGCCTGCATCTCTTTTACCTTTCTTATGTGTTGTTTAGCCAAAGCTGTGCTTGAACACGATTCTCTCTCTTTTTTCTTCTACAAATATATAATATGGCACACAACCTACATGTTCATTTCCTCTTGTGCTTGTTGCGTTTATCCAGAGCAGGCAAGTCGGAAGAAGATACCTATTCTAGTTGATGCGGAGAAGAAAAGAGACGGGTTAGATGATCTCTTGCAACTCGCCGATTACGTTGTTTGCACAGCTAAATTCCCTCAGGTAAATTAGTCTCCGTTTCTCTTCTTTGTTTTTC
Organism: Microthlaspi erraticum; assembly: GCA_902728155.2. Lineage (NCBI taxonomy): Eukaryota > Viridiplantae > Streptophyta > Magnoliopsida > Brassicales > Brassicaceae > Microthlaspi > Microthlaspi erraticum. The sequence goes on along the minus strand of CACVBM020001440.1, from coordinate 110,940 downwards.
CGATATCTTTTGAGGCCGAAAGTTCTCAGCTTCTCACGTCTCGCAGGCATGGACAGAAGTATCTTCAACTCCAGCTGCGCTTGTTTCCATGTTGTTGAGATTGCCGAAACTGAAATTTGTGATCGTGACCTTAGGTGAAGAAGGATGCTTAATGATTCAGAGAGCTTCACAAGGTAATAAACCAGTAACTTCATGTCACTCACTTGAAATCAAAACTTTTTTCATGATCCTTTAGCTGTGTTCCCAACATCCTCTGTCTCTGTCCACTTCAACAGAAGCATCAGATTCGGAAGAGACAGACATCGAGAGTTTGTTAGAGACACTTAAGCATAGAGAAGATTCAACCGCAACATCTCCAACATGCGTTTCATCGGTAACCAAACGTTCCGACTCCTAAGTAACTTCTCACTCTTAATGAAGGAACTCCAACTTTGCCGCATATATTTTCTTGCAGGAGACAACAAAGCTGAAGGCAGACGGGATAGGAACACTGAGTGGAAGATTGTTTCTCGGAACAGCGGAGAAAATTCCTCCACAAGAGCTTGTTGACACCACCGGTGCAGGGGATGCATTCATAGGAGCGGTTCTTTATGGTAAAAGTCTTGCAAAGATGCTTATACTCTCTGAGAAATCAGAACCCAACACCCAAATTCTGAAATATTTACTGACTTATCTTCGACCTGTAGCTATATGCGCCGGCATGCCCCCGGAGAAAATGTTACCGCTCGCTGCTCAAGTGGTAACTCTCCTAAACCCAAAACATGTTCTTCAGAACCTCTCTATCGTGTTTTCACCAATGCACATAAATCTTCAACTATAAACACATCTTTTGCCGTATATGATCATGTGAAATCTAAGACTTATGTTTGGATAACAATCGATAACCGAGCCACCACGTGAAATCCATGTTTAACCATGTTTTTTTTGTATTGCAGGCTGCTTGCAAGTGCCGAGCTTTGGGAGCTCGCACCGGTCTTCCTCAACGTACTGATCCGCGACTTGTACCCTTTCTGGTCTGACAATCACAACTCTATTTTTTTTCAATGTTCCTTTGTGACTTTGTCCACTCCATCGCCCACTTTCATATATTTAAAACTTCCTGCGTATAAAATAAATAATTAGCCGGTGACAAATAATATCCATGTTAGGTTTGACTTTCTTATAATAAAATACGTATAATGAAGAAGTGGTGTTATTATTCTAAACTAATAAACGCTAGGCAATATATGAACGCTTCCACCTTGTTGATCTCGTCCGTAAAGGCGTTCATCATCAACGGCTAGGTTTGGACTTTGGAACGAAAGCTACATCCAAAGGTAATCTCAGCCACCGACTGCTCCAAGTCAAATATGAATGGCCACACGCCCACACCCACGCGCTATTATCTACGGGCGTCTTCTTCACTTTACTCTCTCCACTTGTCGATGTTAACACCATAAAAGACAAAATCAAAATCTATAATCTGTCGATTTCACGCGCCTTTTTTTCTCATTGGCTAATAAAACCGTGGAGCCCATTGCCGAGTCTTTAACGAGCTTAATGACGGCGAGATGATCGGCCTTAACACTCCAAAAGTAAACGGACGAGAGCTGACCAAGACCGTTCTGTTCACCTACAGTCAATACTATATTTTACAAGTCTTGGAACCTGCAAGTCCTTTTGAGTAATTTGTTACCAATATCATCCCCTAACTATTTAACCGCGAATAGTAAAAACAAACATTTATTCCTCAAATTTCCTCCTTGGCATGTTGACAAGTGACAAGACTTACCAAGTGCCAAGTACGACTTACCAATTGGCAAAAATTTTACTGTGTTTGGCTTTTAGTCAAAAATATCAAAGATTAGTAATTACATTGCCTCTTAAGTTGACATATTTTTCTAGAGCCAGAGAAAGTCTGGGGACCAATAATATATTAGATTGAAGTCATTAATAAGGGTACCTTAGGAATTGAATGGTAAATTAACGCTTACTTACCTTAATTACAGAGTAAAAGCTGCGACGAGTCATCACTATTGCTCAGAGAAATCGGAAAAGAAAGACAGAAGAAAATCCAATAAATATATATAGAGGGGAAAAAACGAAATCGTCTCTACAGAGAAAAAAATAGACCAAAAGAGGGACTTAGGATTTCTTCTCGAGCAGATTTGAATATTTTAATTTTTGTTTGCTTGAAGAATTCCAAGTTTCGCATACTTCCATCGAATTCAATCGCATTTCTGGGAGTTTTTTTGTTTCTTCGAATTATTTCCGAGTTGCAGAGTTCGTCAGCTCCTTGCGTAAGTTACATACAGACATTTACCGTCGTATGAGTTTTTGAACGATCATCGGAGGAGTCTCATGCGTTTAGATCCAAAAGCAAGCAGAAATAGTTTCTGATCTGCTGAATCTCCGTTGGAAATGGTATTCTATTTAATGTTTTTTTCTGTCTTCTTCTGGGTTTATTTTCCGTTCACATTTCAGAGGGGGGTTTAATATATTCTCAGTGTTTTAATTCTTTTGCGATTGTGTTCTTCGTCTGGTTTGAAATGATCTCTTTGTTTTCATGACTAAGCTATTGCTGACTGATCCGTGGTTGGACGACAATATGATCTGTTTCTTTGAATTGGATAATTTGAACGACCAAACTTGTTTTCATGCACAGCTTTGATCCTTAGGGGATGTGAACATTTAGCTCAATTCCGAAAATTTTGGATGATAAGACGACTTTTGATTGATTCATGATTGACTAGAATTTTGATGTCTCGGGACTGGTTCACCATTTGAATAATGATCCTCTGGGGATCATTTAAATCTTTGAACTTGGTGTGAAGATAAGAGTTATCTGAATTGTTGGTATTGCAGGCTTGTACTACGGTCAATGTTGGCTCTTTCGTGTGGGTGGAAGATCCAGAGGTGGCATGGATAGACGGTGAAGTCGTCGAGGTTAAAGGAAATGATATTAAAGTCCGATGTACCTCAGGGAAGACGGTATGTGTAACCACTTTATATCAGTATATACGCATCATCTTCTGCATATTTATACGGGATTAAGTTGCTACATTACTGAAATTTTCAGGTGGCTCTTAAAGTTTCAAATGCATACCCAAAAGATGTTGAAGCTCCAGCTTCTGGAGTGGATGATATGACAAGGCTAGCATATTTACATGAGCCAGGAGTCCTCCAAAATATGAAATCAAGATTTGATATCAACGAAATATATGTGAGTAACGAGTTTTACTAATATATTCAAGTCTCCTCTGCTTCTTGAAAGTCAATATTTCCTTTCACTTTGCTAGGCATTTTGTGCTAATATGTATATATTCTTCCAGACTTACACAGGGAATATTTTGATTGCTGTAAACCCTTTTAGAAGACTACCGCATCTTTACAACAACCATATGATGCAACAATATAAAGGTGCTGGCTTTGGAGAACTGAGCCCTCACCCGTTTGCAGTTGCGGATGCTGCTTACAGGTGCCTTTGGAGTCTTTTCTTTTTTCTTCTTTTGTTACTGGTTGTTTCCCGTTTGACGTCCTGGCTTGTTTTCCATTGGCGGTAGGCAAATGAAAAATCAGGGCATTAGTCAATCAATCTTGGTAAGTGGTGAAAGTGGAGCAGGGAAGACTGAGACTACTAAATTGCTCATGCAGTATCTGGCAGACATGGGAGGTCGAGCTGTTACCGAAGGAAGATCAGTTGAAAAGAAAGTTTTGGAGGTTATATTTGGCATATCTTTATTGTAGACTTTTTGGATTGTGAAAGCCAGGTTTGTCGGAGTCGATTCGGAAATCCTTCTGAGATATGTTTATGTTTTTTTTGTGTATGCAGTCCAACCCTGTTCTAGAAGCATTTGGAAATGCAAAGACTGTTAGGAACAACAATTCAAGGTGTTTATAGTATAAAAATATCTATACTTATGCATGTGTGTCTGCCTACACGCTTTTTTCGTTCTTCTCGTGTTAAATATCCTTTTACCTGTTAATTCACGTTCATGATCATTGTAATGTTGCAGTCGATTTGGTAAATTTGTGGAGATTCAGTTCGATCAAAGGGGAAGGATATCAGGAGCTGCTATCAGGACTTATTTGTTAGAGAGATCGCGGGTTTGCCAGGTCTCAGATCCTGAGAGGAACTATCACTGTTTTTACATGCTCTGTGCTGCACCACCTGAGGTACATAGGGCTTATCTTTCCTTTTAAAGTGATTCTCAGTGTTCTGGTATTTGAAATAGGCAATATCTATATAGCACATATGGCTTCTCTCTCCTTTGGTCTTTACTCCCAACTATGTTAATATTCAATAGTAAATAGGTTCTTATAATCTCAGTTGCTTAGTTCACGTTTTCTAAAGTCAGGTGGAAGCATCATTAAAACTTTGTAGTTTTTTTATGCCCTGATGTTTTCTCTTATTTAATCAGGACATAAAAAAATGGAAATTGGCGGATCCAAGAACATTTCATTACTTGAATCAGTCTCGGTGCATTGAGTTGGAGAGAATGGATGATTCAAAGGAATACCATGAAACTAGAAAGGCAATGGATGTTGTTGGGATAAATCTAGAGGAGCAGGTAGGTTTTTTTCTTTTGCTATTCCCTTGGTAAAAATTATGGTATCCACATATGAGTGTCTTCTGATATAAACTTTATCTCAGGAATCAATATTTCGAGTTGTGGCTGCTATTCTTCATCTAGGTAACGTTGAATTTGGAAAAGGAAAAGAATCAGACTCGTCAGCCCCGAAAGATGAGAAGTCCTACTACCATCTGAAGACTGCGGCTGAGCTTTTCATGTGAGTAACTAATTGATTATCTATGACTTTGAAATGTGAAAAGCGCCCTTCCCTGAAACTGGTTCATTTAATATGGAATAAAGACTGACTCCTTAGATTTCTCTAGGTGCGATGAGCAGGCACTGGAAGATTCTCTTTGTAAACGTGTAATTGTGACACGTGATGAAAACATTATAAAATGTCTGGATCCAGAATCTGCGGCACTCAGCAGAGATGCATTGGCAAAAACTGTGTACTCAAGATTGTTTGATTGGTATGTCTAACCTTATTACATTTGTAATTTCGTGGATGGATGCTGCCCTTTCTTTGCAGATTTGCGAACCTAGTTAAACTTTCTTAACTTGCTTTATTGCTCTTTCAGGATTGTGAACAAGATCAATACTTCAATTGGACAAGATCCTGATTCAGTACATTTGATTGGAGTGCTGGATATATATGGATTTGAGAGTTTCAAGACAAACAGGTGCTTAAGCGGTATGCCTTTTGTTTAATAAGGGAAAGGAACTTAGCTTAGCCTGATATATAAATAATTCCCAACATATTCACATGATAGTTCTGTTGTTTAGTTTGTTGGTTCTCTATGGTTTCTAGTTTTAGTAAGCAGTGGAAAGGGTGGTAAATGTTGCTATATCTCAACTAGAAGTTTTTGGTTATCAAGTAAAAAGGACAAACCGAGCTTTAGAAATACCTAACGAGGGACCTTTCCAACTTTTGGAGACCTGATCTTCTCTCCTTTCTCACATATATATTTTGAAATGGAAGGGAAGTGAAAAATATCAAACAGACTTTGCTTGTGTTATTTTTTAAAAAATGCTTTGTATTGCATGCGCTTTGCAGTTTTGAGCAATTTTGCATCAATTTGACGAATGAGAAACTTCAGCAGCATTTTAATCAGGTTTGTTCATCTTCAGATTGCTGCCATTCTTCACTCTGATCTGTCCCTAATAGTGATCCGCAATTTTACCTGGCAGCACGTCTTCAAAATGGAACAAGATGAATACAATAAAGAAGAAATTGACTGGAGCTACATTGAGTTCGTAGATAATCAAGATATTTTAGACCTTATTGAAAAGGTCGCTAGTTTCACCACATTTTATGTGCTACCTCTTACGGAGTAATATTTATTACACACTACTCATCATTGGTTTGTCATGTCTCAGAGTCCTGGTGGTATCATTTCTCTCCTGAATGAGGCTTGGTATGTCTAAGTACTTTGAATTAGTATTTTTCAGCATGTGTTGTCTCTTTCTTCTTTCATTACCAAGTTTCATACCTATACCTTGCAGCATGTTCCCAAGATCGACGCATGAAACATTTGCTGAAAAGATGTATCAAACTTTCAAAGATCACAAACACTTTAGTAAGCCAAAATTAGCTCGTACGGACTTCACAATTTGCCACTATGCTGGCGATGTGAGTAATACACTTGCTTCAACGTTTTGAAAATTTATAATGCAATAACGCCCTAATACATACTGAATCAAATTTTCAGGTCACTTATCAGACCGAACAGTTCCTGGAAAAGAATAAAGATTATGTTGTTGCCGAGCATCAGGCTCTGCTAAATGCTTCGAGGTGCACCTTTGTTGCATGTCTCTTTCCTCTTCTTGCAGAAGATACTAACAAAAAGTCAAAGTTCTCTTCGATAAGTTCACAATTTAAGGTGCAGTAAATGATGTAGTTTTATGCAAATTGTTGTCTGTTTAACCCTGTGGTTACTGAAGTCACTTTCTTCCTTAACGCAGCAACAATTAGTGACATTGCTTGAAACGCTGAGTACTACTGAGCCTCACTATATTCGTTGCGTGAAGCCCAATAATCTTCTGAAGCCTTTGATCTTTGAGAACCAAAATGTTTTGCAGCAGCTCCGTTGTGGGGTGGGATTCCTATATTTTGGTTTATCTCACAAATGTTCTTGTTATAGTTACATGCGAGTTTTAAATTCTGTTTTTGCATATCTTTCACTTTCAGGGTGTGATGGAGGCAATCAGGATTAGCTGTGCTGGATTTCCTACTAGAAAACAATTTGAAGAATTCCTAGACAGATTTAGTATCCTTGCTCCCGAAGTTTTGGATAAAAGGTTTCACTCTCTTCAGTTTAGACTTTAGAGTTTGGAAACTTACCTAGATATTAAAACGTTCTAAGTTTTGGCTGGCCTCTTTCTAGTTCTGATGATGTAGCTGCCTGCAAGAAACTTCTTGAAAAAGTTGCACTGGAAGGATACCAGGTACAGTTTTGAATACTTTGCAATGTGGCCGAGCTTTAAAACTCTTTCGAAGAGCGTTTGATTGATCTACCTTTTATGATGCGCTTTGTTTTTCTAGATTGGTAGAACGAAGGTTTTCCTCAGGGCTGGACAGATGGCTGACTTAGATGCTCGGAGGAATGAGGTCTTAGGCAGAGCAGCCAGCCGCATTCAGAGGAAATTCCGCTCCTACTTGTCCCGCAAAAAGTTTGTGATGCTCCGCAAGTCTGCAATAAATATGCAGGCTGTGTGCAGAGGTACTTGAAAGTTGAAAGAATAATATCTGACTTTAGCACTCAGGCAAAGAGAAATGTTACTAACTATTTATTCTCTGCATTGTTTTTCGTAATTTACAGGTCAACTTTCTCGATGTCTCTTTGAGAGATTGCGTAGAGAAGCTGCTGTTTTGGAAATCCAGAGAGACATACGGATGCACCTTGCTAGGAAGTCTTACAAGGAATTACATTTTGCTGCTGTTTTTATTCAATCAGGAATACGTGGTATGGCTTCCCGTGACGAGCTACGGTTCCAAAGGCAGAACAAGGCGGCAATTATAATTCAGGTTCTGTACACATTTCTGTTGAAAAATGGGAAACTGCTACATGTTTTTTTTTCCCTTTTGGGTTCATCTTCTAGATGTCTCGAGCTTTTCTTCTGACTTTGAATTTGTACTCTGTATATAACAGAGCCATTGCCGCAAGTTCCTGGCCCAGTCGCACTACCAAAGGCTAAAGAAAGCAACAATTACAACACAAAGTGCATGGAGAGCAAGGTTAGCCCGTAAAGAACTGCGGAGGCTTAAGACGGTGAGCTTCCTTTTCACTTCTGTGTGTATCCGCTTCTGTGTATCAGTTTACATTCTACGCTTTGCAACGCTTCACCTAATGTTGGTTTTTAAATGAGCTTATATAATGGGAATATATGATTTTACGCAATAGACTAGGTGAGGTTTTATAATTGAGCTGATTTTTTTGACGCGGTTGCTAGCAGCTGGAAGTTATCCTTGCCGTTTGAGAGTCTTCGAAATTTAGGCAGAAAATGTTGACTTTTCCCAAAATATGAATAGTTGCAACAGTGATACCTTTATATTTCTTGCAGGCTGCAAAGGAAACGGGTGCCCTTCAAGCTGCCAAGAATAAGCTTGAGAAACAAGTGGAAGAACTCACATGGAGACTGCAGTTAGAGAAACGTATGAGGGTAAGTTAACAGAGAAGTCTGTATCTCTTTGGTCTCCCTCTTATCCTTAAAAAATTTCATTCCAAAAGGTTTTCTCTGGAATAACTGGATTCTGACATTTAACATATCCGTCATCTACTTTTGTTGCTTTAACAATTTAGGTGGACATGGACGAGAGTAAAACACAAGAAAATGCAAAACTGCGATCAGCATTGGAGGAAATGCAACTACAATTCAAAGAAACCAAAGCGTTTCTCTTACAGGAAGTGGAAGCTGCTAAAAAGACGGCAGAAGTTGTTCCTGTGTTGCAGGAGGTTCTTGTAGTTGACACACAGCTAGTGGAGAAGCTAAGTAGCGAAAACGAAAAGCTCAAGGTACATAATTAGCTCTCTCTTTTTTTTTTTTTTTGTCTTTTTGCGTCTGTTAAGGGTGTCAAAGCTGTGCAATATCTGAAGGAAGGTTTCATATTTCCTTTGTTTCTCACTTGGTTTCAGTCCCTGGTAAGTTCATTGGACCAGAAGATTGATGAAACAGAGAAAAAGTTCGAGGAGACAAGCAAATTAAGTGAGGAGAGGCTGAAGCAGGCTCTAGAGGCTGAAACTACAATTGTCAATTTGAAAAAATCTGTGCACGAGTACCCACTATACATCTCTGAGTCTCTTCGTCAATTCACTAAAGATCCCATTGGCACTCAAATTAAGCATTTTTTGTTCACATATTAATTTTCAGACTTCAAGAAAAAATCTTGGATGTGGAATCTGAAAACCAAATATTGAGGCAGAAATCCCTCTTACACACATCAGGACATCTCCCTCCGACTCCGGTCAAGGTATCTCTGAGCAAAAAGTATACTTGGATGGCCACACAATCATGATAATTAAAGTATTGCTCTCCTACTTGCAGGACTCACAAAATGGTCACTTTCCTAGACAAGAAAGTTTGTTCAATGTAAAGCCATGTCATGCTTTTCTATCCCTTTTTCCCTGAATTATGTTCCTGTGTTTTTAATATCAGTAACTTTAAAGTCTCCTCTGCAGGGATCTGAGAATGAATCACAAACAAGAATCCAAGAACAAGAATCTGATGCAAAGAATCGGAGATTGCAAATAGCTCGTCAAAATGTATGTTTTGTTTAATTACTCCATTCTGTGTTTCTGAACTATGTGACGTGCCATTTTTTATTGAAGAGATTATTTTTCTTGCTATAGGAGAATGTTGATGCTCTCATCAACTGCGTAATAAAGAATATCGGATTCAACCAGGGGAAGCCTGTAGCGGCATTTACGATATACAAATGCCTCCTTCATTGGAAATCCTTTGAAGCTGAAAGGACTAATGTGTTTGATCGTCTTGTTCAAATGATTGGTTCTGCTATCAAGGTACTGAATCACATGTCATGTCTTTTTGTCGTCAATTGTCTAAAACAGAGTAAAATGGTTTTGCATACCTCTGAAACGTATATTATCTGTATATAATCACTATTGAGTTATTACCATCTTTACAATCAGGATGAAGATGACAACGAGCATTTGGCATATTGGTTGTCCAATACTTCAACCTTGTTGTACATGATCCAACAAAGTCTGAAACCTGGTGGAACCGGTGCCACTCCACAGCGAAAACCACCTGTCACGACTTCCTTGTTCGGAAGAATGGCCATGGTACATATGCCTTTGTTTGTATATGTTATTAGAGTTTTGTTCCTAAATTAATAGAACTTTCTAACGCATTATCTTCTAATATACCAGGGTTTCCGTTCAGCGCCTTCCTCTGCCGAGACTTCTGCAGCAGCAGCAGCTGCAGCGGCTGCAGTGATTCGCCCGGTTGAGGCCAAGGATCCAGCTATGCTTTTCAAGCAGCAGCTTACAGCTTACGTAGAAAATATATTTGGAATAATTCGAGATAACCTGAAAAACGAGTTGCAAGCTTTGCTTTCCCTTTGCATCCAGGTCGGCTAGGAAAAATAAGCATTCTTCTCCTTTTAACTTTGATACTACTAGTCTTGTTTTCTTTCTATGTCTGATATGAACGTACCTCTGCAGGCACCGCGAACATCAACTGGACGTTCGCTACGATCTGCGAAGACAATGGGGAAGGATTCTCCTTTAGACCACTGGAAGGGAATTATTGACGGCTTATACGCACTTCTAAACACACTGAAGGAGAACTTTGTATGGGAAATCCACGCAGCTCGTCTTCTGGAGTCATATCTTCTTTCTCTTTAATGTGCGGAAGATCTTATAGTTTTTTTTTTCCATTCTCAGGTTTCTCCGGTTCTTATCCAAAAGATATTTACTCAGACATTTGCATTCATCAATGTCCAATTATTTAACAGGTGAGAGATAGGTTTACTGTCTATTATTCATGCAAGGCACTATTAGAACAGGGTTATGATTCATTCTTTTCTGCAGCCTTCTTCTGCGACGAGAATGCTGTACATTTAGCAACGGAGAATTTGTAAAAGCTGGTTTAGCATTATTAGAGGAATGGTGCGCCGAAACAAAAGCAGAAGTAAGTATTCTCTATTGAATCTCCCTTTTTTACTTTTGTGAATTATTTGATTGATTTATGCGTTTCAAGATTTGGCTCATTATATTCTGCTCTCTTGAATTGCAGTATGCTGGCTCCTCCTGGGATGAACTTAAACATATCAGGCAAGCTGTTGGCTTCTTGGTATGTCCTTTTACACTTTTCTGATTATAAGAAAGTCTTCTTTTATGTCCACATAGGTTTTTGCAGTTCTCATGATTGAATTGGCATTTAACAACAGGTCATCCACCAGAAGTACAGAATCTCTTACGATGACATCGCACATGATTTATGCCCTGTAAGTCCCTCTATCGACCTGACCCCTTATACGCAAATGCATAAGAATTTTCTTCTGAATTTTGAATGTTGTGGTTAATCTTGCAGATCCTTAGTGTCCAGCAACTTTACAGAATATGTACACTGTACTGGGATGACAGCTACAACACAAGAAGTGTATCCCAAGAAGTAAGCTTTCCCACAGAAACAGCTCTCTTTCTCTCTCTCTCTCTTGTTCTTTCCTCTCCTTTATAGGCTTTTGCTCTGAACACTACCACTTCTAATGTACATGAGCAGGTAATTGCAAGCATGAGAGTGATAATGACAGAGGATTCCAACAACGCGGACAGCAGCGCCTTCTTGTTAGACGACGATTCCAGGTAACAAAATGACCCTAACTCCTTAATTATGGCTACGCAGAAGTTTTGTTTAACTGCTTTATATCCAAAACCAAATTTTTCTTTTTGTCCTTTTTAGCATTCCCTTCAAGTCCGACGATCTAGCAAGTTCAATGCAAGATACGGACTTTGCGGAAATGAAGCCAGCAGAAGAACTTGAAGAAAACCCAGCTTTCAGTTTCTTGATATAATCGTGAAGATACCAAAAGAAGCTGCAGGTGTACTTGCCTCTTCAGGAACACACCAGTAAACGCAGGAAGAACAAGAACAACAACAAAATGTCGCTGGAGATTAACAGATTTATTTTTCATTCTTCACCGTTACAGCCAGATAATTGATTGAATGATTGATTATCCAATTTGTTTCTTTGAATTCCTTGTCTCTGATCATCCCAGAAGTTCGTTTAAGGTCTATGCAATTGGCTGGGAGAAGAAGAGGAGAGGCATATGTTAAGTTTTTGTTCTTCTTTGTGCAGTTTTCTCTTCTTCTTTTTGGTTCAGCTTTACTTTTTAATTTTTGATCGTTTTCAAGATCTGGTGAAATGCACCAGTATGTTATAGCAAAAGATATAACAGCTCAATGTTTTTGTTTGTACAAAAATCAAACGACTTAAGTGGGTAAGATATAGTATTGCTATACTGGATTTATCATTGCACTTTTTATTATGTGACATACACAATTCACGGTCTTGAAAGCTACGTGATTTGAATATATTGGATAGGTTTTTCATCTATTAGGAACGGAAGGAGCATTTGTTTAACTATGCATAGATGATAAACATAAAACTAGAATTAGTAGAACGAAACTCTATTTTAGCTTATTGGTTAGTGACTTTATTAACAGGCTCATCATCTTTCCAAAACAACAAATAACTGTATTCATAAACTAACACAAAAATATGGATTAGAGGTAGAGATGAGTGATTCAAGTCTCCAAGTACAAAATGCTCTCACTCTGATCCATAAACATGAGGTCGACAAACTCGTATCTTCCATTGCTAAAGCAGTGCTCTGGTATACCTTTGATGTCAATTTTCCTCATATCATTGCTTTGCAGATCATAACAGAGAATGTGTAAAGGAGAACAAAAATATTTTGGTATCAGTAAAACCTTGCCACTTTGACTTGTACCTTTTACATCAAAACCAATGCCACGGTCGAAATCGACCAAATGGAACTGAGAGTGCTTCAAAACCAAAGTCTTCCTCGACCATTCCTTGTTCCCGACATCTTTCAAAACCCATAAATGCACCTTACCCTTTTCCATAAGATGGGTATGCTCAAACACAGTTAATTTTCCATCATACTCTATAAGTCTCACCTTATCGGACGTAACTTCTATAGGAGGCATTTGGATCGTTTCGAACTCTTCAGATCCAATGTCGAAGCTCACAAGCATAACAATATAGTTATACTTATACTTATCAGCGAAAGCCATGTAATATATAACCCCATTGATAGAAATTCCTGGTTGGGGATAAGGACAAAAGTCAAATGAAGTCGGAGCCGCCTTTTTCCAAGAGGCTCCAGGTTTTAGGACTAAGACCCAATGCTCTGGATTCTGAACCTCAATTGAGCATACTTTGTACTGATTGTTAACAGGGTCGTGTCCGAAATAATAGAATGCCCTGGATTTTTGTCGAGAATCTGAATACCTGGTTGGTAAGTTCACAAGTTGTCTGGTGGCAGGGTTGTAGATTCGAGGCATTCTAAAATATGAGTTACCCTCGCACATGAAGCCACAAAGACTCTGCATGTTTCTTAGGTTCATGTATGGGATGGTCAGTTCGTGGTTAACCACAAAGGAAGTAGACGGAGTAGTAGTAGTAGTAGTAGCGTCTGGAGCTGATGACAGGATTACAGTTTTACGATTATCGTTGCGGACGGATAAACACATGTAAAGACGTTGTGATGGGAACTTATGAATACGGTTTGTAAAATATTGGGATCGAATGAGAGATGACAAAAGCTTTGAGACGCAGTTGAATCTCATTAGGGATTTAGTAGGCAAACTCGTAAGGATCTCTGTCACCAACTCCATTGGAATCTGAATCTCCGGTTGTGCTTGTCTTAGTCTTTTGCTCTTCAGAGACAAACCCATCTCTCACAACCACAATCTCTCGACAATGAGTTCGTATAAGAGACAAGACAAGACGGATTCGCCTAATCTTGGAGAGAAAGAGATCGACACGGTCTAGGGTTTGAGAAGATTGATGAGTTATATATACTATATTTTCTTTTTGGGTATTGAGTTGTACATTTTTTTTCCTATACCAAAAAAAAAAAATCTTTCGATTTAGAGTTTTTAAATATATTTTTGTTTTTAACAATAAATAGAGAAAAATACGATTACTAATAATTTTCTCTTGGATATATATAAGAAAAAGGTTATCTAATTAATTAATATTTTTTTAATAACCAGACTCCACAACTTGATGGGAAAGCAAAACCAAAAAGAAACAAAAAAATCCTTGCTACACAAGCCTAACGTCCTCGTTATATATATACGATACATCGATTTAAGAAACAAACAAACAAAAAAAAATCGAAACAAATGAGCCATACGATGAAGTTTCTTGTGCCACAAGCAAGGCGGATCCTAGGTCGCAATACTATTTCACGCGTTCGCCACGCCGGAACCCTAACATCTCCTCACCGGAACAACCCTTTGCACCTTCGGATCGCTACGGCGTTAGATCAGAAAACACCAGTCGTTCAAGTCCTTGAGCAATGGCGCGAACAAGGGAATCAAGTGAAGCCTTCAGATCTCAGATGCATCATCAAGAAGCTCCAAGACTCCGAACAATTTTCCCATGCTCTCCAGGTTTCAATCTAAAACCAAATTTATTTCTTCCAAAATATCAATTTTGTCAGTTTAAAACCTTTTTCTTTTTACGTATTCATATCATATTAATTAGTATTCTTATCTTGTTTTTAGATATCGGAATGGATGAGTTCACATAGGGTTTACACTCTGTTTCCTGAAGATGTTGCGTCTCGGATTCAGCTGATGGAGACGGTTTTAGGTCTGAAAGAAGCAGAGAGGTTCTTCGAAACCATTCCAGAGACAATGAAGGACTACACTGTCTACACTACTCTCTTAACCTTGTACACAAGATCCGACAAAACTCTTGACAAAGCAGAAGCCGTTTTCGAGAAGATGAGAGAGCTCGGTTTCCTCTTGAAACCTTCTCCATACAATCTGATGCTATCTCTCTACAGTCCCATGAGAAACCAAGAAAGCGTCAAACAGCTCCTGAGCGAGATGGAAGAGAACAGCGTCGAGCCTGATGATCTCACATCGAACTACGCGCTCTCGGTGTACGCAGCTGTGACCGACATCAAGGCGATGGAGAAGTTTCTGAGTAGCAACCCTAGAATCAAACTTGAGTGGGGAACGTGCTTAGACATGGCAAAGGCTTACCTGAAAACTGGTTCGACGGAGAAGTCGTTAGCGATGCTTCACAGAACAGAGCTGTTGGTAGATTCCACGTCGAAGAAACCGGCTTACGAGGCGCTCATGAGTGAGTATGGTGCTGTGGGAGAGAGAGAAGACGTGTACCGGATTTGGGAGCTTCACAAGAACACTGGTCAGAGCAATGAAGGATATAGAGCTGTGATAAGTTCACTCTTGACTCTAGGTGACATTGAAGGTGCAGAGGTGATATATAGAGAGTGGGAGCTTGGAGGTCTTCCGTTCGATGCTCGGATCCCTAATACTCTTATTTCTGGATATAATGAGATTGGAATGGAGAGAAGACAGAGGACCTAAGCAGCATTGATGAAATCCATTGATTGAGAGTCTATTTGTGCAATGTGAAGAGTATGAACCAAATTTATCATTTGAAGATTATCTATATCTTTCTATTGGCATTTCTTGATTTAAGTTATTTCATTTAT
Organism: Microthlaspi erraticum; assembly: GCA_902728155.2. Taxonomy (NCBI): domain Eukaryota; kingdom Viridiplantae; phylum Streptophyta; class Magnoliopsida; order Brassicales; family Brassicaceae; genus Microthlaspi; species Microthlaspi erraticum. The sequence continues at coordinate 95,646 of CACVBM020001440.1, read as the reverse complement.
GTTTTCTTGATTAGAACACTATCAATGTTTATTTATATACTTATGCTATTATGTAATAGTAACGTACATTTGTGGCACTGACCAATTATCAAAATATATACAAAAAAAAACAACAAATAAATAACCGGTTGTGCAGCTGTACGCTTATCTTCAAATCATTGATTCTTTAACCCTGTAAAAATCATACAGAAAAGGAAATGGAATCGAGTAATTGTATCTTCATTCATATATAAGCATAAAATTGCTGCATAAAATTTCGTTACTATATTAATTCCGAAATCCCAAAAAAAAAAACATGTAGAATTTACTTGCAAATAAATAAACTGATGACAAAAAAATTACCTAATCATCATCACGACAACAACCACAAGTCATTCTTTCGTAATATGATGCTAACCCGCCACGATATAAGAGCTGACAACACGATGATAACGGCGATGACGCTCCATACGACAATTTCTGTGGTTTCCGAACTCATTTCGCCCTTCACAACGTACGACAACAGTTGTTGTTTTTTCTTCTTCTTTTAGTAACATCAAAGAAGTATATATCTTCTTCTTTTCTCATGCAATTACATTTATGCATGTAATCACGCAATTTTAATACTAGCAAATACCACATTAAATCATGGAATCATACGAGTTAATACAGCTCTTGCGCATGCGTCTTTCACAATATTGGATTTTTTATTAAAAATATTATTTCCAACAGTAGAGGATCTCCATTATCTTCAACTGAATCGGAAAAGAAAGGCTTCGCAGTTTCGTGGACAAAAATAGAAAAGTTTATGGGCTTGATATGGGTCTAGTAATTCAAGTTTCTTTTTCCATATTATACAATCTCAGTTTCATATATTTTTAATAACCATAATTAAGTACTATTAACAAAATTTAGACGGGACAAGAAAAATCCATGTATTGTTGATAATATCTTTGAATCAACTTTTGATATGTATAATTTGTCACTGCTTCTAAACACAATTTATGACAGTACCATATTGTTGATAAGCAATGTAACAAATATATAATTTCTTTATAAAAAGTTAGAATTTTGTATACAGAACTATAATAGAGAAAGATTATTGACGATTGTGTTGAATTGTTTTTTGTGACTGATGGATGTAGAAATTTTTTAAATTTTTACTCTGTATGTTAACTCATTTACCTGATGTAATGAAATACTTCCATGTAATTATATTAAATCGTTACACGACAAAAAAAAACCCCCGGGAGTATATAACGAAATTAATGTAGCTAGTTATTTAAAATGAGTCCACTTGGATCTTCCCACTTCCCAGGACCATATTGAATTTTTTCTTCTTTGACAAAAAAAATATTTGACAAAAAAATTGAGTTTTTCTAACCAGAGGGACCATAATACAAGTCTTTGTAACATATTTTCTTCTAGCAATATGGTATGTATGGTTTAACACCATCTCCCTCGTGGTCGTGGTACATTTCGTGTTTACATTTTTGTTTTTTTCTTCCTATATGGATAATCAATGTTCATTGCTAAATGGACCAATCTTCTCCCAATCGATTAATATAATAAATATTAGTTGACTTTTAAAGCTGTGAGGATTATTCAAATGAGATATTTTAAAATTCTGCAACTATGTCGGAATTTCATTATTAAGAGGGGGTTCATTCAACAACAAGTCTAACGAATGTATTATAAGATGAATTAAATATTAGTTGACTTTAAGATTCTGTTGTTTCGTTTATTATCTAACTCTATGAATATATATACACACCAAAAAAAAAACTATATGAATATATATGCATACTGACTGATACATGAATCAATGAATACTATTTAGAGTAAAAACTACAACGTTGTGGGGATTAGGTGCGATATCTGTTTCAAAAATTCATTTGCAGCATGGATCATGATTCACAAGTCATAATGTCATATACACCAAACTACATATTTAGTCATATCTTTTGCGAATAAGTTTTGTTAACACTATTTATGAGAAATATTTTAGCATTCTTGACTTAAAAATTTAAAGCAATACTGATAATAATGACGACAACGTAGAACTAAAATTCTATGTAAGCTAAGAGACTAGGGTGTATGAATGTATGATCCTTCACGCCTAAGCAGATAAAGAGAAAACTAATTTGAAGATTAGCCTCATAATAATAGTAAGACGTCGGTGCTCTGAAAGAGACAATATCCATTAGAAAATAACCGTTCAGCTCTCAGAAACTCTAACTAAGATATTAAGAACGTACGTGTCATGTAATTTAATTATGTTGGTAGTTTCAGATCAAGAAAGGATCCTCCACAAAGAGGAATTTTGGACTCTAATATTGACTGAGATCAAAGAAGCTAGGCCTTTTTATTTTATTTTAGGCACAAAGCTAGGCATCTAAATAAAAAGATAGCTATATGGATAAAGGAAATTAGGAAAACTATAGGTGATTTATTGTCCATTCATGCATTACAAAGCAAATATGTTCGGAGAAACTTTTAATTCCTAACCGATAATTAAGTATAATCTCGTATCGTTTGTCGGTTCTCTGTAGCCAACCAAACGATAGAAAATTGTTTCGGAATGCTTTATGTGGTGACTAATCAAGAGTTGTTACTTTTTATTTTCCTCCTATGACTTGCATAATACATATACAACAAGAAAAGAAACGTAACCAATTTGACTTTCTAGATATGGAAAGTCCATTTTTTTTCCACACATGTCCAACTTTTAGTTATGGGCATAATCAAATGGACTTTTACTGACCTTGCGTTAAATCAGATTAGGAATATCTAATATTAATTTATAGCTTATGGACGGTCTCCAACTGATGAACTCTTTACGTAACTCCTGTAAGTTACTACAATAACATAAAGTTTACATATATGTAAATAGCATATGCAGTGTCACGTGATAGAGAAAAAAATACCGATATGCGCGGGACGTATGGTATACGAAGAATGTGCATGTGGCACATTAGTTTGATCAAAGTCATAAAAAAATTGTTTTTCTAATATAAAACTAATAGAATCGGATTAGTGAAGTAAACAAATGTTTCTAGAGCATCTCAAGGGTTGATCGAAGGGTGAAGAAAGGACGTGGCTCTTCATGAATGTTCATGCATTATCCTTTTTGGACGTCGACAATTTTTTGACATTCCAAACTTGATCTCGATTCTCTAACCAATAAGGCTGAATAAATACCTCTTTTTTGTTGAGATTTTAGTTTAATTCGGTTCATGTCCATCCACTCTTGTTAGTTACGGATGTTCGCCGACGATTATAAAACCGATGCATAATTAATTCTTGATCATTATTTATAATTTTCTAGCGCCGTAATAATATAACAGAAAATTCCTTGTGAAATGAAAATCGAAACTGGAATATTAAGCCACTACTCAATGTTTTTGCATAATACAGCTATAATTTCTTCATGGGGGAAATTGGATGAACGGCGGCTGGTCCAAATAATACTAAATCTATAAATAATTATTCTACCTGCTTAAGCTCAATGATATATATTCGTATCCTTTATCAAAAAAAAAAAAGATATATATTCATATTTCTCATTTGCACTAGTAACTCATGTGGGATTTCTTATAAATTTAGTTCTTTGGTACATGCAAATTACTTACGAAGATAATCGTCGAGCCAAAAAGAAATTGGATAATAAGGGAGCATAAAGCCGTGATAAATCGAAACTATAGTTGGTTACAAATGAAGAAACATTACTATTTAAACTAAAAATAATTTAAAATCATTAGTTGGTTGCCATAATGTGGGAATTAGAGAACCTCGTTGCTAGCCATTTGACCACAGTAGCTTTATATTTATAAATATATGTGCGCATAATGTATATATGTAAACAGCATGTGGATATAAGTCATGTACCATGCAAGAAAACTCTTCCATGGACTTGAAGTTAATCACCATCTTCCACCACGTCTCATTAAGTCTAACCACATGATTCCATTATTTTAAATCATCTTTATATAAATATATATATATATATATATAATCAAACCACGTTCTTATCTTTCTAGATTTGACAAAAAGTTCTATAATTTTGCGAAATATGAAATATGACTTCATATATAAAATGTAGCACGGTAACATCTTAAGTATAACGACTGAAATTACTGAAAATAAATGTTTTGCATCTTCTTCATATGATAAGGTAGGTATCCATTACTCCATTTGAATTGGATAAAAATGAAGTTCTGGCAAAAACAATTAAGAAAGGAAGCAATAATAACTTTGGTCCAGCTTTGGTTTAACTAAATTCCGGTTTACAGCTGAATATTATAAATAACGGGACCACAAATCCTTGGTATTTGAGTCGATTGGTTTCTGTCTCTTCATTCGAAGTTGGGCGGTACCTAGTTTCAAGTGTTTTAAATATACCAATCAAATATTGGAGGTTATTGAATTAATTATACTAAACCCAAATTTTAATAAAATACGAACCTGGGTTGCCACATTAAAAACCTTCGGTTGCGCCAGGTGCAATGGCCCTGTCACGTTATCAGATTACATTTAGTTATATTTATGGTTAATTTATTGATTACATTTTACAATGTTGTCTGAGACATTCGATCGAATTATATTTTCTCAAAGTTTAAACTGTAATGTTAGTTACTAAAATGTGTGTTCGCTACCAGAAACACAAACCGGTCAACAGCAACAACAAAACAACATTAATCGCTCATTTTTACACGTGTCGCTCAAGTTACAGTCAATTGTGAAAACTGAGATTATGAATGACAAGATTAGTTTTTATGTGTACCGTGTACGTATGTTTGTTTTTAAACAACACATAACTATGAAATTTTGTGGTGATTATTTTCTTGTTAACAATCGTCGACGTAGGCAAGAATCTTTTTCATTTGATTTCGTAATAATTGGTGAGGCAAATAGTTCGTATAATTATTACGATTTTCTTAATTAGTTTATTCAAAATCCATATTCTATAGCATATGACCACTTCGAGGATATTGGTATGACGCACACTATATCTTGAATCTTCTAGCCAATAACTCTCGATCGTTTTTACTTTGATAGTAAGTGCATCTCGAAACTTCATTTAGTTACTTAGGTTTTGTATCTTAAAATAAGAAAAAGCAATTATCGGACCAATTGTTTTACATTTGGCTGTTTCTCGGGCCGACGACTAAGAATCTTTGACTCTAACTCAACTAATATACTAATCTATGTTAATCTATAATTGATGTACAATACTCACTCAGGTTTGAGAAAATTAACCTTCAACAAATGGAATCTGATCATTAGCTCACATGTTCCGTCTCATATGATGATATGAACAACCCTAGCTACTCAAGTTCAAAAGATTTGTCTGATCAAACATTGATATGTTTGATAGCTGACTTCGGTCATCATAGCTGACTTATCTAACAAAGATATCAATTATAATCTTTAACAGTTCACTAGAGATCAAAACTTTCAGACCAATTAAGCTGTCAAATGTTTAAAAACGATCACCTCTTGAGGATATGCTCCTTCTACTTGACACATAATTCATAATATGTCAACCATAAAATTCGGAAACGTCGTATGTCAATCGGATTTATTATAAAAATATTGTTATGCTGTTGTAAGTTTTCTTGTCTTGACAAAATCAAAATCCCTTATTTGCTGAGTTTTGGTGCCTGTAATCTTTATTAAGATTTCCTGTCTTGAAACTCTTTCAACAAAAATATATAACGATGTTAGTAAATATCCATGTGTTTATTACGATCTAAAAAAAAATCCAAAATAGAGCGACAATATATTCGATATTGAAGTTTATGAGGTTTTGCTCCATTATTAATACCACTAATTGTATAGTGTCCATATATATATGCAATTTAGGTACAGTGTTAGTCAGGTCTGAGTAATGTATGGGAAGAGATGTCAGTTTCACAAGATCTTGGATATTTAGGGAGTTCTAATTAATTAATATGCCAATCATTTCCATATAAAATGAAATGTAACAAAATGGACTAATTAGTACTCCCTCCGTTTCAAATTAGTTGTCGTTTTGACAAAATGTATCTGCAAATATTTGGACGTATATGGACGTGTTTTGCATTGCATATACATCAAAATAATTGCAGATACATTTTTCCAAAACGACAACTAATTTGAAACGGAGGGAGTATTAGCATTATTTTCACCCATAGTCCATAGATTCTTCGAGATCTCTTATTCCTTTCTCTATGATTGTTTATTTATTTTCATATACTTCGAGGGTTTTCATGTGACACTTTATTTTGATTTCTCTTTCGGTTTTAGTTATTCTTGTTATTTGTTTGAATTACAATTATCCTATACTATTAAACAACAAAGGAACAAAATAATATTCTTATCTTAATTCTGTAATAATTGCATAAAGTTTCTCATTATCTATCTATGTTTATTATCAACTAGACATTTCTCCCATTTGTATTCATATTATCATAATTTTTACAATTGTCATTAAAATTCGCAGAACAAACAAACATCGTGATTTTGCAACACCTTATGATTATAAACACTTATGAATAGGAAAATCAATCAAAATCAATCAAAATATTTTTCCGAAGATGATTCCAAGAAACTTGCTTAATGCGGGCCTAATGAATAGATAGTGGCTAATTGCTATAAGTATAAAGCAAAGTAGCAAACGTATACAGATAATTGATTGGTTAAATAAGTAAAAAGAAACACATCAAACAATAAACAATTACATCAAAAAGAGTCCTTTTATCATTGAAAAAATCAGTTGTTAAATCAGAAAAGCTGTTATAATCTCGGGAATGGCTCCCTTTACAATCATGCTCTGAGCGTAATCCTAAATTTATTTTCTTGCATTTGGTAATTAAATACACAATTGTTTTTAAAATAGAAGTGTATTTTGAAGCAGTGCAAATATTCTTTTTCTTTAATATTGTTGACCAGAAGCAGTTTGGAAAGATAAAATACAGATTGATACATTCAAACTCCACCAAGAAACTACAAAATCACAATGATCAAAATGTAAATAATATGGATCGATATTGTAGATTAATTATGATTGGCTACTTGCCTTTGTTTTTTGGGGGGATTAAAATGAGAAATTTAATTTAATAGCACTCCTTGTTACGGGACTCATGTGATGGTGTCAAATCCATTGCTCAACCACATTTGTATAGGATTATGCCAGCAACAGTTGGTTGAGATGATCCGATGGCGGATAGCTTTCTTTTCAAAACAGGGTTTCTTCAAATATTATCAGTGAACTGTGTTTCTTTTAGAATTGATTATAGAATTAATAAGGAAAATTTGGTTATAGTCCTCTTAGTTTATGTAGTCATGATTTTGAGTTTTGGTTATGAATTGTATGATTGTAAATACTGTATAAGTCTAAACCACACCTTTGGTATTAAAGACAACTTCACAAGCCAAAAGAAGAGTGTTCTTGAATAGCTTAATACGTACCAACCGTAAAGGTTATACCATAATATAGTAATACTTTGAGATAGAAGTGCACCGCCATTTGTAGGGAAACGGTGAGCAATGTATATACTTTGTATGATGGTCATATAGATTTGATAATTAGAAATAGTTAAGTAGAATTAAAAACTTTCTGCGGCGAATGAGCTGCAAATTTCACTTTACGCCTAATTGTGATGAAACGATTCGTTTTCGTATCCCAATGATTTCATCTTTCTTCCTTTCTAGCTTCCTTTCTCCCTTACGCGTGACTAGCCATTTATATTTTTTCATATTTGTTTTTTTTTAAACGATAAAATCATAAAAATTGGCATAGAAAAGAAAAAGAGAGAGATATAGCTGGCCATATCTATGAAATAACGAAGTCATTACAAAAATCCAACGACAAAAACAAAAAAAAAACTTGTACAATAAAGGAATCGACATTCGTGAGAATTGATCCACCACTCTTTCGCTCTCTCTCTCTATCACATAAATAACTAAAGCTTTCTGAATATATGGTTTATATCGAATAGAACACGTTAATATTGTAATAATTATGATAAAGAGTTTGGTACATTTCGTTTATCGTGCTTAGAAACGAAAAAGTCATCTAAGTATAAGTGGTCGTGACTCATGCACGATGATATTACATTGATTCATACCTAATAAGCTTTTTCTTGTAACCCATATCCCAAAGTGCTTACAATTCTTTATGAAAAAGGTGAATGCATTTTTTTAATACCGTGAAGTACTATTTGAATCTTAGTCCTTTCGAACCAAAGATCAGGATGAGTTAACAAGGAGGATTCTCTTAGTACGAGATTTAAAATTCGATCCGACAACGATGAAAAAACACTGTTCTAAACGGTTGAAGCTTAAAAGAAAAGAGTGCATTATTTTTTCTACGCATGTGCATACACGTATACTTACACATACATATATTGCTGCGTGTGTATGAGTATGTACGTATGGAAATGCCAAACTCAAAGCTTCCAAAATGTTATGACATGAAAAGAAGAGAAAACTCCATGGAAACCAAGGTTCCATGCACATGGCTTTACATCTCTAATTTTAGGTTTCTTCTTCCCACAATCCCTTCTAGTGGGTTTTGGTGGGATCCTCTATAACTCTAATATAAATAAAGACTTTTTCTTTTGACAAACTCAAAAACTTAACTCGTAGCCACCAATACGAGTTGCTTTTTTTTATGTGTACTTTGAAAAATGCACTTTACAATTGTGATTCAAGTACCAATGAAGAGAAAAAAGATCATCTTATTGTAGCTGAGTTAGTCACCATCACTTGGCTACCATAGCCTAGCTAATTACAAAAAGCTAAAATCGTGTTATTCCTACTTTATTAAAGCTAATGAAGCATTCCTTAATCATATACCCATCACACATATTATTTCGATGGATTCTATTGCATAACTTTATTTTTAAATATGAAAAAAAACATACAAAAGTTTAGAGATGGTGACATTTCTTTAAGTTGAGAGTAGGAGTAGGCACGAGGTAAATTTCAGCATGTATAAAAATACTTACCATTTGTTGTATAGGTGAATACATACATAGACATTAAAAAAATGATTTCTCGTTAAAAATATCTCCAGTCTCATATTTTTATATTATAAGCAGAAAATATATGGGATAAGTTGATACAAATCACATTTTCCGTACCTATATCATTACGAATTGCAAAAAAAAAAAAAGTATCACTATTTATGTATGTTTTCAAATCATTTTAAAGACTGGATTTTTATATATTTAAGAGAAGAAAAAATGAAAAATGTGGAGATGGCGGGACCAAGAAAAATTAATAATAGTGGAGAAGCTTAAAGGAAAGGAATGGGTTTGATGTGGTTTTATTCATTTGGTTCCACACAATACACAGCTTGGCTCCTCATCCTCTACACGTGGCTTCCCATTCCACGTCAGCATCTTCTTCCCCACGTGGCTTCCTCTTGTAGGTCCCTCCAAGAATCAGTTCTATCGATGAGATCACGTATTGTCACCATCGTTGCTCCCTAATTCCATCACTCTTCCCTTTTACCACTTCGTATTACTGTCTTAATTACTGTAATTAAGTAATTAACAGTATAATAACACAAAAAATGGTCGGTTGAAAAATTCGTATTTCCCAATACCAAAATGTTACTTCGTCGTCAAGCATTACCACCGTTAATTACAAGTGCTCAACCGTCACACACCATTAGTCTTTTTAATATAAACAATTAACTATCATAATCAATACTCCAACTCTAAGCAATCATACTAACAAAGTCACAAATAGTCTGTTATTATTAATTAAACAAAAAATATCAGAAGCTCATGATTATTTGTATTATAAAAAATAAATTAAAAAATAAATATCGTCAGAGAAGAAAAATATTCAACGCCACATGGGATCTTCACTTCTATATAAAGCATCATAACCTCCAAACACTATCTTCATTCCAAATTCAAAACCATTCCCAAAAACCTCCATTGATTTTCTACAAAACCTTCAAAATCATTCTCTCACTAAACTCGTTGAGAAAATTTAAAAGAAGAACTTATAAAAAAAAATGGAGAATATGTTTCGTTTGATGGATCACGATCAAGAATTAACAAATAGCCGGTGCATTTGGGTCAACGGACCGGTCATCGTCGGAGCAGGACCATCGGGATTAGCGACGGCGGCTTGTCTCCGGGAACAAAACGTTCCTTTCGTTGTTCTCGAGAGAGCAGATTGTATTGCTTCTCTCTGGCAAAAACGTACTTACGACCGTCTCAAGCTTCACCTCCCAAAACAGTTTTGCCAACTACCGAAAATGCCCTTCCCGGAGAGCTTCCCGGAGTACCCGACGAAGCGACAGTTCATCGACTACCTCGAGTCTTACGCCACCAAGTTCGAGATCAACCCGAAGTTCAACGAGTGTGTGCAGACCGCTCGGTTCGACGAGACCAGTGGCTTGTGGCGAGTCAAGACCGTGTCGAACACTGAGTCGACTCGGTCTGAGGTCGAGTATATCTGCCGGTGGCTTGTGGTGGCTACGGGAGAAAATGCGGAGAGAGTGATGCCGGAGATTGAAGGGCTTTCAGAGTTTTCCGGCGAAGTTATTCACGCTTGCGATTACAAGTCCGGCGAGAAATTCGCCGGGAAAAAAGTGCTCGTTGTTGGTTGTGGAAACTCCGGCATGGAAGTTTCTCTTGATCTCGCTAATCATTTCGCTAAGCCTTCCCTGGTCGTTAGAAGCTCCGTAAGTCATAAAAATCCAAACTTTTCCATATAAAAATTCGAACTTTATTGATTAGAGTCTGATCAAAGTTACGATCTTTTGTTATCATCAGGTTCATGTTATGCCGAGAGAAGTAATGGGGAAATCAACGTTTGAGCTTGCCATGAAGATGCTAAAGTGGCTACCTTTATGGCTCGTAGACAAGTTGTTGTTGCTTTTGAGCTGGATCGTGCTCGGAAACATTGAGAAATACGGTTTGAAACGACCAGAGATGGGTCCGATGGAGCTAAAGAGCGTAAAAGGGAAAACGCCGGTGCTTGACATCGGAGCTATAGAGAAGATCCGATCAGGAAAGATCGATGTGGTTCCAGGGGTTAAAAGGTTTAACGGAAACAGAGTCGAACTCGTTAACGGAGAGCAACTCGACGTCGACTCGGTTGTTCTTGCTACTGGTTATCGCAGCAACGTCCCATATTGGCTACAGGTAAGAAAACAAGAATTTTTTTGAAATTTTTGATAACCGGGTTTGGTTTAATCAAACCGGATCGTTATATTTTTTTGAAGTGTGACTGATTTGGTTTTTGCGTTTGCGTTTGTATAGGAGAGTGAGTTCTTTGCAAAGAATGGTTTCCCGAAAACAGCGATTGGAAACAGCGGTTGGAAGGGAAGGACAGGATTGTATGCGGTTGGGTTTACGAGGAGAGGGCTCTCTGGTGCGTCGATGGACGCGGTTAAGATCGCACAAGACATAGGCTCTGTTTGGAAACTTGAAACAAAACAACCTACAAAACGCTCGACGGCTAGTCTTCGAAGATGTATCTCTCAACAGTTCTAATTTTAGGATGAAAGATTAGAGTTTTAGGACAGAGATAACATCAAAGAAGAAGAGCCCTCTCCTGAAGAAGACCCAAAGCGAAACCAAAGGGTGTTGTGTGTGTTTGTTTTTTTGTTACCTCCTCCACTTGTTGTTTTGGGCGTTTTGTGTAAACAGAGGATGATGTGGCCTTTTGTTTTCTATTTTGTTTTTGTTTTTACTTTTAACAGTTAACTTTTTTGGGGGGTTTCTTTCATTTTTTTGTACAAGTTTACTTTCTTACTCTATTTGCATAGTTAACATATATTGTATACAATTTTCTAATAGCTTTTTAAGCAAGAAAAGGTTTACCATCTTCCTATGCTACTCTGTTATGCTTTCTTACTTCTCACTCTTCAGAGAGTTTTATTGTACGCCATGTTCTTTTAATTTGGTACTGAACAAACTCCTTATTTGGTGTCATTTGAATGAATGATTTTGATAAAGAATTTGAATGAATGATATTAAGAATCATGCATGAGGTCGCAAGTTCGAATCTCGCTACACATGATTCTCTGAAGTTGTTGAAATAAAAACAAAAGTGTTTCTTTCGTTGAATTAGGTGCATGCCGACTGATAAAATTGAGATACATTTTTTTTTTATTGTTAATATATAGCATGCAAAACTACAAAATAACTACAACATACAAATAAATGACATAAATTAGTTTTTTTTACAGTTTCAGAATATTGTGGTGCACGAAATTTTTGTTTTAAAGAGTTAAATATGTCAAGAGTTAAGTGAAGAGAATATGTCAATGGTTTAGATTTTAAGAAATTTTAACTTTGACCCGGGTAAATCGGATAAAATAATTTTAAGTTATACTGTAGTTAGGTTTATAGGGTTCTTTCATTCCAATTTGGTTTGCTATTCGTACACTAATTAATATGGATGGACCAAAATTTATTACAAGTTAGGAATGAACACGCTTGATCGTTTTTTTTTTCTTTTTCTCACACGATTTATAATTGTTTTCCAATTTTAAATATACCAAAATGCACAACTTCACGTAAAGCCAGACCCAAAATGCCAATATTTTTATTTTTATTTTTATTTTTTGTTAAAGAAAATGCCAACAGATTTTTAAAGGTTATTTTATTACATCCTAAACACTTGATTAACTTGGTAAGGGTTTTTGTTCTGTGTTTGTTGTTAAAGAAAGTCAACAGTTCAGTTCATATAAGCAGATCTCTTAATTAGGAAGAACCAAATTAAAACTAATTAATAAGAACATTGTATCTAAGTCCTTATCAACCAAAAGAAGAAACACTGTAACTAAGTTTGTGTGAAAAGAAATTATTAAAATGATTCCCAAGTACATGTGATAACTAGCCAGCTAGGTGGTTTATGTGGGTTGGACTTTATTAATTAGGTGACTAAACCTAATTAACAGAAAGTATAATTAAGTCCCACTTTACAATGCGATTCAAGTCATTAACGAAATTATTAGTGTCATGGTTCATGCATAGACTTCCCGCTTTGCACGGAAACGAAAAATGTGCATTCTTTTAGATAGTTAAGGTTTCTTCATCCAAGTTTGGACTCATCCAAAATATTCTTTGACTATTATTATAAAACTTCTTTAGTTGCTAACCATATGCACTATATTGATACGAATTCCATCGTCGACTATTAGCAGAATTACTAAACTCAACTGTGACCACTTGTTAATTAGCCACAACCTTGTATAATCAATTTATTTGAGCTGGTGTATCTGATTCATATTAACTTGTATAAAAGTATACGAGCATTATCAAAAGTACCATTTATAGGAAGATTCTTTATACGACTATTCCAAACTAAAGATACATGGTTATATTTCTTTTGTAAACAATATGTTATCAAAATATTTAAAGAAGAAAACTCGTCTAAAATCAAAGAAACCCAATGTCAAAATAAGAAAGCTGGGAACTTGATAATAAGAAAATATATGTAGTGGAATTTCTTAGGAAAAAAACAAAAGAGAAAAGTGATAAATTTTGTGATGACATTAAAAACCCACATGTGTTGGGTCCAATGAAAAGATTTAAATCCATTAATTAAAGAGATCTTACAATGTCACATCAAAATTTAGATCGGCGATGTCCAATGTCAAAGGATAAAGCCAGCAGTTCAAAACCAATTTCGACCACAACATTTGTACATTTATTATTATTATTGATATGTAAATTTATAATAATTCAAATCTGTTTTATAATTTTCTTGCTGGTATATATGTTATCTTTTTCAGCCTACGAAAACATTATCTTTCTGTTATTAGAAATATATAAAAGGGAATTATTATCAGATTTCTATTTCAGTCCTTTAGATTTCTCTAGTGATTTTTTTTAATAATCGATGACTGATGAATGATCAAAACATGCAATTGATACACGTGCACGTTGAACAGAACTAAACATATATAATAAAAAAAATCAAATATTTTCGCGTTTTTATTAGTAGTTCAAATTTCATACTATACAATTTATCGAGCAAATTTAATTTGATTTAAAAAAAAACTAATACAAATTATTGATAGATTGTACAAACGTATTGAGTCATACACACTAGGTTCTCTTTTAGTAGGCGTCAATTGTCTTTTATTGGCGATAAATCAATAAAATAAATAAGATATATAACATGGGCTAGCTCTACAAATAGTAAATTTTACGTTCCACCAAAATACTTGAATTGGATATGCCTAGAATATCTTGGAAGTAGAAATTCTGATGATTGTGACTACAAAAACGTTCATATATAGAGCGCACGCACACCGTGTGAAGTCCATTTCAAAGGCCATGGAGGAGTGATCACCTAGCCTCATGTACCTTCAGTCCCTCACCTCATGTTACCTATTTAGAAACTACAAGCTAAGATTAAATTTGAGTGACCATTTCTATTTTTGCTTACTTCCTTGCGTTAGCCATACTTGCCACTTGTCACCTCACATTCACACATATTTCTTAATCAAATTTCATTACATTGGCAAAACCCTAGCTAGATAGGTACCATCTTAGGTTCTAGTTATATGTTTTGTTATGAAGACCTAGCCAGGGATCTATCACGTAGGTTGGTATGCGTCCATTTATAGTTACTGTATTTTTTACTTTTTTCGAAATTGCGTAATGAGATTTATATGACTTTGTTTTCAATTTGACCTACAGTATCTCGGCCGAGTCATTAACATGTACGTATATCTATATCGATCTACTTAGCTTAAGAAGTAAAACCAAAATCTGATTACACTTTATTCAACGTATATGAAAAAAAAAAAAACAAAAAAATTTAACACCGATTGGAAATTATCGGATACAGTCACAACTTGGGGTAATTGACAATTCTACTTTGGAGTAGTATATACAAGGCAGGTATATATGGGTCAAAATGAATTGGGATTTGTTTTAAAAATATCAGTGACAAAGAGTAAATGGTAACAACACATGGGAATGGTCACAAATTCTCCAATGGAGAAATCATTCATGTTCAAGGGCCCATATTGTCCATCATACACATTACCAAAGTCTGCAAAAACTAGGGTTTGTTCCTTTCACATGCCTATGTCTGTTAGATGAACTACCTCTCGTGAAAGAAAAATATTCTTCTACACTAGACACAAGAAAGAAGAAACCAACAAACACAATGTTTACCGCACACATTATTTACCAGACACAATGTTCTTCTTTTATATAACTTCCGACACGCAATATTATATAAGAGTAGAAACTACTTCTCCAACAAGTAACAGTACAAGTTTATAGGTTTTTTTTCTTGTAAACTGTTATTTTGTTGATAATATTTTCTTACAAGGGTACGTATATAGTTTCTGAAATTTTAGTTTTTCTTTTGTAACAACCACACATTCATTACAATTCGAGTCCTGGTTGCCAAATTCAAATTTAGCTCTTTACTCCAAACAAGTAATAAAAATGTATTGGGGTTTAATCATTGAGATGGGTAAATTTTTGGATGGAACATTATTGTATTCTAATTTGTACCCATGCCTCTATATCACTTTTTATGTACCTGCAACCCCACACACTCACCATATAAGTGATAGGTTTTTGTATAAGCAAACACAAACCATATGTTCAGTACATTATTTCTGAATGGATCATTAGTGTAGTCGTGTAGATGAATTTGGATAGATAGAACGTTGGAAAAATTCCCACATACAGTGTATATAAATACCCAACACACTTGAACCGGATATGAATAGATATTAATTCGTTATACAGATTAGATACATACATATGCATATCTGAATTTTCTATGATTTGGGCCAATCTTATATATAAATACGTATGTACATGGATGGATACGGACAATACAAGGAAATTCGAATAAGTGAGGGTACTTTGGCTCAGTTTTATAATACAATTGTTTATATGATTAAAGGGGGTTTATTGTGTGTGTGTGCGCATTTAAATAATGTTTAATATATCGTGTACATATAAAATGTGCTCATATATATATGTATAGTGTATGTCAGTGCAACAAAGATTTGGGCTATAAATGAATGAAGAAAATGTTGGTGGCATATTGACAAAGACAAATTGAGAAACAATAATGAAATAATTCGAACCCATGACGTTACAACTAGTCAAAAGTCCCCACATGATCTTATCAAGGTAGGTCCATAGATGAGTTGTTTATAAAATCACAAGTCTCTTAACGATTTTTGTTATAGCCACCATATATAAAACGACAAAATTGGTAAGAAAGAATATTGATATGCCTTCAGTTTGAAAATTCTAAAAGAAGTGTGCGGTTAAAATTTAGGACGACAAAATTTCTATCGTTCGCAAAAAGTACTGTTGTATGTTGAACTCTTCTAAAGCCTATTAGGGCCCAAACTTGGAAAAGCCTGTTAATAAAGCCCGTTAGCCTGTTAATAAAGCCCGTTAAGTACAAGAGTAAATCCCGCAGAATAAAAATTTCAGATTTATTTTGTTGGTCAGAAATTTTCAGCTTTGAAATCAAAAAAGGGGAAAAAGAGGACAAATCACGAGAGAACAAGTACCACGCAAAGGAGCTCCAAGAATCTGTCGAGCTTTTGAGAATCTTAAGGGTCAGAAAATCGCCATGGCAGTCACAGCATTCAGCCCATTGAAACTTGCATCGTCTTCTCTAGATCCGATTCCTTCGATCTCGTCTTCTTCTTCTTCTTATTCATTCTCTCTGATTAAGAGCGGCATTAGAAACTCCGTCGGATCTCCTTTGAAGAGATGTCTAAAGCAGACATGTTCTGTTCGAGCCATGTGTTCTTCTTCTTCTTCTCCTTCCTCTTCGGCTGCTTCGTCTTCTTCTTCCTTCGGATCGAGAATGGAGGAGAGCATTAAGAGAACGGTGACTGAGAACCTTGTCGTTGTTTACTCCAAAACTTGGTGCTCGTAAGTTTCATTTTTCCGATGGGTTTTTTCAATATCCTTGTAAAGTTTACTAATTTGTGTTATGGGTTTTGTTCTTCTTCGGATCTTAGTGTTTTCTGCTGACCTTTCTTAACACAAGTTATGACTCTCGTTTGATTAATTCTTAAACATAGACTTGATGACAATGTCTTGGTGTTTGGTGTTTATTGAAGGTACTGTACTGAAGTGAAGACATTGTTTAAGAGACTTGGAGTTGAGCCACTGGTGATTGAATTGGATGAACTTGGTAATGTTTACATTTGCTCAACATTTATATTTTCTGTTTTTTTCATAGATTGGTCAGCTTTGCTTGATTAATTGATTTGATTATATGATCATATTAAACTCGTAGTTTATGTTTATGACATGGCTTTATATAGTTGACGAAGGAATATGCTTGTTAGTTGTTTACAAGTAACTTTTGAATTTGGTTGCATATGCTCAATTTTAATCCAGTTTATTTAGACTGGTTGAAACTTGAAACGAATCAAAAAAAACTTGTTCGACTTTCCAATTGGTTTAGTTTTCCAGATTCGAATTAGTTCATATGTTAGAGTTTGGGTCAGAAACTTACATTTTTGGTGCTTCTTTGTCTGCCTTTGGTATTTGTAGTAATCTGTTTTTGTTTCTTGTAGAATTACTAGTCTTTTCATGTCTTCGTTGTCAAAACGTTGGGTGATCCGGATTCTATATACTGAATTTTTGAATCGCATGGCTCATTTTCAGGTCCACAAGGGCCACAGCTGCAGAAGGTACTGGAAAGACTTACTAAGCAACACACTGTTCCTAATGTTTTCGTCGGTAAGTAAATTTAACTCTGTTTGCGCCAATCATATCTTCATTGAATTGAATGCTTTGATTGCAAACTCATGAGCATATACATCACAAGCTCTTTTTCCATTATATCCTGCTTCGAAAGATTAAACCTTTAGATGCCCCCAAAGAATTGAGCAATACATTTTCGGTTAATGACAACACATAACTGTGTCTTATCTTTTTTGTCCTAATGACCAGGAGGCAAGCACATTGGTGGCTGCACAGGTACTTTCTTTGTGGATTTTGTACACAGTCAATGAGACTACTATCTCTTACTCTTTGGTCTTTACGAATCACCTGTGTTTTGTACAATTTTGGATATTTCTCACTTGAACTCTCTGCATTATCTTTGTGTTGTTGTACTACAGATACAGTGAAGCTGAACAGGAAAGGAGAATTGGAACCGATGTTAGCTGAAGCCAAGGGTAAAACTGGTGAGACTTGATGGAAACTGGTTTGGAGATTTTGCATATAGAGCTTGCAAGACTTGTAACTACTTTCTCTCTTTTGTAAACATTGAACCTCATTTTTCTTTTTGTCAACACATTGAAATAAGAAAATTAATTAAATTAAATCTGTCGTTGATCTCTGTAAATTACCACACATACACACACACGCACACAAAACCAGATTGTAAAGTTTCATATCAATTTTATCTTAAAAGGTATAAAAGTTGACCTAATATTTTTAAGAAAATCCCAAAAAGAGACATTAAATCTGAGAAGCGTGGCAAGTTTATGATCACAGGCTGATAGAAAGAGTTAAAAAAAAAAAAATGTGATCCAAAATGAGAGGAGAGTCTTTCATCTTATGAACAGAGGAAGTTGCAGAGAATCTAGAGAGACCAATGGCTACTCTGGTCTCATCTCAGGCATATATCTACCATTTTCACTTTAGTAAACGAGCTCTAAGTCAGGCTAAAGAGCCATACTCTCGTAGACTTTCCCTTCATAATAATCAAAGAGAAAGACTTGACTTTTTTCCTAAAAACACTAGATTTTTGCCTCTGACGGTAACTATAAAGCAACAACCTTTGTCTTTCAACACTGTGTGTTTCGCTGCAGACGAACCCTCCGAAATCAGGTAATCTGTTTCTTTCAGTTGGGCTTCCTCTTTGTATTTGATGAATAGTGGGTTTAGATTCGAAGTTGTTGCTGAATCAATGATGAAAGGTTGAAACTTTGCTTGTGTAATGATGACACAGTTTAGCTTATCTCTGTTTATGATTCTTTCAGTGCTGATGCCAGAATCCGAAGTGAGGTTCTGTCTCCATTCAGATCAGTCAGAATGTTCTTCTACCTGGCCTTCATAGCGAGCGCTTCACTAGGAGGACTAATAGCAACGTCAAGGCTCATCGGCGCTCTAGCGAATCCGGCAAGATCAGGCGAAGTTCTCGAGATCGTAAAAGGTCTAGGCATTGACGTTGGTGCGGCTTCTCTGTTCGCGTTCCTCTACTTCCGCGAAAACAAGACCAAGAACGCGCAAATGGCTAGGCTTTCGAGGGAAGAGAATCTCGGGAAACTCAGAATGAGAGTGGAAGAGAACAACAAGGTTATATCGGTTGGTGATCTGAGAGGGATCGCTAGGCTTGTGATCTGCGCTGGTCCAGCGGATTATATTGAGGAAGCGTTCAAGAGAAGTAGAGAGTTTACGCAGGGGCTTGTTGAGAGAGGTGTGGTTGTTGTGGCTTATGCTACGGATGGGAGGTCTCCGGTTTTGGAGTTCGATGAGAGTGGTGATAATGCGGATGAAGAGATGAGCCAGAGAAGGAGGAGGTTGTGGCGTGTGGCTCCAGTTTTTGTCTCGGAATGGGAAAAGTAAGTAAGAATTTTTTGATTGTAGAGTGTAAAACAGAGTTAAAATCTTGAGCTCTGTGTTTTCAATGAACAGGTGGTTGGATGAGCAGAAGAAGCTGGCTAATGTTTCCTCAGACTCTCCAGTGTAAGTTGTGTTCTTTGCATTTGGTTTGAAACCGGTTTAAGACTGAATCTTGCATCGGTTCTTGAGCTGATTATGAGTGGTTTTGTGATCCGTGATGCGTAATTGTTGGTTTTTAGGTATTTGTCTCTGCGTTTGGACGGGCGTGTAAGAGGAAGTGGAGTGGGTTATCCTCCATGGCAAGCCTTTGTTGCACAGCTTCCTCCGGTTAAAGGAATGTGGACCGGTCTTCTTGATGGTATGGATGGTAGAGTGTAGATACTCTCATATTTAGGGACATAACTACAAGTTTTCTTTTTGTCTTTATTAAAAAGGAAATGTATAGTTGTGACAAAGATTTTTATTACAAAATCATTAGTTTCACTTCCGCGGTAATTGTGTTTGGGAAATACGATTTTTGCAATCAAACTGGAGCTGAGGCAGACTGGACTGAGTGCTTTACGTAGTTACCAAGCAACATTATACCGGTTTTAAAATGGTTTGAAATAGCAATAATTCAGAAAACCGACTCATTCAGAGGGCGATAAATAATTTGATGAGCTTTTTAGGTACATACGGTTCGAGTCAAGTTACAAACAGAAAGACCGGTATAGGGATTAAACCAAATACACACATAGTTTCTCTCAAATTTAAGATGCAACTTCTTCGACTTCGTCCAATGCATAGTTGTTGGTGGATATGTTGGCGTAATTCACTTTAGCGAACCGGACAACAACTGGATACCGGGTCTTTGGGTCCTGCACATTTGAAAATTGAAACCCGGGTAAGAGAATTTACACAAACCCGCATGGTGAAACATACAGTGTATATATATGATCGTTAATTGGAGATTAAATGCGTTACCTGATCAACGGCCACAACTGATCCAACGTTCTTGAACCAGTAGGATTCTCTCCTTAGAATCTTGACCTACAAACAACCCCAGCAATTTGTATAAATATCGAATGTAACTTCCAAATAATCAAAAACACTCAAATTGCATTATCATCTCTCATTAGTAGTAACAAATCGAATGACGAGAGTTTGATAGAGAAGACACATTGAAAATGAGATGGAACCTAAAGTAATAGATCGTCATAACCTCATTTGTGAAACCGAAACTATTTTGTCGTTATAATTGCAGTTTTTTTTTAACTGGCCTTCACTATAATTACAGTTTGCACAAGCATAACTGTGTAATTTCATTTTGTTATTTTACCAATTAAAATCAAAGCAACTCAAATGAAATTCGTTATTAGACATACTAATCCATCGATCGACATGTAAATTTGGGGTATGCATGCGTATATTAGTAAATACAAGATGGTTTTAGTTAGCTGACCTTGGACCCTCTCTTGGGGCCAATCGGAGGCGGCTTGGGTTTGGTAGCAGTAGCTGCGACCGGAGCAGCGGCGGTTGCTGGAGGAGCTTCCGATGAAGATGTCGCGGGAGCTGGCTCTTCCGCTGCCCTGACTACGAGCCTAGAACCGGCGCTTCTCATCGGCAAGAAAGACACGGAGTTCCTAGACGACGAAGTGCCGCCGGTCGCCGGCACGTTGGCCGTCAAAACAAACACCGAAGATGCTGACGTAAACGCCATCTTTAGTTTTCTTTTTCTTCTTCTTCTTCTTCTTGTTGTTGTTCTTCCGATACGAAATGGTTGATCTTGATTGTTTTGTTGGTTGTATAATATTGTTCGAAAGGCTAAGAAAAGAGGAAGTGTAGAAGATGTTTTGGGTTAAACGAATCGTTTCCCTCCACTTGAGAACTGCCACGTGTACATGACATATCTGTTCTTAAGGATAATGCTGATGTGGCATTTTGATACTCTCTTTCTTCATATTTTGTTTGTTTCCTCCGTTCATGGAATGAAAAATAAAAACGAATTATGTGGGGGAAAAAATGTTATATCAAGTGATTCCTAGCAACTTAGGAAAAAAAGGAAAAACAAAACTATGTGATTTATTCCACAGGCATTCTTGCTGTAACTAACTGTATGTAATTGATCAACCATTATCAGGATGCGGGATATCCAATTATCCATAGTCTTTTCAAAGTTATTTTAAAAAAATAAAATAATAACCAAAATATTAGTCTTGTAACAGTGTGTAATTGATCGTTGATATAAAGATTTTTTTTTTTCTTAAATGGAGAAATAGTGGTGGTTGGTTCTTTGATGATTAAGACTACATTCAATTGCTTATGCTTATTTCAACATCACTTTGACACTCTACAATATTTTGATCGATATTCATAGTTATGATTTCACTCTTAATGGGATGTCTTTGTGAACAATAAACAAAGTTACATGTTATAAACTTAGCCACTGAAAATCCCACCATCACTCCAATCTCACCATCACAAACTTAGCCACTAAACAAAGGTAAATCTAGCAGGTTGCTGCAAAGTTGCTCCCTTCCGTGAGTCCGTGACACTGACACTCCAAAGTTTGTTCATTGCATACGCTCCAACAAATCGGCATCAACCGCCATGTCAAAACGCTCCTAGAGCGCTTGCTTAAAACTAGTGTGTACACTTTATATTCTTGTATCAACATTAATAGACTATACACGACATATATAGACGAAGCAAGTAATGCATTAAACAGACATCTCTCTCTTTTCATGTAACTGATTTCTCAAGTCTCACGAACCCCGTTTTATTTTATTATATATTATATATATTGTCCACATTGTTTAGTTCATGCATACACCAACTTGTAAGACCACTACATGTGAACATGTCGATATACGAAACAAGTTACACAGCTACCAAAAGAACAACTTAAACGCGCGCATACAAATATCGTGTGATAAAATTGAAATATCTGTAAGTTATGAACTGTATTGGTATTATAGTATTTGGTGTTTATTGTAATGAGTGTAGTTCTCACATGAAGCGGAACACTTCTTGTCTTATTTGTCTCCATAAACTAATTATTTAGTGCCATCAAATGGCCATGCTGTTCCTTTCCTCTTTGATTCTTTCAAGATTTTGTGTTTTAATGGTTTAAAAAAAATTCTCTAGTTTATTTTTGGAAAAACGTAGTATCTGAGTGATGTATTATGTATATAGTTAAGTTGATAATAATCTTAAAACATAGATACTTCAATTTTTCAGGTCTGGCCAGCTAATAGGAGTCAGACAAGTACGCCCAATTAGTTATAAACCGACTAGTTAGATCGATGGAACAAAACAAGTAACCAACAAATTTATAAAAATAAAATTTATGCTTAAGCTTGACAATAGAGAGATATCAATGAGCAACTAGTGAGTTTATCTAACTCATGTATGTAACTCATATTTCTTTTCCCTCACAGAGCCACGTCATCTGAAACCTTATGCTATAAACCAAATTAACGAATGATTAAACAAAAATCTGGTTTTAGTGAGACTAGAAGTCTATAACTCTACACGAAGAAGAGGAAATATGATAATGAAAGTGTGGACTTAAGCACGTGGGATGCTACGGGTTGTCTGTGATTTGCTAAAGGGTCTCAGGACCTCAAAAGTAAGTTTTAATCATAAGATAATAAATAAGTTGCACAACAAATCTTAAGGAAAAGACATTTGCTTGTCAAAACCATCTTTAGTACAGGTCAACTAAACTCTTTATTAATGTAGCAATTCCAAAATATGTATACTGTTTTCTTTTCTTGTCGAATTTCAAATATATTGGCCGTAAATGGTGATACAACTACAACTTGGCTAAAACACAAGGAAAGTATAACAAATTTTGTCAATGGAGGATCATTTGACTGGATTGGACAAAATTATAATTTTGTGGCTTAAAAAAGATCATCATTATGCGAAGTTTTCATTCTGTACTACTGTATTATCATCACTTAAAGCCATGCTTTGTTTATGGCTCTACGTTTTTGTTGCTCTTTTTTTTTGGTTATATATATATCATTAATTAAGATTAAATATGTATATATTCGCTGGTCCATTTCAGATTTTCTTTATTTGGTCCCATTTTTATTGAAGTATGTAAAACATGTAGAATCACGTGAACAAAAAACCAACCTAACGATAGTTGAAGCCATATATCGATTATTGTTAATTAGGCGCTTTGTCTCCTTTATGACTGCATACTTTACATGGCCTTACGCATGTTTTACAGATTATCATGATTTCGATCTCAAGTTCTCGGTTATAAAATGACATTAAAGAAAGACGCCTCTTAAAAACCAATATAGTAGACCAATATAGTAGACGAAACAATAAATTTGTATGGGAAAAACCGATATTCATCACCAATAGTAATTTGACAAGAAAGAAATGGAACATCATCATTCCACTGCCCATATATTATCTACTATAGTACTAATTGTGAAAGTAGCACAACAAGCAAAGGATTTGGTTGTTGGGCCACACCAAATTTTTATCAATGCATTCATTGTGAATGTCAAACTGTGACGAACAATCCATGCAATCAAAAATAGATATAAATTATCATAAGCTGATTTTGCTTTTAGACCTAATCACTCCAAGTTTAATCACATCTCTTTTTCACTCTTGTTAATTTCTTACACAATTTCTGCAAATAGTTATGATGTTTCAAACGTAATTTTCCACCATTAAAAAGTACTAATGATCACTATTTTTCAGCCACTTCTAAACAAAATCATGTTGACTTAAATGAACCAAATTCGTTTTCAGATTGTCAATATGTTTGACTATATTGCTTGCTTACACTGATATTTTGTTTACCACCGAAAATAACCGAGGCTCAGAATTACATCTAGTTGATTTTTGACAAAAATTAATATGAATAATATTCTCTTTTTCTTTTAACTGAATGGTAATTTTCTTTTTTTAGTAACATGAATTATATTCAATTTCCCGATGTGGTAGTATTATATTTTACCCAGGATATGAATTGTTATTTTGTTTCATTATCTCAGTTCAATATTGTTGAATTTTAGCTACTGTAATAACATAACAGCATAACACCAACCAAAAGACATAAAGAGAAGATATTGCAATTTGTTTATTTTATTTTTAATAATTGGGGAAGCAAACGAAGAAGAGAACACAAAAGAGCAAGAGAGTCCAGAGAAGCATTTTCTTCTTTCCTCTCTCCTTCTCTCTCTCTCTCTTCATATGTTTAAGTCTGTACGTGAGATTCCGTAGTTAGCTCCAATTTCTTTAAATCCCTTTCGCGTCCGACGTCATTCCCCACTCGGTGAGCGCGTGAGATTCCCGAGTAGAGAGACAGATTTGGCTACTTCATCGCCGGCGGCATCTTCTCCGGCGGAGTTTCCGATGTATCTATCTACCTAGCTAGCTCCTAACCCTTAACTTTCAGGTCTCTCTCTCTCTCTCTCTCTCTCGCTCTCTCCCCGAGAGTAAAGCGAAAAATGTCAGAGTCATTAGCTCTGATCTCACTTTCCGATGCTCTTTCTTTTCCAATTTTCTCGTTTCGATTTCTTGTTTGCTTTTCTCTGTCCTTACTTGATATAGATTCTGAATCTTTATCCTCTCTCTATCTCTCTGCACCGATTAGCAGATTAGCTTCCTTTTTTTATTTTCGCTTCTTGTCTTGCAGCGGAAATTTACAATTACTTCCAATTCTGATTGAAAAAAAAACTGAATTGATTTACTCTTCTGTTTGTCGATTTGCTTTGTTGTAATTAAAGTTGTAGCATTTATTACCGATGTCACTTCATTTTTGGGAGGGCCAAATTTGAGTGTATATATAAAGGAAGCTCATTGATTGATACTAGAGAGTTCTATTTGATAAATGTAGATCCGGTGTGCCTGAGGATTTTGCTTGGATTGTTTACTGAAGAAGATCCGAGAGACACGTTTCAGTCTTATATTATAAAGGTAGAAAAATTGTAATTTTTCAGTAAGAGATTGTTAAGAGTACAAAAAGTGTCTGTCTTTTGATTGTGATAGGTCATGTGAAAAATGGCAATTGGTTCTTCTTTCCTTTTGTCAAGACACTATGAAGTGTCCCTGTGATACCAGAATCTTATTCTCCTTTTCTTTTCTCTTTTTGCTTACCGAATTCTTGTTTGGTTATGCTTGGATTGTTCTCTTCTTTGCTAACTAGATATTCTCTGTTCTTCTATACCTTTCTCACTTTTCCTGGATCTTTAGTATAAAGTTTTGCATCTTTCGTCTCCGTCTCTCTCTACAACTCCTAAATGATTGTTCCAACATTCTATTTCATTTTAAAGCATTCAGAGATGGAAAGTTTCTTCATTGGGAATCTTTGCTTGTTAGTTTCTTGTCACCTAAACTGAAGTCAATCTTGCATTTTCTCCTCCAAGAACCATTATAGTCTGTCATGCCAATTTTCTTCATAATCTGCTTCCAAGATAATATAACTAATAGCTGTGAAACTGCAGGGACCAAAATGAATGAACTCCGAGGCAGAAAGGTTCAAAAGATCGAAACTCCGGTTCCAGGATGCTTGGGAAGGATGGTGAACCTATTTGATCTAGGAACAGCTGTTAATGGGAACAAGTTGCTTACCGATAAACCACACCGTGATGGTAATTACTATATCCTTCTGTGACTGCTTTGTTCACTAAATAAAGGAGACTTTACCGGTGTGTTATTGACACGAGGTAGTTTGTTAGCAGGATCCTCTCTGTCAAGGAGCCGATCTGATGTGACTCGAACGCCAAGCCCCTCTCATAAAAGCCGTTTAGAATCTGAGTTGGTAAGTGTCCTTATTTGCACCGCTTGATGTTTGTTATTATGGTCACGGCATCTGATATCTCTTGCCTGGCATTGTGTGCACAGGTAATGCCTGATCTAAGGAGAAGTGCTTCTAGCAAAGTAAGTGGCACACCGATGAAGAAACTCATTGCTCGAGAGATGTCAAAAGAAGTCGAACCTAAACAGAGCCCAACTAACGTGGTTGCTAAGTTGATGGGTTTGGAAACATTTCCTCAGCTGCAGCTTGAGACTCCTCCACAGCAGCGAAGCAAATCCAGAAGCTATTCACACTCTTCACCGAATCAAGCAGTGGATAACGAGGTCCAAAAGTATGAAGAGCTCAGCAGAGAATTCAAAGATGTGTATGAAATGTGGCAGTCTCCTCAGAAGGTGAGTCGTTCAAGGGATAGCTCTCCTAGAAGAGGAAGATATGATGAGAGCACGACTGAGAAACTTGTTCGTCAGAAGTTTGCGGAAGCAAAACGCCTTGTAACGGATGAAAACCTTCACCAGTCCAAAGAGTTCCAAGATGCACTTGAGTTCTTAAGCTCCAACAAGGACTTGTTTGTTAAGTTTCTCCAGGAATCAAACTCATTCTCTCAGCATCTCTCCGACTTGCAGCATGCTCCTCCTCACTCAGAGGCGAAGCGCATCACGGTACTGAGACCTTCAAAGGCTGTTGAAACTGAGAAATATGTAGTTCAAGGGAGGAAGAACAAGCAGGTCAAGAAATTGGCTTCATCAAGTCAAGAAAGTGGATGGAGAAATGGTTACTCGTCATCTTATGTCAACCGAAGCGAGGAACATCCTGTACATCCAACTAGAATTGTAGTCTTGAAGCCTAGTCTAGGGAAGTCTCTTGACATAAAAGCTGTTTCATCATCTCCATCCTCACCGAGGGGTTTACATAGTGGAGCATATTTTGATGAGCTTGGAGACGTTGAGACTAAAGAAGTAGCCAAAGAAATTACTCGCCAAGTGCGTGAAAATCTGATGGGTCACCACAGGAATGAGACTCAGTGTTCTTCTGTGCTCTCCAATGGTTATAACGGAGATGACAGTTCGTTTAACAAGTCTGATAACGAAGATCCAGTGGGAAACCTTAGCGATTGTGAGATCATGTCACCACCTTCTAGGCATTCGTGGGACTGTCCAAACAGGTTTGAAAGTCCTTTCTCTCCTTCCTCTTTCAGCCGAGCTTCGTTTTCTCCAGAGTCATCTGTCTGCAGAGAGGCGAAAAAGCGTCTCTCTGAAAGATGGGCGTTGATGTCAGTAACCGGAAGCACTCAGCCGCAGCATAAACATGTACTAAGAACCTCAAGCACCTTAGGGGAAATGCTTGCACTCTCAGAGACTAAAGTGACAACTGAACCTTACGAAGAGAGCAACGAAGTAGCATTAGAGACAAGAGCGTCGACGTCATGCATAACCAGTGATGTGAGTCAAGTGGAAATGGCAAATGATTCTCTGAATATCCTTGCAAGGTCAAAATCAGTCCCTGTTGTTAGGCTCAACGGAGAACCATCTGCTTCAGGGACTTCCAATGCACAGGCTCCACGAGAGCTGACTGAGACAGGAAGCTTGAAATCGCCATGGAAAGTCTCAAACTTGTTCTTCTTCAAGAACAAGAAAGCAAGCAAGGAGAAAAGAGATCCATCTCAGCAAAGCAGTATATCTCAAACAGCAACGCCTTCTTCTTCTGTGACTCCTCCCGGGGAAGATTGTGTCCCTCCTGATGCATCACAACTGCAAAGTATAGTCTCTGAAGAGGTATCCATCCCACCAATTCTCTAACACCTTTTTTTCAACGTACTCAAGGAGCCATTCATGATTCTGAAACATTCAATGCTTTAATCAGAAGCCGTTTTTGATTCGTTTTGCAGGAGGAGCTGACTACACCAAAGCCCCTAGCGGCTGGGAATACAGGTGAAAACCAGGACCAGCCGAGTCCCATTTCGGTTTTGTTTCCGCCATTCGAAGAGGAAGGTGTCGCCACTCCAGAATGTTCTGGCTCATCCAAGCCATGGACGACGACTCAAGGTTAGTTCTCTGATTGCTTAGCTTTTTTTTCATATAGTTTTGTTCACTGACACTAATCCAAATGCTCTCCATTCTCAACAGGAGAGGAAACGTCTCTTAAATCTAACCTTATAGACAAATCACCACCAATAGGCTCAATCGCTCGGATCCTCTCATGGGAGGATGATGATAACTCTTGCACAGACAACATATCTAAACCAGAAGTGGGAGTCCATGAAGATGAAGATTGGTACTTCTTCATAGAAACGCTCTTGACAGCTGCTGGTTTCAGCAGAGGCTGCACCGTCTCTCTAATGTCACGGTGGAGCTTGCCAAACAGTCCTTTAGACCCTTCACTCAGAGACAAATACACCAATCTAGACATCAACAACAACGTCAAGGAGTTTATCCAAGAAGGCAAACGCAGACAACAAAGATCAACACGTAAGCTCATTTTCGACCGAATCGACTCCATCGTTTCGGAAACAACTAGCACGGGCAATGATGACTCTCCACGTTTCGACCTGGTGGAGCATGTTTGGTCTCAGCTAAAGGAATGGCTCTCAGATGAGCCTAGCAAGTGTGACTCAGTAGAGGAGATGGACGCGAATAGTTTTGCTGCAGAGAGTCTAGTGAAGGAAGAGATTGTGGGGAGGACATGGACTCGTAGCTTGCAAGTCGAAGTAGATGACTTTGGGATTGAAATTGAAAGCAGATTGTTGCAAGAGCTCGTAGAGGAAGCCATTATCGATCTTACACGATGAAATAAGAACAACAGCATAGTAATCACATTGAATAAAACTGTAAGATAGTGTAATTTTTGTCTCGATTTTTGTTGGTAACGATTGAGAGAGAATCCCAAATGTTATGTAGCAGAGCAATAATCAGATGTTCCCATTTTCACACACAACTCTCTTTACGGTTTTGTACAAACACTCCAAAACGAAAGCTACATTACGATGTGAACAGAGTATGGAAGAGAGAAAAAAGCATCAAACGATGATACATAGCTGTGTAATGTCTATGCACACTCTGAAAGTTACAACGACTGAAAAAATTGAGAGAGAGGAGGAACTAAACCAAAGTAACGATTCCGAACACAAGAACTCAAGTCTTTTGACTCAAACTGATGGATTCTGGCTCTGTCCGTTGACCAATCCATACTGTAGAAGAATATGGAGACAGAGAAAAAAAAAGAACTAAGTATAAAGCCAAATCAATCACAAGCTTAAATCAAATCACAAGCTTTTTTACCTTCTCTCTGATTCGGGACCTCCAGTTGTCAATATTGCTTGATGCAGAAGATGTCTGGTTTGCCTGCGGACCAAGAAGATTCTCCCGAGCTCTGCTCTCGAAATCATCTTCCTCGTCAAGCTCTGACTGACGTGGCGAAACCATAGCTCTCAGAACCAACGCCAGTAGCAATGACAGTAGCTGTGAAAACACCAGCTCGTGAGCAAACACAAAACAGCTCAAATGTAGAAAAGGGCAAGAAGTGAGATATTTTTTACCTGAACCGCAACCACAACAATGCCGACCCATTTGCAGATATCGATGTTTGCTTCGATGAAAGCTCGAAGGTTAGTGAGTTCTCCAGTTGGATCATACGGAAGATCCTAAAGTCAGAATATTGTAGACTGTTAAACACAACACACAAGATACAAGCTCCATAATGTAAGAAACAACACACTCACTTTTTCCCAATGACGGTCAATAGCTATGTATCCCACGAGAGCTGCTTCAAGTATGATTACAAGAGTTTTGAGAATGGAATACTAAGAAGACTTATCAAGGATCAAACAACCCAACACAAAAATAAAATTTCACAGAAGCAAATAAGTTAAAGGCCAGTTAGTATGTAAAAAGGATACGAAACACAAGCAGCAGCCACTGATAGCTTCAGCTGCTATGAAACCGATGAAAGTGACAATGCAAACCAAAATCCCAATCGCCATGAAACAGTAGATGAACCTGCATTGAATTTCATTTGAACATTCTCTCAACCATCAAAAATCATCGTCTAGCATTTAAAGCTTTGCCCTTTTTCATCTCTACTATAATGGATGTGAAGATCAGAGTCAAATCGAAATCAAAATCGACTAATCACAAACTAAGCTAGTCGAATTAAGTATTAACAAGATTAGAGATTGAATCGAGAACCCTAAAAATGGAAACTTTTAGTACCATGGAGCAGGAAGATCTAAGGAGCGGAGGCTGAAACCCGAATCGCCGCCAGACCCGACAACGAGACCCGACACGAGATTGATTGGATTCCTCAAGGAATCAGAAACACCACCGGTGATCTCAATTCCCGAGCTAGAGAAGGAATAAGAATCCGGCGACGAAGCCGCCGGAGGTTGCGACGGAGGAGGATCGACGGGTACGTGACGGTTGTATTGATCGAGCATCCAAATCGAGTAGATTATGATCGACACGCCGATGAAAGCTTGAATGAAATTGAGGATCTTGAGCACGGAAGCGAACGAGACATGGCAGCAATTGCGTCCCATTTTTTCTAACACACGATCGGAGAATTGATGCTCTGAAAAAATCAGAATAAATTGTTTGATCAACGATCTCGAAGAGAGACTATTAAGGGAATAATGATGATGATGATATCTGGCAAAATTGTTTTTTTTAAAAGCTGTTTTGACGGATAAAGACAGATTCTGAAGCTATGATAATGGTCGTGATGTTTGTTTGTCATAAAAATTTAATTATCATTATTGTCGGAATTTGATTATTGGAGTAATTGTTTATATACCAAAATTTGATATGCATCGGAATAGTAGGTGAAGGCGTGAAGCAAAGCAAAACAGAGCTACAATTGTAGTTAATGAGGCTGAGCAAACTAAATGGGCTATAGTAACTTGGCCCATTATTAAGTTCATTATGAAGAGACTTCCCTCTCTTGAGAAGTCCAAAAGGTCAAACCACATGGGGACCAAGGGGGTTAGTGTTAATGGTAAGAGGACCCTTCAAGTGATACGAAAGGAACAGCTTATAATGATGGCATTGGGATGATAATGGTGATGATAATGAAGACAGGAGTTAAGTTATGCATGTGAATATAGATGACCGAAAATAATAGGCAACCACTTATTATGACCAACCTACAACCTTTTTAGTTATTCCTCTTTCTCTCTAAATGGCATTCAATTTGGACCGCCTTTGCATTTTTCGATCTCGATAACATGTTTTTGCCATAAACCATATTCAGATATATGTCATTTTGTCATGTACTGTTGTTGTTGTTGTGGTTTCTTCTTTTCCCCTTTGTTACGTTTTGAATTGTTCCAAACCAAATGCGTGATTCGGTTATTACTATACGTGTGGTCCTAGTATTTAACCCGTATGCATGAATTAGATATTGAAATCGAAAATAGAGTTCAAGTTTTCTTTTAAATGTTTCTAAATAGAGATATGTTAATCATTTACAGAAATACGGTAATATCGGTTTCTATGGTTCGCACAAACATGCATATGCATTCGTTTATCTAAAATAAATTTGAGTGTGACATGAACGGAGAAAACCTATAGAGCTATTTGTATTAAGTATCAGTGGATCATACTAAATTTTGGAAAATCATGTACTCTACTAAAATGAGAAAGTTGTTCTATGAAATATGTAGTTAGCCCATAACTAAAAGTAATTAAAAAGTGGAATATATGATAGAAATATAAAAATTGACCTATTTTGTAAGGGCTATAGCGTAATATTTTTCTTCTTCTGTATTTGTGCTAAAAGTCTTATTTTAAAAAAAAAAAACAATTCAAGAGTAATGCATTATTAATTCCAGAATGCATGCTGGATTACAATTAAATCCGGAATACTTTTCTGAATAAATAAAAATTAATGAGTTTGCACACCTAATCTAGAAATTCTCTTATATATGTGTGTACATCCAGAAGAGCAACACAATCGAAAATTATAAACACAAGACAAGACAAGAAGAAAAAGAAAATGGAAAGGTCATCATCATCGCGTTCGTATACTTTAAAAGACATATGTGAAGAAAACAAAACATCTCTGTGGAAGATAAGGATGATCTTAAAAGAGAAAAGCGAGGGTTGGTTGGAATTCGATAATAACAACGATATTGAGAAATATATTTTGAAAAGTATGGGCGAGTCGTCAGTTAAAATAATTAAAAAAGACCCTATAGTAATCAAGGTCGACGATTACGATAACGGGAGCCAGTACGAGGTTATCTTCGGCTATTACGATAAATCTGATAAATACTACTCCTATTGGAAAAATATGGAGAATGAAGGAGATTGCTGTTGGAGATGAGATTGGATTCTTTTACGATCCCATTGCAAAGAACTTGTGTTTCTCTGTGTTGAAACAAGCAAAACCCTGATCATCACATGCATGCTTGTTTAATAGGCTTAATCATATAAAATGGTAAGATATCGTTTTAACTTTTATGAGAAATAAAAAATGTGTATGGATAATGTCAATGCATAGCATTTCTGTATACACACTATATAATTAATATACAAATGTGGCTGGATAGTTTTGATGCCAGCTAGTTATTCATTATTTTGGACCAATCTATGTT
This sequence comes from Microthlaspi erraticum, assembly GCA_902728155.2. Taxonomy (NCBI): domain Eukaryota; kingdom Viridiplantae; phylum Streptophyta; class Magnoliopsida; order Brassicales; family Brassicaceae; genus Microthlaspi; species Microthlaspi erraticum. The sequence goes on along the minus strand of CACVBM020001440.1, from coordinate 62,765 downwards.
CTTGGTTTGATTTGACTTCAGGTTATATCAATAGTAAAACTTCTCTAACCGATTGTACTTCATATTATTCTTCTCTCTTAGTTAGAACAGCATTTTTTTCTCGTTGATCGACCGACAACAACATGTAACATTTATTACATACACCAAAAAAAGTAAACCATATTAATACAATTTCCCGTTGTATATAATAAACGAAGAGACTTGCCACACAGAAAGTGAGAGTACTCTAATCTTCTTCTGCTTTCGCTTTACATCAACATGTCAACCGTTCTCTCGACATCAATATTTCTGTTTACCGCGTTTAGCGTAACGCTATTTGTAATGCCGCAAGAAACGAATGCGGCTAGAGCGTTCTACGTTTTCGGCGACTCACTCGTGGACAGTGGTAATAACAATTACTTAGTCACCACCGCTCGTGCCGATTCTCCGCCGTACGGTATCGATTATCCTACCGGTCGTCCAACTGGTCGTTTCTCCAACGGCTTGAACCTTCCTGACATCATCAGTACGGCGTCGTTTCCAAATCATTTAGTTATTTTGTTCTCTTTAATTAATCTTTTAGAGCTGATTTTGCTTTGGGGGTTTTAGGTGAACATATTGGATCAGAGCCTACGTTACCAATCCTTAGCCCTGAGCTCACCGGAGAGAAGCTACTGATCGGAGCTAATTTTGCCTCTGCCGGCATTGGAATTCTCAACGACACCGGCATTCAATTTGTAAGTCATCTAACAAACGTTTCCTATATCGAAATCGTTTCTTAATTTCGTTTCTACTAACCAATAAAGTTCGCGCCAAAAAAGAGACTCTGTCTGGCTAATTTTACTGGAAAAAAAATAACATTTTTAAAGATACAATAATAAGGAATAAGAAATGCCAATATAGGAACTACAAAAGGAAAAAAGAAGTTAGTTCACTTTCAGTTTTTAACTGAAAAATTGATTTAAGTAAATCATATCTTCTACCAGCTGACATTTTCTGAATCTTAAGACTCATTTAATCAGAAAAAAGATTCTGACTCAAGTCCTTGTCAATTTAAAATGAAAACTTAAGTTCAATTTTCATTTTAATTATGGAAGTCTGGACCCAAATCTAATGCATAATGCAGTTGAACATACTAAGGATCGGTAGGCAATTCGAGCTGTTCCAAGAGTATCAAAAGAGAGTGGATGAGATCATGGGTTCAGACAAAACACAACAGCTCGTAAACGGAGCTCTTGTCCTCATGACTCTCGGCGGCAACGATTTCGTCAACAACTACTTCTTGCCTTTCTCTTCTAGAGGCCGACAATCTTCTCTCGGCGAATTCAGCCAGCTTCTCATCTCCGAGTACAAGAAGATCCTCGCGGTATTATATCTTTCCTTGGGTTACACGCTAGGTTTAGGGCTTCACTGGTTCACTATCGCACATAAGCTCACTATGTGTTTGTTTTACTCTGTTTGGTAATACAGAGGCTGTACGAGTTGGGTGCAAGGAGGGTGATGGTGACAGGAACAGGACCATTAGGTTGCGTACCGTCCCAACTGGCCTCATCGGGGAGCGTGAATGGAGAATGTGCACCGGAGGCGCAAAAGGCTGCAGCGATCTTCAATCCGCTTTTGAATGAAATGCTTCAAGGACTTAACCGTGAGATTGGTTCTGATGTTTTCATTGGGGCTAATGCCTTTAACATGAATGCAGATTTTATCAACAATCCCCAAAGATTTGGTGAGTATATATACACTCCTTCAATAGTTTTAAAATTAGTAATTAATCTGCGGAATAGTAGGACAACATATTTAAAGGTTATGCGATATCGCAATATTATCACTAATCACATAATTTTATGATTTTATCCACCATTCTACACTGTATATAGTATAGATGTGTCATGGCTAATTTGATTAAAAAAATTATGGTAGGTTTCGTGACATCAAAGGTAGCGTGTTGCGGACAAGGAGCATACAATGGGCAAGGCGTTTGCACACCGTTGTCGAGCCTATGTCCTGACCGAAACGCCTATGCTTTTTGGGACCCTTTCCACCCGACCGAGAAAGCCACCCGACTCATCGTCCAACAGATCATGACTGGTTCGGTTGAGTACATGAACCCCATGAACCTTAGCACTATCATGGCTTTAGACTCTAGAATATAATCAAGAAAGCCAATATCTGTTTTCAAAATATATACGTGACACAGAATGTCATTTCCAATATGCAAGTGTACTTTCAGTATCTTTTTATTTGATTTTGACATTTTTCTGTATCGCCTTTAGAATGCTATTCATGATGCAGCATGTGTTGTTTTTTGTTTTTTTTTCTTTTGTTTTTTTTGTTTAAAGGGCTATCTTGAAGGCTTTTGAACCTTTTTTTTTTGGCTAGGTGGTATATTAAGTATCCCAAGATGAAATCGGAGAGTCGCTTGTCGAACCGTATCTAAATGTTAATTGATAATGCAGAAAAAGATTGGCATATGAAGAAGTTCTTGTTACTTAGGTTGATATAAAACATATCATTATACTTTATACATTTTCTTTGGATGTTGTTTACTTCCATGTGGTGCCATCAATGAGACAAAGTGGAAGAAAAAATTGATGAATAGAAACAAAAGAGCCAACATGGAGTGTGATAACATGCACAGAGACACTAGGGTCCTCAATTACCCAAATATGTCCTTATATATCATGGGTTCACTTCATACCAAAAAACTTTATAAACTTATTTTTTTCTTTCTGTTGATGTTTCTTAACAAAACACCGAAGCGGTCCTTTTTAAATTTTTGTCAGCTTGCTATCTTTTAAGACTCATGACCGCTTCTTGAATACACAGTACAGAGATATTCATCACTTCAGGGGGAAAGAGATATATAGAGAGCTCAAAATTCGGAGAGAAGCAGACAAACAGAGAAAAGATAATGAAAATCCTTAAGAGGAAAGAAACGAAATGAAACGAATCTGACCCCTACCATTATAAAAGTGCAGTTTCTGCATGTTTTTTTCTGCTCTTGGAGCTTTCTGTGTAAACAAGATAAAAACAGTGACGACACATGTTTGTTTTTCCCTCTTCCTTTCTAATGAAGTTAAAACAACTTACAATTTTATATTTTCTTATAAAAGGGCACAGTTCGCCCTATGTGTTTTTTGGCTTTTCGTAGATATTTTTTTAATGAACCTTTCGACAGCTAAAACAACCATGATAGTTGGTTTTTTTCTTTATTTTTCCTTCCTCAAGGCAAATTGCAGTGTGGCTTTTGGAGAAACCGTTGGGATCACAATCTATGAATGTTGGCGCAACCACGACTAATCAGGAGACCATCATCCAATTCTTTGCGTTAATATTTGGTTCAACGGTGACCAAATGTCACCTAAATAAACACACTTAGTGTACATGTCAACTTTATTATGTACTGAATGGCGCTGTTTGCTAATTCCAAAGGTAACATTACTAGTTTTATTTTACAAAACTACCAACAAAATGTTTTTAATGACCTAATTAAACACACAATGAATTATTTTCAAAAACTACCAACAAATTCTTTTTTTCCCAAAAATACCAAAAACACTAAACATGATTTTTAAGGATTTTTACTTTTAGAAAAAATGGGTTCTAGTTTAGTATTTTGAGTTTAGGATTTAGTTTTGAGGGTTTATGGTTTAATTTTGAGGATTTAGATCTAGTTTTGAGGGTTTAAGCTTCAGTTTTAGTTTTATTATATTTTTGGAAAAAAATAAAATGTTTTGGTATTTTTGGAAATTAATTAACTAGCAGGATAGTTTAATTTATGCGTCAAGCTTTTTTGTATCTAAATGTTACATTGATAGTCTTAGCAAATACAAACAAAAAAGAACTCGAGAAGACGCTGCAGAGCCAATATATCTAAATGTTTATTGATACTCCCTCCATTTTTTAAAGATAAATTTTCTAGTTTTTTCACACAGATTAAGAAAAAGTTGATTTTTGCATAGATTTCTGCAATAAAACAATTTTTTATAATTTTAAACCAATAAAAATCCAACAAATATAATCATTGTATCTTGAAAACTGAAAAAGTGCATCAAAAAGGTAAAAATTTTATCTTTGTGAAACAACACATAATGGCTAGAAAATTCATTAAAAAAAAAACGGAGGGAGTATATTTTAGCAAGAATGGCTTACGATCGAAGAAACCATTGTTTAGGTTGATGATTCTCACTATTCTTGACAGAATATTACTCCAGATTCCCTTTATAAAAAAAAAACAATATACTCTAGATTCCTCCATATTCTGTCATTTCTCTTGGATGGTTTTGTTTCTCAAACAGTTTTAAAAAAATAAAAACTAGTACTAGCTTGCTTGTTCGCATATGTACCCATCAAAGAGACCAAAGATGAGAAAAAGAATGGCTAAAGATAAAAGGCCCTACGTAGACATGATGACATCATTGGGAACACACAAAACGTCATGGCACGCACAGGGTCACTCCCTTCCGCGGGGGAGAGAGAATCAGACAAAAGAAAGAAACAAGATTCAATGAATCTGACCAAACACACTATAGGCCAAAACAACATTTTACTTGCATGAGATTTTTTTTTTTCTGCTATTTGAGAGGTTTCTCAATGCCTTCTCGGTAATCCCGACGACGACAAATATGTTTTTATATTTATTTCCTCTTTTCGTCTCTCATGAAGTTTTAACAACTCACATATAAAAAGGGGTACACAGATCACAATTTTTCATTATGTGTTTATTGGTTTCACTTATAAATTTTGTTTCTTTTGGTCTCTCAAGATATGAATCAATTTTGTTCCACACTTCGAAACCGACAATGATTCAAGTTCTTCTCCTTTTTCTTCCACTTCCTCCTCCTCCTCCTTGAATCTGCCTAAGAAATTATATCATGTAAGTTGCATTTTTATTTGTTTTTTCTGCAACTTGATTAAAAACTGTTTTTTTGTTGGAAATTATGGCTGAGGATGATATCGTAGAGCTCTTTGGGGATAAAAGCCAAAACGTTCCCCGCAGCCAGACACAGACACCCACCTCCGACAGACCCTCGACTCCTCCTCCCATTCTCCGCGGCAGCGGAAGCGGCGGTGGAGAAGGAAATGCGCCGCCACCGTCTCATCAGAATCTCTTCATCCAGGAAGACGAAATGGCGTCTTGGCTTCACCATCCTCACTTCTTTTCCGATCTTCTCTATTCCGGCCTCGTCTCTAATCCATTTACTCAACCACAGAGTTCTTTCTCTTTGGCACCACCACCACCACCACTACTACTTAGTACGGATCCGTACGATCCTCCGGATAGACCCACCGTTCTGAGTTTTATGAACCTCCCGAGGCTAAGAGATAACATATTTACCGGCGGTGGAGCTGAGGCTGGACCGTGGATTCCGGTGGTGAGACAATCCACGCACGGATCGAGCTCGACCCCATCCTCTTCGGCGACTGATTCCACTGTAACACCAGCGACAGTTGTTGGTGGAGTCTCGCACACTTTCGCATTTCCCGGTCTTGGCCGGAAGGAAAAGGAGCCAGCGACTGAGACGGTTTTCGAGATCGCCGGAACATCATCATTTGGGGTTCAGATACAACCAGCGACGGCAACGGAGACGGAGATAGCCAATGAGAGGAAGCCAAAAGAGAGAGAAGAAACCACTCACAGTCACAGAATCCAGGTCAGTCGTCAGAGTTCTCCCATTCTGGCGCGTGATAGTCACTCGAGGCTTATTTTTATTTTTTGTTTCTTGTGTGGGAGCATAGGAAACTGGAGAAGCTCGTGGATCAACATCGAGGAAGAGGTCAAGAGCTGCAGAAATGCATAATATCTCCGAAAGGGTTTCTTGAATAATTCTTTTATGTTGTTTTCATTTTCAACAATGGACTCTCTCTCTCTCTCTCTCTGTTTCATCTCACGTCGCATTCTTAAAATCTTGAAACAGAAACGGAGAGAAAAGATCAACGAGAAGATGAAAGCTCTGCAAGAACTCATCCCACGCTGCAACAAGGTCTTTCACTCCACACACATGTCTCCTGTAGCTTGTTATTCAAGTTAAGGCATGATTGTGAATCTGAAATTCCCTCTTCCTCTAATCTTGACCAGTCTACTAAAGCTTCCATGCTGGATGATGCTATCGACTACGTGAAATCGCTACAGATGCAAATACAGGTCTGCATGAATGTCTTGAAGTCTTACTAGTCTGTTTCTTGCTTCTCACGTTTACAGCATTATGAAGATGAATCTTTTACTTCATGAAGAATCAATGTTGTTGTTATACAGATGATGCCAATGGGTGGCGGTATGATGCCGATGATGTATCCGGCGGATATGCAACGTTTCATGCCTCACATGGCCATGGGGATGATTCGGCCTCCATTCATACCTTACCCTGGCATGCCATTTCCTATGGCACCGCGTTACCCTTTTCCAAACGTTCAAGCCTCTGAGCCATCCAGAGCCGTCCAGTTACCTAGTCAGCAGCAGCCTCATGACCCGCTTTCGAACCAGCCTCTCCACCAGATGCAACAACCTCCTCCATCGCAGGTTCTTACATCGTGCTTATTCTTCTTCCCACAATGGTGAATACTCTCAAGAGTATTTATTTATTTATTTATTTTGCGATATTTTAGGACCGATCCGAGTCTGCTCCTCGGGATAATTCCTAAAATCACCTCTACAAAAGATATCAAGACCCAGCTCTGTTTATTCACGATCAGGCTAGGCCAAATTTTGGGTTTCGGCCTTGTTTTGGTTACACTATGTGGCCGAGAACCCAAGGTCCAAAATAAACCTCGAAAAGTGTATAATAATAAATAAATAACGTTTTGTATACAAATGTGAATATTAAATTATTCAAAAATAGCTTGCTTGTTTCCCTGGCCCTATGTGTGTGTTACTACGTTCATGTGGAGGCACCAAATAGAGCAAAGTGGAGGAGAATGAAGGGGCCAAGAGATGAATAGAGACAAATAGAATATACGGGAAGAGTGATGTCACTGAGAACACCAAAAACGTCATAGCACGCACAGAGACATTCACTCACTTCCAGGTGGAGAGAGATAGTAAGCTTATCCCATCTGCTCTCTCTGAAACTATTCATTCTAAATTTTGGACAAGGAAATTTAAAAAATTGACCCACTACTACTACATGCCAAAAAACAGCTATAAATTACCAAAAAAAAAAAAAAAACAGCTATAAAAATAGATCCAGTCTCTCAAAGTTTTTTTCTTTTGAAGTCATTGATGTTACCTAAACCGCCATAGCACAGAACACTCACTTCCAAGGGGAGAGAGATATATAGAGAGTTTATCTTCACTGCTCTGAGACTATTCACTCTAAAGCCTAAAATTCAAATAGAATCAGACTACCTGAGGAAATAAGAAATAAATTTTGGACAGGGAAAATAAGAAATTGACTCACAACACTCTATGCCAAAAACACTAATCAGTTTTGTTTTTTTTCCTTAATGTTTATTTAAACATTTGAAGGAAGAGAACAAGTAGTTATCAACTTCACAAATTTCCAATATGAGTTTCTGGGCTTCTCTTTGTTTCTTTTTGTCGACTCTTCAAGATATGAGTTAATCTCTGTTCCCGACAATGATTCCTACTATATTATCATTCCTGATTCTTCTTCTTTTTCCTCCTTGAATTCAATCTCATCATCACACTTCACACACTCACAACACAACCAACCATGTAAGTTCCTTTTTTCTCTTCTCAGCTTTGGATTTCTGCAAAATTTGTCGTTAGGCTTTAGTGTTTGTTTGAAATTTAGGGGTGAAGATGATATCGTCGAGCTCTTATGGAAGAGCGGCCAAGTCGTTCATAGCAGCCAAACACAGAGACCACCCTCCGATAAACCCTCTCCTCCTCCCGTCCTCCGTGGCAGTGGAAGCGGCGGAGAAGAAAATGCTCCGCTTCCGCTCCCGCAGTCTTTGCCTCCCCTGCTTCACCAGAATCTCTTCATCCACGAAGACGAAATGGCGTCTTGGCTTCACCATCAGAGTTTCAGCTCCGGTCTTCTCTACTCTCCGGATACTTATCACCCGCACGGTTCCGTCTCTCTGCCACCCCCGCCACCACCACCACCACCTAGTGCTCCGTACGATCCGCCGTCGGAGAGACCCACCGGTCCTCCGAGAAGGACGGAGAACTTTATGAACTTCTCGAGGGTAAGAGGGAACATATTCACTGGACCGTTGATTCCGGTGGCGAGAGAATCAACTCAGGTAGGGTCGAGCGCGACACCGGCCACAGAGGGCACCGAGAGCCGGAGGACGGTCACCGGCGGAGTCTCGCACAATTTTGCGGTCCCCGGTCTTGGTCGGAGGGAAAAGGCGGTGGCTATCGAGACGGTTTGTGAGATCGCCGGAACATCATCTTCGGGGGTCTCAAGGGACGAAACAGAGCCGATTCCGACACAAACCGCGACGGAGGCGGAGATTGCCGATGACAGGAAGCGAAACAAGAGAGACGAAATCGAGGTCAGTTAAATATTTGGTTATCCTGCGCATCCACTTCGGCGCATTATAGCATTCGCGGCTTATTTTTTTAACTAACTTTTTTTTTGGTCTTGGCGTGCTTAACAGGGAACGGAAGAAGCTCGTCGTGATTCAACATCTAGGAAGAGGTCACGAGCTGCAGAAATGCACAATATCTCTGAAAGGGTTCTTGAATAATTCTCTTCTGTGTTTTTCAACAATGGACTCTCTCTCTCTCTTTTGATTTCATCTCCGTTAAAAAAGTTGCATTCTTTTTTGTGTAGCAGAAGCGGCGAGAGAAGATCAACGAGAAGATGAAGGCTCTGAAAGAACTCATCCCTCGCTGCAACAAGGTCTGTCGTCACAGTTTCAGTATGTTTGCATTCTAACGTTGATTGTGCTTGAAAATTTCCTCTTCCTCTCTGCCTCTATTCTTGATCAGTCTGATAAAGCGTCGATGCTGGATGATGTTATCGACTACGTGAAATCGCTACAGATGCAAATACAGGTAGTGTGTCCTCACAAACACTAATCTCTCTGTTACAAGATTTTAATACCTGAAAATCGATTGTGCAGATCATGTCGACGGGATATGGTATGATGCCGACGGTGTATACAACACCGGATATGCAGCAACAGTTGATGGTTCAAATGGCCATGGGGATGAACCAGCCTCCTCCTTTCATACCTTTCCCCGGTACACCTTTCCCTAGCCACGCTCATCTGGTCGGTCCAGGTCTAGTTCCATCATATCCCGCATGGCGCTACCCTTTTCCATCCAGAGTACCAAGTCAGCAGCCTGAACCGATGTCGAACCAGCCTCAGTTTCCGGTTTACATGGATCCTTATAGCCAGGTTGTTGGTCTCCACCAGATGCAACCTCCACCTCAAGTACAGGTAGTTATTTCACACTGTCCATTGTGCTTATTAATTCCTACCATAGTAATGCTCACATTATTTTTTTTTTTTTCAGAGTCAAACAACATCACAGCTGAGTTTCGGCAGGGCAAGTAGTAGCAAGGAACGGGAGAACCAACCAAGAGATCAGTAAGAAAATCAGGAACTGGCTCTAGAGATCACTTCTCCAAGAATATCACAATTTTGAAGATCACCGGAGCGCCAACATGTAACATTTGGGTCTGTTTAATGTTAAAAGTAGGTCACTTTTGTTCTGTTTCTGTAACATAAAGAACCTCGCCGTCCCCTAGAGCCGGGGCTGCCTATAGCCTCGAGCCGTGTCGTCTCTACAACAAACTTTTCTTCCTTTACATTTATCGGTCTCGCCACAGAGATTACTGGAGATGCAGCTACAAAACCCAAGATCACACGTCTGTTGTTGTTCTGATGGAATATCTGAACCAAAAATGCCAATATCTATCTAATTATAGAGAGAGAATGATATCTTTTATTCGACTACGACTAGGAATACTAATTAAACAGCACTATGTGTGTGTGTTACTAACTTACTATGTTCATGTGGAGCGACCAAATAGAGCAAAGTGGAGAATGATGGGGCCAAGGCCAAGCGATGAATAGAGACAAATAGAATCTACGTGAAGAGTGATGATGTCACTGAGAACATTGTCAATAGCTAGCACGCACATAGACATTCACTCACTTCCAGGTGGAGAGAGAGAGATAGAGAGCTTATCCTCTCTGCTCTCTGAAACTATTCCTTCTTAAAGTACAAAATTAGAAGAGATTCGGACAACCTGCGGAAAAGATTTTGTAGAAGAGTAATAAGAAACTGACTCACTACTACTACTCGCCAAAAAACAGCTATAAAAAACGGCTCCACTTCTCTGAAGATTTTTTAAAATATTTTTGACGTCATTCATGTTACCTAAACCGCCATAGTACAGGACACTCACTTCCAAGGGGACAGAGATATAGAGAGTTTATCTGTTCACTGCTCTGAGACTATTCACTCTAAAGCCTAAAATTCAAATAGAATCAGACTACCTGAGAAAAGATAAATTTTGGACATTGTTGCCAAAATAAACTAATACAAAATAAGATTCCAGTTTTTTCTCTTCTCTGGGTGGTTTCTTGGAGCTTTGTGTGGAAAAAAAAAGAGAGAAACGTGTTTTGGTTTTTTGCTTTGTTTATTTAAACATTTGAAGGAAAGAAACAAGTTATCAGTTTCACAAATTTCCAATATGAGTTTCTGGGCTTCTCTTTGTTTCTTGTTTGTCTCTCAAAGATATATGAATTAATCTCTGTTCCCGACAATGATTCCTACTATATCATTCCTGATTCTTCCCTTTTTTCCTCCTTGAAATTGAATCTCATCATCATCATCACACAAGACACAACCAACCATGTAAGTTGTTATTTCTCTTCTCAGGTTTGGATTTCTGTGATATGAATCTGACGTTAGTCTTTTGGTGTTTTGTTTGAAATTAGGGGTGAAGATGATATCGTCGAGCTCTTATGGAAGAGCGGCCAAGTCGTTCATAGCAGCCAGACACAGAGTCCCACCTCCGATAAACCCTCTCCTCCTCCTCCTACCATTCTCCGTGGCAGCGGCAGCCGCGGAAGCGGAGAAGGAAATGCTCCGCCTCCGCCTCACCAGCAGCCACCGTATTATCAGAATCTCTTTATCCACGAAGACGAAATGGCGTCTTGGCTTCACCACCAGAGTTTTAGCTCCGGTCTTCTCTACTCCGGCGTCTCCTCCACTCCGGAGACTCATCCCCCTCCTCAGGGCTCCGTCTCTATGGCACCACCACCACCACCTAGTGCTCCGTACGATCAGCCGGCGGAGAGACCCGTCGGTCAGATTTTCGCCGCGAGAAGGGCAGAGAACTTCATGACCTTCTCGAGCAACATATTTACCGGCGGTAGAGTTGAAGCTGGCCCGTGGATTCCGCCGGCGGGCTTGACAGCGATCCCGTCGTCGTCTTCGGGGACTGGATCCTCTCTAACACCAGCGGCGGAGGGCGGAGAGAGTCGAAGGACGTTCGTTGGCCACACTTTTGCAGTTCCCGGTCTTAGTCGGAGGGATAACACGGTTCGTGAGATCGCCGGAACATCATCTTCAGTGGTCTCAAAGGCCGAAACAGAGCCGATTCAGATACAACCAGCGACGGAGACGGAGAAACGGAAAGAGAGAGAAGTAACCACTAACGAAATCGAGGTCAGTCGGTCAAATCTTCCCCATATTGGTTAACCTGCGCCACCCATTTCGGCGCTTGTTAGTCATTTGACCCGTGCAGTTTAGCAGTCGAGGCTTTATTTTTTTTTCATTTTGGCGTACAGGGAAGTGAAGAAGCTCGTGGATCAACGTCTAGGAAGAGGTCGAGAGCTGCAGAAATGCATAATATCTCCGAAAGGGTTCTTGAATATTTCCTTCAACATTATTGTTTTTCAGTTTCAACAATGGACCCTCTCTCTGTTTGTTTCATCTTCATTCATTTTTGTAAACAGAGACGGAGAGAGAAGATCAACGAGAGGATGAAGGCTCTGCAAGAAGTCATCCCACGCTGCAACAAGGTCTGTCGTCACAGTTTCAGTGTCTTTGCAATCTAACGTTGATTGTGGTTGAAATTTCCTCTTCATCTTGATCAGTCTGATAAAGCTTCAATGCTGGAAGATGCTATCGACTACGTGAAATCGCTACAGATGCAAATACAGGTGTGTCCTAGTTCGTAAAACATTGGTACTTGGTTTAGATGGATGGACTAATAGCTGCTGGTCGCTCTTAATATGACCTTGTGCTACAGCATTACCAACAAAACATATCTTCATAGTAATGACTGAGATGAATCGGTGTTGTTTATGCAGATGATGTCGACGGGATATGGTATGATGCCGAACATGCAACAGTTCATGCCTCCAAATATGCAACACTTGATGCCTCCGAATATGCAACAGTTCATGGCTCAAATGGCGATGGGTATGATGGGTATGAACCGGCCTCCTTTCATACCTTTCCCCGGTACACCTTTTCCTAGGCACGCTCATCTGCCCGGTCCAGGTCCAGGTCCAGGTCCATCAAGGCGCTACCCTTTTCCAATCACTCAAGCCTCTGAACCATCGACAGTCATCCAGTTGCCTAGTCAGCAGCAGCCTGAACCGCTGCCGAACCAGCCTCAGTTACCGGTTTACATGGATCCGTATAGTCAGGTTGTTGGTCTCCACCAGACGCAACAACCTCCTCCTCCGGTGCAGGTTAACTCTTTCACACTATCCATTGTACTTATTCCTACATTACTGATACTCACAACTCACAAGATCCTTTTTTTTCTTCTTGCCAAGAATCAAACAAGTAGTAGCAATGAACCTGAGGATCAGGAGAACCAACCAACAGGTTTGTAAGAAATTCAGGAAATGGCTCTATAGATAATGTTCTAGATTCTGACAGATTCATCTCTGCTGTGTCGTTGCAGGTTGATGTGTGGAGTCAAAAAAGATAAGTTCTCCAAGCAAATCACAGTTTTGAAGATTACCGGAGAGCCAACATGTAAAATTTTGGTCTGTTTAATGTTAAAAGTAGGTCACTTTTTTTTTCTGTTTCTGTAAACATAAGAACCTGGAAATCTTGTTGGTGGGTTTATATACATACAGTTTTCAAAGCGAGACAGAGAAGAAATGTATGTGTTTACCAAAACTGGCGTCGTTTTATAACAGCCAAAATGAACAATTCTCTCGTGCAACTAAAGCTTCGTAACGAAAACATTAATCAAGAATACTTCTGGAAGTTAAGTTCGGATGTGAGACTACGAACGCTGCTGGTCATTTACTCTCCGAAATGTTTGATAGAATCTGAGAAAAAATAACAATGTGAAAACCTTAGCAGAGGCTCTTTTGCTGGTCATGAATTGTTGCAAGTTCTTCGAAAGCCGTTTAAAGGCTCTAAAGACTCTGTACCTTATCTGTGAATATGCGGAAAGCTTCTACTCCCATGGCTTCATCGAGTTCCTGACACATCCACAAACAGTTTTGTCAAATCTTGTCAAAATACATCGATAACAGCAAAAAAGACACCATGACCATGTGGATGAGCTTACCTTCAAAGGGTTGGAAGAAGTATCAATATTGAAGATAAGTTTCTGAAGGGCTTCGTCCTTTAGAGCTTCTCGGATTTCACTAGAAGAAGCTGCAAGAACTTCCCAGATTCAGAAATGGCATATGAAGCTATAGATTGTGAAGTAACTTTTGCAGACAGTGTTAGTATATTCCAGACAGTTCTTGTCCAAAGCAACGAGACTCTATGAGCAATGAAGACCGTTAAAGAATAATATATGAGAGTAATAGGTTTCGAAAAACATTAACCTATAGCCTCGAGCTGTGTCTTGTCTACAACAAACTTTTCTTCCTCTACATTTATCGGTCTTGCCACAGAGATTACTGGAGTTGCAGCTACAAAACCCAAGATCAAACGTTTGTTGGGGACTTTTAAAACTCAGCACAATAATCTAAACGGAGACTAAAAGTTGGAAGAGACGTACCAATGGCCTTGAGCTGTGTCTTTTCTATAACAACGTTTGCTTCCTCGACACACACTGGTTTCTCCACAGGGACTTCCTTTGTTGGAGAAGCCGCTACAAAACCAGAGCATGACTCAAAGATATGAAAAAAAAAAACCAAACAAAGGAAGACTCAAATCAAGAAACAATCAAAAGGACCAAATGCACTACTAACCTGGATTTTCCTCGGTGGAAGAAGGTTTAGCACATGGAGTTTCTGCATCATTGGTCAGATTACATAGTTAGAACAAACATCAACATACAACCTGAAGTGAATCAAGATTCTTAAGCTAAAACTTTCACTGAAGCAAAAAACTGATACATAAACATAAATTTATTCTCTTGGGGGTACAATCAACATAATCGACATTAAATTTCTGTCATGAGGTTGAAGCTGAATGAGAAAAGTCCAGACATTCATTGCAAAGTCCAACACTTTAAGAGCTCAATTAGAAATTAACATCAATCAGTGAGCTCAAAAGGTTTAAACTTTTTTACGAATTCAGAAACAAAAAGAAGAAAAGAATAAAACTTGCCTTTGTGTATCTTGAAACAACTCAAGGAGCAGCTGCAGGACACGTTAACAAAGTAAAGATCAATCACTGAAATCCTAATTCATGGGAATGCGACGAAGAAGAAGAAGAAGAAGAAGATGGCTTACTAAGGGATAAGACAAGAAGGGCAGGTGTATTTGGATACAACTTTCTCGCAGATTTCGCATGTTCGAGTAGGTCGAGGACACATCTTCTCTCTCTCTCTCTCTCAGCGAGCGACGCGAATCAGGGGAGACGAAACCTCGAGCTCAAGGGAAACACCTCTTCAGAGAGAGATTGAGCCAATGGGCCTAAAATTTAGAGTCTAAGCCCATATTGTTTTTTTGTTTTTTCCTCTTTTTTTTTGTCTGATGGTTATTTTGTCTCGGAGGGATTTTGCTTCAGTAATCAGAAGCGCCGGAGAAGATGAAGCTGAAGCAATTAGAAGGCTTGCTGGGTGATCTCGAACAGTTCTCTAATCCTAAAGTATGCGACGAAAAATTAGATCTTTAAAGCTTGTTTTTCTGTTATCTGGAAGTCTCGTTGCTGATTTCGTTGAACAAACTCTGTATATTTTGGTGTGTTGCAGGTGGAATTGGAGCAATACCCAACTGGTCCTCACATTGCTTCTCGCATGCTTTTCACTGTAAAATTCCTTCTTCCTTTGCTCCAAAATTTCTTACTTTTGCTGTCTACAGTCTTTCTGTGAAATGGGTATTTCGTAGATATCTCACTCTGCGTTTTTGCTCGGCTCTATGTCTAATTGGGTTGGAAGAGAGATTCATAACAGGCTAGTAATGATTGAAATGATTGGATGTCAGATTTCTGTAGTCTTGAGTTGTTCTTTGGCTTTGTTCTTGTTACTTGAAGAAGCCTGAAGTGTTCCTGTGTTGAATCTTTCTCTTGTTTAGGCAGAGAATTCATATGGAGACATAACTGATAAGGTTGTTGCGGATTTTGGTTGCGGTTGTGGTACTTTAAGTGCTGCTGCTGCTCTTCTAGATGCAGCGTGAGTATTACCGGTCCACTGTTCTCTTATCAATGCATCTATCCATTCAAATTTCAATCTCTGTGGTTGTTAAATCTTTTTTTCATTTCTTCAAACAGTTGTGTGATTGGATACGATATCGACACGGAATCTCTTGAAACAGCTACACTAAATGCAGAGGAACTTGAGGTTGTTACATTTTTGAAACTCTTCTTCATGTAAATGAGTCTTCTTTTTGGTTGTAGTGTAATCGGTTTGCTCATGCGCAGGTGGAGATAGATTTCGTTCAGTGTGACATTACAAAACTACAGTTAAAAGGTAAAAAAAAACTCATTTCATTCCAACCAAAAGGTAACATTTTTTATTAATCAATGAATTGTTTCAGGCAAGATTGTGGATACTGTTGTAATGAACCCTCCATTTGGTACACGAAAGAAAGGAGCTGACATGGAGTTTCTCTCTGCGGCAATGAAGGTAAAAAAGGAGAAAACGAAAACTCTTTCACTGTTTTCTGAATCTCAAATGTTTACATCTTCAATGTTTTGTTATACTTAGGTCGCCTCTCAAGCTGTTTATTCCTTGCATAAGACATCTACCAGAGAAGTAAGTATAATACTACTACTTACTGTTCACGCTTGAGGCTTGTCTATGTATGTAGTTTAGTAACAAACTTTATGTACATTGTCGCAGCATATTAAAAGAGCGGCATTGCGCGACTTCAATGCGAAAAGTGCTGAGGTTCTGTGTGAGGTAGGGGACTGAAAGATTTTGAAAATATCATATGAAAATGTGTATGAACATTCTAATTCATTCGTATTGTGTTCCTCTTGCAGCTCCGGTACGACGTGCCGAAACTCTACAAGTTCCACAAGCGAAAAGAAGTCGATATTGCTGTTGATCTATGGCGTTTTGTGCCTAAACAGAACTAGACCGTCACGATCTTGTAATGTTTTTAGCTTTGAGTTAAGAGTTTATTATATATGGAATGATTTCATGATATGATCTTAAGGTTTTATATAATCATCTTCACTAGCTAAAATACAGTTTTTTTTTTCGATGGAAAGTGATCAAATGTGACAAGAGAGAGCTCTCTCATTCGAGATTATCAATTTGTCTCTAAGTTATTTTCTCCACAAGTAAACTTTACAAACGTAAATGGCTTTGATATATCATTATGTTGATACTTTTTTTTTCTATAAACTCAACCAAACAAAATTGTTTTTGTTTTAGTTGAGTAACAATATTTTCGATTTTAAAACCGAAATAGTTGGAACTTACAACTTTTGAACCGAAATGTCCCCTCCTAAGAGAACATATTCGCAAAAAGTAGCAAAATTTTTGAATAAGAAATGAAAACGATTCTGAAACTGATCTGTATGATTAAGAAGATACGTTTTATTAAGAGAAAGGTAAATAATTAGTAAAGTATTAGTGAAAAGGAGGAACAGCATGGATGCCAACTTAATTAATTAGCAAATAAGCAGCCAATGAAATCAAATCTGTACTATCTAAAAGATTGCTAGAAGTAATCATTCAGAAAGGAGAGAAGAAAAAGTTGGAAAGGTATTAGACTATAGTTTAATCCGTGATTAATGTATAGTATATGAATGGTTAATGGTGGAGGAAGCTTCATCGAACAGAAACTGCTTAATTTATTCGGTTAGAGCTAATAAAGATTCAGCATCAACGATTCTCATGATTTATTTATATCTTCTCCCACGTGGGACGAACTTTTCCTACTCCTATCGAGTATCGACTACATTTTCATTTTTATATACACTAATGACTAAAGTAACCGAACCTCTTGCTTTGGTAAACTCATCTTATTGATGGCTTTTGAGTTTGTGACATGAAAAAAAAGATGGATTTTTTTACCAATTTTCCTTTTAGCACCAAATGTCAATTATTGTAAATCTTACGTATAACACATCTTTTTTTGTTGACTTATACGACTATTGACCTTGTCTTTAACGATTTATGCATAGTTTATGCATGATTCGTTTATTTTTGTTGCAAATGGATAACCCTTTAAGTGGTTCAATAAGTATATACATTACACACATACATACATGTATATACAATCTAGCAACTTGTAATATAAAATAAATCTCCCATATGTATTCAAGCTATATATAATTGTGTTATCCGACGGAAGAAACTTCATTTTCAATTTGACCGCACAATCAAACCATCAACTACCATCAAATGCGAATAAAATAATGCCATTCAAGAATAACAGTATCATGTTGACAAAAAAAAAAGAATAACAGTATCATAATTTAGGCATAACCTTAAAAAATAACCATCATGTCCATAAGCCCATATCCAAATCCAAGGATAGATCACGCAAGACAACTAGGGATGTCGTGAGACCCTAATTGTGTAGCTGAAAATTTATTTTATTTTTCAGCTATACCTTATGGAATACCCAACTCAATAAATTTGTTTTTATAATATTGATTCTTGACTTTTTATTTAACTTATTTAGGCATATTTGGTTATTGTAATAAACTTTGGTATATTTGTGTATATATTGTTTCTAAGTAAACTACATGCATTACGATAACTAGTCATACGTAACGTTGACTAAATTTGTGAAAAATATGACTAAAAGAAAGTTGTGAACACTTAACTCTATAACTTGACCCGGTGTTGGGAGTTCATCAATCAGCATTTTAAGTACTCTGGCCATCCAAAAGAGAAGAGTTGGGAAAGTTTCATCGTCGGTAGAAATTTAATCTGCTTTCGTCGCATTCGAAGAAAGTATAGGTCTAAGTTTGAAACTTCTTGATTAGAAAAAAAATGAATAACCAATAATTTTGTATAGTATTGCGTTCCATACATGGAGTATTAGATTTAAAAGGCAATAACATAAGTTATTACCGGTGTGGCACCAATTATCTATCTTGACATATGTATAGAATATAGCTAGATTGCTTGTAAGTTTCTGGTCAACTTGAGATCATTATTTTATTTTTTAAAATAGTTCGACTTTAAACGAAATCAGTGTAATTAAACTATAGTATATCTTAACGAGATGATCATGTAGATAAACCATATAATTATACATGTATAATTAGTACTATAATATATATAGAGTCGTCTGAAAGTGATTTTGGTAGACAGCTAGATAGAGATGACCTTGGAAACTGCGATATCATCTTCCTGAATCTGAAGCCCTTGCATGTGGAGAGATGCTATTCTTTTGTCAAGCACTTCGCTTTTTTGTTTTTTTTATCTTTTTTCCTAAACTTAATTCAATTATCAAAACCTTTTAACCTCCACAAGCTAAATAAGTACAGTTTGTGAGTATAATATCTTTAGATGTGAACACAGCTCGCCTCTTGTTATTATTATGTATATGATGTTTGATCTAGAGCAATAAGTCAACAAATTTTGAACTTGTCAATTATTTGCATGATACTAAGTACTAACCACAATGTTATAAGTAGCCTGTTATGAATAATCATTTGTTTGCATGATACTAAGTACACATCTTTCAGCTCTTCGTTATAAGTTCTAGCTTTATCATTTTTCTGCATTATTATGTTTTTTTTTTTCTTCTTAGAATATTTTTCTGGATTTATTCATGAGACATATTAAAAAAAATTTACCACAATGCACTATGGAATCAAAGATTAATAATTTAAATCAAAAGCTATAGGGCCTATATATAGGCCACCACATTATTTTTTCTTGTTTTCGTAATCCCATTATTTTCTTCCTTCTGATTGTTGACATTTGTGTGAAAACAGAACCCCAACGTAGTTAGATTGACAAACTATATAATATGCACGTCCGCATAACATTCTGAAAAATCATAACTAAAACCAGGATACGTATAAATCCAAGAAAAATGCATCACATGTCTGGAAATCCTCAGAATACTTTATTTATATGATTGATATAGTTGTTGAAATTTGAACAGCCAGTTGGTTTTTGTAGGTTATGCATGTGTGTTTATGTGACCAGGATCTCCTTTATTAATCAATTAATTTAATCTCCATAACTGAAGCCAATTTAATTGGACATACCTTAGTAGATATCTTTAACTAATTACTATTATATGGAAAACAAATCTAACCAGTGGATAATTATTTGTGACAAAAAAGGAAGTGGATTTTAAGCCCATGCGTCCATGATTCACATGCATGTCACTTGCTAGAGTATACTTCTTGTATACAGATTAAAGATAATGTCTACCTGGACGAGTTATCGAAAACCTTGTAATACTTCCCTGTGGATCAACCAGACCAAGTGTCCGATCCCATTCCGTGAAAAATATTCATCACCATATAAATCAGTTCGATCAGTTTATTTGATCCCGAGATGTTACCGATCCAGTTTCGGTTCTCCCCATTTGATCAACTTTCGGTCCAATTTATTTGGGTGATTATAATTTATAACCACCCAAATAAATTATAAACTTGATTTGTTCTTCCCTAAACCCCAACTTTCAGTGAAAGAACACCAATAAGAGTGATGATATTGTACATGCACATTCTACATGAATGGTCTGTAAATATCTAGCCCTAGACTTCATTAATCTCCTAATCTTACGCTCACTTATAAACCCATTGTTAGACTACTTACAGATTGCAATGAAAACTAAAGAACAAGATATGTTTAAGGAAAACATCGTATATTACATAAATGTAATAGAAGGGATGAGACCATCCTTGATAATCACTTAGATTGCAAATGATAGTAACTATAGGTTATTGCAAAAGGAGATGAAAGATGTGAAAAGAATTAGTCTCATATTAGTAATGTGTAATTACGAAAATTATAATTAAGAATTCATCTACAAAATGGAACTTTATGTTTGATTGGTTGTCAAGGTAAGTAACATGATCAATAAGATTTGATTCGAATTCATATTTTATATAAAGTATTTTACAAAATAATATGACAACATTTAAAAATCGGAAAGAACGAGATATAGACAATGTAATATAGTGTAGCAGGGGAATGCATGTGCACAAAATCTACAGTAGATATTATATAATATATTTTAAACTGAATTTTCTGTATACATTCGATCCACTATGCTTTAATTTGCAAATTCTGGTGTTATGCGAACCAAAACATATGATTTTGTGTTTGTATTTTTACGGTCTATACGTCACCATCCGAGTTAATTTTGTTAGAGTAGATGACTTAATATTTGGGTTTAGGATATGAATTTTTTTAATATCAAGTGAGTGAGATCAAAATACGCAAAAATCCGTATCGTTGCCGTTAAATCGATGATTTTTACGAGCTTACGAATCTCATATCAAATGAGTATAAAGTCTAGAGACGATTAGTAGGCTGAGAAACGTGGAGGCTTGCGAACGAGATCGAATAGATGCTCAAAAGCATATCGAAGCATCGGCAAAGTATCCCAAAGTTTGTAACCAACAATAACAAAGGTCACGGGTAATTTAACCTTAAAATCAATTTAGGTATTATATTATTACCATTCAAAACCTATTCTCTTGAACATATAACTATATTTTTTATGTTAGTTAATCAAAATGAAAGTGGCGTCATTACTAAGAAAGAATATTAATTCGTCAGCATCTGACCTACCAAGTGGCACACACCTGTTTGTTCCTTGTCTTTTAAAAAATGTGACCCTTTACTACTTAATTATTATTTGTTGAGTTATTTAGGCTAGGAGAGATGTTCGGGGGATCACATGATTCACGACATAAGTATATCGTAATTGATAAATATTATCTCGGACTAAAATTAATAAGGATAATTGTAGCTAATATCATTAATCGATTGCCTAATACTACAACCGGAAAACTCGTCCTCTAGTAATTCATAAAGGAGCCACACCAGAACTGATAGTTATAGAATTATACATATTGTGATAATGTCTCTAGAAAGTGTTAAGTAACTAAATCTATTGATATGAAATGTTAGACTATAAAAAACTTCTGTGAACGATATTAATATAGAAACGAGAACGTTCTTTAGTTATGAAAATTAATAGTATTTTTTTTACATTTAAAAATAAATAGAGTGAAAAAACATTTATATTTGCTGAGACAATTCTAAATGCAAGTTGGACCGGGTGCTATGTTCTTGACTTTTTTTGTTGGATATAATCAATTTCCCCATAGAAATAAAACACGTTTTAAGAATATTTATTTATTTTCTGCTGACCATTTTAAGTCCTTTATGAGTAAGGCAGCAGTGTGATCTTTATTCACTTTCTCTTTTTAATTGCCGTAAAGGAGTTAAGAAATCTACAATACAGAGTTTATGACCTTATCGAGTCTTTCTCTACATCACATCCCATAAAAGTAAAAAAAAAAAAAAAAAAAAAATCTCAGAGCTATTTATGTCTCATTGATGTCCCAGCAAAATCATTTAGACACAACATTAAAATAATAATATTCAAAATAATAATAATAAAGATGATATATACGCAAAATATGAAATATCCTGGTTAATTCATTTATGTAATTATGTTGGTCAATATGAAAATATATGCTCCGAAACATTTTGAAAAGTGATTAAATCGAACAGCATTGTAGTAGACTTGTAGTCTTTTGTGTTAGAACTTAGAAGTCATCCAAAGCCGAGGAAAAAATGAGAAGATATATGATCAAATATGATTATAATATTGCACAATTATTACTGTTTATAAAATGTTTTATTTTTGTCAGAATTAATTGTGAAATCAAAATAAGGGCATAAAATCTATGTAATGTATGTATGTGTGGGACATATCTAATGAAATCTGGATACAATCTGATCCAGCGATGCAGTAGTTACTCAATTTAAAAACAGAACATAAAAAAGATTTTTATAAATAAAATAAGAAGCTTATAAAGAAGAGATCACCATTAGAGATCTCTCGGATTCCTCAATTTAAAGCTAACTAACCAACCCCACACATATAAGAAATTTGTTGGGTGTTTCTCTTTCTAGCAAAGACTTTCTCTCTCTAGTTTTCGATTTTTATTTATTTTTGTTCTGAGTGTTCAAGCCAAGGAATGGGTAGTAGTTTCTTTGGAAGACCAAAAATGGGTGGATCTTCATCTTCATCACCAACGTCTTCTTCTCCGATAAAGAGAGGAAAGAATAAGAATGGTTCTGATAAGCCTAAGCAGCCGCAAAGGGGTCTCGGCGTAGCGCAGTTAGAGAAGATCAGATTACACAGTGAATATAATTGCAACAGTTTCGATACTTATCCTTCTTATCATCCATCAACGTTCAGTCACCAGGTACATATTTCACACATACATGTCTATAGATTTGTTAAGAAATAGTTTAGTATTTAGTATAGTGCTGGTTTAAACTTTTAAAATATCATAAAGAAAAATATGGTATCGAATCTTCAACCATAACAGAAAATTTTAATTGGGATTTGCTCTTGATCATGATAGCTAATTGTAGGTATATGCTTTATATGGGTTTGTTGACAAGATTTTAAAACTGCGATTTAGTAAAAATTTCTAACATCATGATCATTCATCATAACAGATTCTATGTTTCGATACGTGATACATATTTAATTCGAATTTTGGAATGACATAGATTTATATACAGATTCATGCGTTTATTTCACTTTGTTGATCGAAATGGGCTGTATGGATGTAAAATAATATAGGAGGATGTGAGGATTCAAGGAGGATATCCATTTATATCATCTTCATCACCATCATCGGCTCATTATGGCTTTCCTCCAAACATGATGGTAAATATATATATGCCAAGTCCAGTGTTTTGCATATATATTGCATCTAGTAGTATAATTTATTTTCTTTGACAAACTAATGATATACACATCACATGATTGTTCTCAAATGCATATCTTTTATAGATTTAGAAGAAATTTGAATCAGATTCTTTACTATGTTTGAAATCATTTTAATTTTAAATATCTCAACTTAATACACAAAATCTTCAGTTATATTCGCATGCATTGATTATCATGTCTTCTACCTATAAAAAGTAAAGGAATTTCAAACAAATGTCATAGCATTCTGTCACTAGTTACTTGGCGTGAAATGAAAATAAATGGGATAAGGTCTGTCTAATTTTCCTTGTAAGTAATAGTAATACGAATCAGTTTTTCATTATTCTCTTTGGGATCTCACAGATGCATGCAAGTAATGATCAATACGAGAGAACAACCATAAGATACGGAGATTCTCAGCCTTACATTGCACCAAGGTCCGTACACATTGTTATATTTACAGATCATATGCATTATGCTTTATGCATATAGATTATTTAATTTATATGTTATTTTGTTTTATATATGCATTTAGATTCCTGGCTGTGATATATTTTATAAATAAAGGAAAGCTAATAATTTTTAGAACACATGTACAGTTGGGACCCGAGCTACGGTGTTTTGGAGAGCCAACATTTTGCGGAACCAAACATAACCCGACACTTATTACATGAGGTTATTACTTTAAACATAAAACCCATACATATGTACACATACGTAGAGGTCTCAAAATTGTAGCTAAATATATGGATCTCTCATGATCTTTTTTTCCCATCGTTATAGGATCCGAGAAATAAACCCTTGGGATCAGGTATTCAGAACTTCGACACGAGTGACGCAACTGAGCCAGATTTGGAGTTGAGATTGTCACTTTGACCAATGTATGAACTCATATTATTTAAAAAGAGGTCATGGATTTGTTATACTTTCAAAGTAAATTAGAAAAAATAATATATAGAGCATCAATCATCATTTGATTTGATCTTTGGGTATCAGATTTTGATATTAAGAAGATGATTTTTTTTCTTTTTCTAGAGTATGTTTGTATATCTACATCATTCTATATAAATCAAAGCAGTCCTACAGTTATCTCTGTATATATTTGTTTTTTTCTTTTCTTTTAGGTTCAAGATGCATAATCTTATTGTATATCCCTAATTTAGAAAATGAAATATTGACAAAAGTAATTTCGGATCAGTTAAAATGTTAGTCATACTTTTGTATGATTATATGTTGTAAGAAAGGGCCAACAACGATACGACATCATAAAAAAATGATGTTGACTGATTGCTTTCCTGATTAAGATTTAAATTAATTGTTCTGTTATAATATATTTCAATTGGTTGGCTTCTTGGGTCTCTTGACTCTAGTGGTAAAGTAAGAATAAAAGCGATACAACATTTTGGACTGATGGTGATTGGTGGCAATGATCTAATAGTTTTGAGCATATAATTATGATTTCTCAACAAGATTAACTAAAACGCGATCCGTATTATCTTTTACTCATTGTCAAACCTTTTCTCGTACCATATTTGTCTATTTTCCATTGATCGAGATTTATTGTGAATATAATAGATAAGAATATTCCAATACTATTCCACACCCACCGAAAGTTATTCTTGATTGATCACTAGATTTGATTATTTATATCAGAAAAGACCTATAAAACACGTTTTAATTATGTCTTCAACTTTTAGACCTTTATGGATTTGTTTTAATCTAAATGAAGAATCCGTTAAGTTTACAATGTTATAGTTCATCAGTGGCGAAATCAAAATGATTTTGAACGGAGATTTGCGGAAGCCACACATAAGTGTCCAATCTCTCATCTTAACCGAAAACAAACTTAAATTTATTAAGTTATGTCTTTTCATTAAAACAAAAAATATTGTAACCAATTGTATGTATGGATTCCAAGTTGCCAACTGATGGATCCGGCCCTCTTTGGATAGTATGATGTTTTGGACCGTGAAGCTGAAACTTAAGGTATCTTTGAAAGGGCTTTGGACCGGTCTGATACCTGAAACAAGTTGACAGAAACGAGTATAGAAAGAATGAGACCACGATATTCAGTGTTGTCTAGGAGACTAGGACCAACTTTAAAAGGCTGGCCAAGGAGACCGTATCTAGGGCTCATGAAAAGAATTTTAAAAAGCATCCAGGAAGAAAATGAAAGAAAATTATTTACCTAAAGGCTAAAAATTTGTTTGAGATGGGTATATATTCTCGATGTGTCACTATTTATATTCAAATCCATCTATGCTTGTAAGAAAAGAAAAAATGGAACGAATGTTAACCTTCTTTTTTTGCATTTTGAGAACGATTCTTAAAACGATGTGACTGTAAAGCGAATTTGTTATTTGCTTAAATTTCTGATTAAGAAAAAGTATGGATATTGATAAAGAAAAGTTGATGACAAGGTCATCGCCCCCATTAGTGTAGTCTCCTGCACGATATATTCCTCAGCTTATATCACAACCGCGTGAGCCAGCAGTGTCCATCTTCTTATCTTTTAGTTTTATATCTATTTAATAGATTAATTAAACTATAAGAAACCAACAAATTCATAGTACCAAATTTATCATAGCATCTTCTTTATATATAAAAGAATTAAGTTATTTAATTATAAAGTTGTCTCTAGTTCATGCATACAAAGTTCATTAGGTGCACGTCAAAAACAATCCACTCTTTGGACGATGTCAAAATCTCGAACTTTAGAAGTTGTATATAAAGAAAGCTCCTCTTACAACCTCATGGCGATCGAACAGAAACCAATTCAAAAACGCTTTAAACACCAGCCAAATTCGTATCATGGCAGGTCTCCGAGCGCAAACGCTAATGTTCGCCCTGGTGGCTGCGTTAGCGATTCTAGATCGCACATTTGTGGACGCAAACTTCGACAAGGCTATGGTTGTGACATGGGGTAAAGACCATATTGGTACGAGTAATGGCAACCTTCGACTTGTCCTAGACAAATCTGCAGGTATATAAAATATTTCGTAACATAAATTTTAAACCTGCAGTCCATTTTTATCTGTATTTCATGAGAAAAAATTGACAAACATATAAATGTGTGAATACTATTTTTTTTTTTTCCGCAGGATCTGCTATTCGATCAAAAGTGGCTCATTTGTTCGGAAGCATAGAAATGCTCATCAAACTTGTGCCAGGAAACTCTGCTGGAACCGTCGTAGCCTATTATGTATTTTTTTTTTTAATAAAAGCTTTTAAACTCGATAATATTACACAATTATTCACACAAAAAAAATGTGTTAATGGTTTTTGTGAGTTTGATGATGGATGATTTTTCTTACTTAGTTATCTTCTACGGGAAGTGCACACGACGAAATAGACTTCGAGTTTCTAGGGAATGCGACTGGTCAACCGTACACGATCCACACAAACATATTTGCTAAAGGCAAAGGAAACCGCGAGCAACAATTCCGACCATGGTTTAACCCAACCAGTGGTTTCCACAACTATACCATCCATTGGAATCCATCCGAAGTTGTGTAAGTAATTAGATTAGAGTTTCTAAGCTTATATTTTCTTTTTCTAGAAAAGAAACATGTCACACATCATGTTATATATCTTATAGGTGGTTCGTGGATGGAACTCCTATCAGAGTCTTTAGGAACTACGAGAAAGAAGGAATCGCATACCCAAACAGGCAAGGTATGAAAGTGTTTGCGAGTCTATGGAACGCAGACGACTGGGCTACACAAGGAGGTCGAGTCAAGACAAACTGGACAGAAGCACCGTTTGTGGCCGAGGGTCGTAGGTACAAGGCAAGAGCTTGCTTGTGGGAGGGATCGGCCAGCATCAAGAAATGCGCAGACCCAACCGTACGGTCTAATTGGTGGACTGCACCATCGTTTAGCCAGCTCACTGGATTGCAGCTGGCCAGGATGCAAAAGATACGAGATGGTTTCATGATCTATGACTATTGCAAAGACACTAACAGGTTTAAAGGTGTTATGCCTCCCGAATGCTCCAAGAGGCAATTCTAATCAAACTTTTTTTCTTTGGGCAAAGTTTTTCTTTCTTTCTATGATTCTTTCTTTGTTGTTTCTGATTTTTCCATCATAATCTGTTTATCTTCTTTGGGGGAGTTTTTGTCTGTGTTTGATTCATTTATAACTCAAATTTGTGCAATTATTATTCTTTATTATAAACAAATCATATAAAAATCATTATTAACAACTCATTTATAACTCAAATTTTTTATATATATAAGTCAGATAAAAAATTCAATTTAATTTATCCATTTTTTATATATCTTTAGTGTTGAAAGAAAAAAAAAATATTTCAAATCTTTTGGTAAGTAATATATTGAAATCTTTTGTCAAACTGAAACGTTGAACTTAAAATAAAATACAAAATCAACATTGCGTTGACTCCGTTATTCCGACAAAAAAATAATTAAAACAGTAAAAAACAAAACAGAAAACCTCCATCGCACCGACGTGGCAATAATACTTGTATCCACGTCAGCCAAACTCAAACTGTAATTTAACCCTTGCTTTACCAAAGAAACTACACGTTAAAATCCCCTCGTGTTTCCTGCTTCCTCTCTTCGCAAATTTCAATCGTCGAATTCATCGAAGAGAACAAATCCCTAAATCCCCCTATCCATATCTCTGTGCATGATCCAGATTCGGTTTCGATCGGAGCTGCTTCCATGGAACGAATCATCGGCGGCAAGTACAAGCTCGGACGGAAGATCGGCGGTGGCTCCTTCGGAGAGATTTTTCTCGGTGTGTGTTCTCGTCTTTTGTTTCTCGAGTATCTACTCTTCTTCGGTTTCAAAATTGATTCGTATTGACGTGAATTGTTTGTTCTCTTCCGCAGCTACACATGTCGATACCTTCGAGATCGTAGCTGTGAAGATCGTAAGTTAATCTAATGAAACGAATCTATTCTGGAGATTCGATCTGCTCTGTTTTTAATTTTTAATCATCTTCGTCTTAATTGATCAGTGAGCAAGCTTTAAGCTCCTTCAATTGGTGCTTTTGAGCTGCGATATATTCTTCTTCTAGCTTGACAACTGTCTTTAACTTTGATCATTTTGGATTTGCTTTTTTTGCAGGAGAACAGTAAAACGAAGCATCCGCAGCTTCTCTACGAAGCCAAGCTATACAGAGTTCTTGAAGGAGGAAGTATGCTCCTCATTTCTGTATCTTTGATTATCTATTCTTCATTCGATTCCAAATACTATATAGTATATCAGTAAAATGCTAATTTTGGGTTATGTGTTTGTGGTTTTGCAGGTGGGATTCCGCGTATAAGATGGTTTGGAGTGGATGGAACAGAAAACGCATTGGTGATGGATTTGCTAGGGCCAAGTCTCGAAGATCTTTTCGTGTATTGCGGAAGAAAATTATCACTGAAGACAGTCTTGCTTTTGGCTGATCAAATGGTATGACATATTGACATGTCAATTACATTCTTATCATTTCTCTTGGCTGATACATTTTTTATCTTCTAATGTGCTTCCAAATTTTGTTATCTCTGCTGCTGTTACAGCTGACGAGAATTGAATATGTACACTCCAAAGGATATCTGCATAGAGATATCAAACCTGATAACTTTCTCATGGGACTCGGCCGGAAAGCGAATCAGGTTTATATAATCGACTTTGGACTTGCCAAGAGATATCGTGACGCCAACACCAACCGCCACATCCCTTACAGGTACTTGTGGCCGTTTTTCATTATACAATTCCTACCTTGTATTCCATCTGTAGATGATAAAGTCACATTATACAACGTTTTACCTTTTTATTCAGGGAAAAGAAGAATTTAACAGGAACTGCACGGTATGCAAGTTGCAATACACATCTTGGAATTGGTAAGCAATGCTGCCATTTTATTTTTTTTCTTCATTATGTGAAGTAGATCGTCTTTGTTCATATATATTTTGGTTTCTCTTTCGCAGAGCAAAGTCGACGGGATGATCTTGAATCGCTTGGATATGTGCTTCTGTATTTCCTAAGAGGAAGGTGTGGTTGGCTTTTCGACTTGAAAGAAACTAGCGAACATTGTGTATTGCTAAACTGTTTTCTTGCTTTAGATTGCGTTCATATTTTCATAAACCTTCTTTTTTTTTTCCAGTCTTCCATGGCAGGGTCTAAAGGCTGTTGACAAGAAGGAAAAATATGATAAAATTTGTGAGAAGAAGATATCAACTCCCATTGAGGTCTGTTTTCTCTCTTCTGTGCGATGATGGGACTGTTTTTCTCCGTTAATCCTCATTCGACTGAATATTCATATCATATCCCATCCTTTGCAGGTTCTTTGCAAAAATCACCCTGTGGAGTTTGCTTCATATTTTCATTATTGCCACACGCTGACATTTGATCAGCGGCCTGATTACGGATTCTTGAAGCGGCTTTTCCGTGATTTATTCTCACGGGAAGGTACATGGAAAAAGACATCTCTCCATCCCCTATATAATTCGTTCAGCTGATAGGACTCGGCAGCATAAATTACCTACCTCGCTGAGTTAAATGCTTTCTTCTTTGCAGGATATGAGTTCGACTATATATTTGACTGGACTATAATAAAGTATCAACAAGCACAGAAAAACAGAAATCAGTCTCAGGTATAGTTTTCCTTGATTTTTGCTGCTATTACGTTCGTATTAGTTTTGTTGGTAAATGGAGACATGCCTCTTTCTCTAACTTCAAACTTCTTTTGTATTTCTGCAGGCAGTTCCTGGGTCTAGCAACCCCCGTGCAATCCCAATGGACACGAGCAATCATCGAGGTCAGCTCTATAGTTAACGGTTTTGATTTTCGCTTCGCTTGCTTGTTAATATCTCTGCTGTGTTGGTGCTAACTCTCTGTTTCGCAGGGAAAGCCAATATTTCAAATGACGCCGTGGTCTCTGAGCGTGTCAGATCGGCTAATGCCATTGGTCCAGGCCCACAATTAAATAGTAATCCAGCTACAGGGAGGAATCTTGCTTTTGATCCGTTCCACAAGAATGTACGTAGTCATGCATTTGCCTCTTCTAAATAGTCAATACCATTAAACTATACTGATTTTGACTGGCATTTTGTTGAAAACCCATTGCAGCTGAACATGCCAGCCACTTCATTAGCTCCTGGGGCAGGTACCTCAAGAAGAAACCCGGAAACCTCAAATTCTGGGTATGACAATGGGAACAGAACCACCGGTGGTTGGACTCCATCATACATGTCTCCGGGGAAATGATTCAAACAAAGTTGTAGTTTCTCTTTGTTCTGATCTGCTGAACAAAGATTATATGTCTGCCTGTGGAAGCTAAACTGTGTGATTTCTGCAATGGAAGCTCTAGACGAAGTTGAAAGATCTGGAAATGGAGCTTTTTCCATGAACAGCCTATTGTTTCACACAAAGGCATGGGAGATTATGTTTGCTTGCTTTCGTTGAAGATTCTCTCCCAAATGAGTGAATGACTGACTTCAACCTTTGTATTATAATCTTGCAACCGGACGTGTAATTTGCTTCTTGTGATCCATTCTTCATCAGTTTATGTTTCTGTGCCTAGTTCCCTGAGTTGGGGCGTAACATGGGTTTTTTGCTGCTTTGATCAACATTCATTGCAGAAAATCAACAGCCAAAGCTTGAGCGCAGAGATTTTCTCCAAAAGGCTTTTGAGTAACGAGCTTGCTTGTGGCACGGACAGGTCAGCATCAAAGCTATGCGCGCAGACTCCAACCATACCGACACCGTTTCGTTTAGCCAAGCTAACTGGTTTGCAGCAAAATTATGTGATGGTTTCATTATTTATGATTATTGCCAATATACTAACAGGTTTTGCCTCCAGAATACTCCGATAATTGTTTCTCCTGTTCTTTTCTCTGAAATTCGTAATCATTTTTTTTTTTGTCGGGATTTTTATGGTGTGTGTGATTGTTTTACTACTTGATTGTGTGCTATGAAAATAAGAATATTCCATTATTCAGATACGTATATAAAAATGCACCTACCTGGAGGGCTAGAACTGATTGATACAGCAGATTTGACGACTTGATAGAACAAGTGTATTATTAGATTTTAGCTACCTAGCTAAGCTTAGCTTAGATGAGAAATTACGTTAATGCCCTCGTTCAAAGATTTCCGGACCCATATTGGAGCAGTGGTTACTGGTTAGGAGGATCAACAGATTCAACACGGCTCAAAGCCTGGGTCCATGGCACACCGATTTGTTAAAGAAATGTTATAATAATGTATCCGTTTGGCCAAACTTCCAATAGTCAAAATGTTCAACTAATAAAACAACCCTAAATCCTTATCTCTCTCTATCTATCTATGCGCATCATCCAGATTCGTTTCTGATCGGAGCTTCTATCATGGAACGTATCATCGGCGGCAAGTACAAGCTCGGCCGGAAGATCGGCGGTGGCTCTTTCGGAGAGATTTTTCTGGGTGTGTTATTATTCTTCAATCGTCAATTGTTTCTCGTGTCTCCCTCTTTGATTCGAAATTTAACTCCTCCTTTTTTGTTTCTTCCGCAGCTACACACGTCGATACCTTCGAGATCGTAGCCGTTAAGATTGTAAGTTCATTAAATTCAGTTCCTTAGATTTGAGCCGAATCCATTTTATTTGGATCTGTTCTGTTTTCATATTTCATTTTCCTTCGTATTGGTCTTTGAATTGACTTGACTCTAAATTGATCAGTGAAGCAAGCTTTGAGCTACTTGGATTGATGCCATAGATTCTTCTTCTAGCTTGACAATTGTCTCTAACTCGGATCATTTTGGATTTGCTTTTCTGCAGGAGAACAGTAAAACGAAGCATCCTCAACTTCTCTACGAAGCCAAGCTGTACAGAGTTCTTGAAGGAGGAAGTATGTAATTGGTGAATTTGCTGATAGTAAAAACACATTCCTTCTAGTGACACCGATCATTTCGAAGGCTGTTACATCGCAGAAGCTAATTTTTTGCTATGTGTTTGTGGTTTTGCAGGTGGAATTCCGAGAATAAGATGGTTTGGAGTGGATGGAACAGAGAATGCATTAGTGATGGATTTGCTAGGGCCAAGTCTCGAAGATCTTTTCGTGTATTGCGGAAGAAAATTCACACCAAAGACGGTTTTGCTGTTGGCTGACCAAATGGTATGGGTTTGCTTAAGGTCGAATCTTGTTGTTGATGGTATTTGCATACTAAGCAGCTCTCTTGACTGATACATTGAACATCTAATTCTATTGTTACTTGCAGCTAACGAGAATAGAATATGTACACTCCAAAGGATATCTGCATAGAGACATCAAACCTGATAACTTTCTCATGGGCCTTGGACGGAAAGCGAATCAGGTTTATGTGATTGACTTTGGACTTGCCAAAAGATATCGTGATGCCAACACCAACCGCCACATCCCTTACAGGTATTTGTGGCTGTGATTCAATCTGTGTGTTTAAGTTTTATGGTAACGTCATATGACATAGTGCATTTGTGTGGCTATATTCAGGGAACACAAGAATTTAACAGGAACAGCACGATATGCAAGTTGTAATACTCATCTTGGAATTGGTAAGGAATGCTACCAGTTTTTTTTTTCTCATTATGTGAAGTAGATTGTCTTTGCTCATATATTTTTGGTTTCTATTTCACAGAGCAAAGTCGACGGGATGATCTAGAATCGCTTGGATATGTGCTTCTGTATTTCCTAAGAGGAAGGTGTGTTTGGCTTTTTCGCCTTGAGAGAAACTAGCGAACATTGTGGTTTTTCATAGAGATTCGCAACCTTTTTCTTGCTTACTACATTGTGTCCTGTTTTCATGAACTTTTTTTTTTTAGTCTTCCGTGGCAGGGTCTAAAGGCTGTTGACAAGAAGCAAAAATATGACAAGATTTGTGAGAAGAAGATATCAACTCCCATTGAGGTCTGTTTCCCTCTAGTGTATGATGAAATTTTCTTTTCTTTTTTGTTAATCTTCACTCGACTAAATATCCATATCCATCCTTTGTAGGTTTTATGCAAGAATCATCCTGTGGAGTTTGCTTCTTATTTTCATTATTGCCACACGCTGACATTTGATCAGCGGCCTGATTATGGATTCTTGAAGCGGCTTTTTCGCGATTTATTCTCACGGGAAGGTACTTGGAAAAAGACATCTCTCCATCCCCTACATAATCCCCTCAGCTAATAGGAATTTCTAGCATCATTTATCTGAGTTAAATGTTTTCTTCTCTGCAGGGTATGAGTTCGACTATATATTTGACTGGACTATAATTAAGTATCAACAAGCACAGAAAAATAGAAACCAGTCTCAGGTACAGTCTATCAGTCTAATGTTTTGTTTTCTAGCTTAAGCATATGCATATATTTTTTTCAGTTCCTTAACGACAAATTTCACTACTTTCTAACTAAAATGATGTCATTTGTACTGCAGGCAGTTCCTGGGTCTAGCAATTCTCGTGCAATACCAATGGACACAAGCAATCATCGGGGTAAGCTCCAGCTAATGGCTTGTTTTATTTCTTGTTGCAATTGTCTGTTTCGAAATCTCTGTTTTATTGATGCTCTGTTTGGCAGGAGGACCCAATATTCCTTATGAAGCTGAGGCCTCTGAACGCATCAGATCGGCTAATGCCATTGGTCCAAGCCCACAGATAAACAACAATCCTGCCGCAGGGAGGAGTCTTGGTTTTGATCACCCCGTCCACAAGAATGTATGTACTCATGAACCAACGATTTATTCAAACACGATATTGTCCTTTGCAGCGAGTGTCCATGATTGTTATATTTCTGAAATTCTGTTTGCAGATGAACATGCCATCCACTTCATTATCTCCTGCTGCGGGTACCTCAAAAAGAAACGTCGGAAAGTCGGCTTTCCCACCGGAAACCTCGAATTCGGGGTATGATAGTGGGAATAGAACCGGCGGCTGGACTTCATCATTCATGTCTCCGGGGAAATGATGCAAAGAAAATGTAGTTTCTTTTTAATCTGAAATGGTGAGTCATGCCCCTTGGGAGATACGGAGGTGTTGGTGACACCAAAATTCCGGTTTCTGCTGTCGTTGCAGAGGGAAGGCTGCAATGGTTCTATGTGTATATTCACTGAGATGTGTGTGGAGAAGAAGGCGTTCATTGAAGCTCTAGTGAGGATGGAGTTTTTCCGTGAACACATTTGTGTATACACACACACAAGGCATGAAGTGTATGTTTGCTTTTCATTCAAGATTTTTCCCCAACCTTTGTATAAATTCTTGCACCGGATTATGTGTAACCTTGTTATGTGCTCCATATAACATCATTTTTTTAGCTACTCACTCTGTGCTTAAGTTTCGTAAGTGTGTTGCTGCTTGATATTATGTTAATGGAAAACAGCGTTATTTGCAGAAATCCAGAGCCAAAGCTGAGAGATGTCTTCAAAGGCTAAGGAGAGAGCACATGTTTCCTTTCAAAGAAACTCCATTTGGATTCTTTTATTGCCATAGGTTTCTGAGCAAAGATGTTGAGAGACAACATGGGGATTCAACAACTTAGAGAGCTCATGAAGCCAGACTAAACATTGAGTCTTGAACTGGTGTCCTGCGTTTCTGCTGTATCAGACAGCTCGGTTTGTTGCGGTCTTGTCGGGAAATCATCATCAATGTTATTATCCAAGAGGTAGCTGTCGGTAACAATGTCTTAAGGGCATAAGAGAGTATCCACTTGTGTAGCTAAATTTTGCTTGTGTCATTATGTTTTGTTCATGATATAATATCGGTCCATAATCGACCTAATACACTTCTAATATATTTGATTAGCTCGATTACAATTTCTTTTCTTTTTTAATTTCGTTAGGTTCAATTTAATAATTTATATAGACTTGCGTGTTCAATTGTTCATTTATAATCGTCATACGTTGGACCACTTGATATATGATGCAATGACTTGCTTTTTACATAACAACAATCTTTGGCCTCATTTACCTATTTCGTATTAGTGTTTTTAAAACTGGACCGGAAGGCGAACCGGATAAACATCCGGGTCATGGTTCAATTTGGTTTGACCGGGTTAAACCCGGTTCATAATAATTTTTATTATATTTATTTTTAAGCATATAAATTTGAAAATATAAATATAAATAGTTAAAAATTGATATATAGGTATAAATATAAATATAATAGTATTAGAAAAATTAAATTTTGTGAAATAACTTCTAATCTAACATATACTAAAGATTTAAAATAATTATAAACAAAAATAATTAATTAATTCATCGTATTAATTGTTTTTAAACCAAACCAGAAATCTAACCCGGTCATATGTCCGGTTCATGGTCGAACCCGGTTCAACCACCGGTCGGTCCAGTTTTCAAAACACTATATTTTATTGATATACAAATACAATACCACTTGAAAAATAGATCTCTATGTTCATGATTCTCAAATGTCGAATTGAGATCTAACATACAAAGTAAATAAGTTGGATATTGTTTTATATAAATATTTTAGATTATCACATCATGCAAAGTTGCAAACTTAAGAAGGTTCCTCTTATGCTGCTGCGGTCTAGGCATCCACTCTCCTGGTGTCCCTCGTTACAAAGTTAAATGAGGTTCCAAATGAAAAACAAAAGTTATCCATATAATTATAAGGGCTTTTAGATGGCATATTATGTGCGTATATGCATGACAAAATATATACGTCTATTTTAAGTTTAGTGGCATATATCTACATATAAAAGACAAAATCAGAGGAGTCAGATTCCTACATCAAAGATTGACAAATAATTAGATATATATCATTTTATAATTGGTAATATAGTACTATTAGAGTTGGCCATCAAAAGGAAAATGCTTGAAAATGGGATTAGATTTTATAATATTTGGGAATTATAAGAAAGCGACAAACTAGCTGCTTATATAAAACCTGGACTAATTCAGGTTTTTCTTTGCACTTAATTTTCAAAAATTGAGATGTTTGTTAATAATCAAATTTTGCAAATGTACTTTTTGTAATGGAAGTTAGTTGACCTACTAATATGTATTTTATAGTCAAATACATGAGCTAGTAATGTTGTTAGTCTAAATAAAAGAAAACCATTTATCAAGAGACAAAACCAAGGGGCCAGGGTAGTTTATTTTTTAGGTTAGTTTTTTAATGAGAACTACATAAATAGACATATAAACAATATATTGTATATATGTATGTTATGCAGTCGTTGACCAACAAAAAAAAATGAATATGATGCAGTCGTAACAATAAAATTGAATTGAGCATGGTTTCTTCTGTAACCAGGTTGACATGTTCCATTTATTGAAAACAATTATTATGTTTTTTTCTTTCATATAACACCTAAACAAAACCTTGCAATGAATCATTTAATCATGTACTATGAGTCAAAACTTGTTCTTTAGATAAATCCATCTATGTTACACAAATCCTCTTCTTTGGATCTAACTAACATGTATAACTTTCATAGAATTCTTTGCACAAAACTAACATATGCCGATTTAATTCAGCACATTAAATATAATCTAATTCCGTATAAAAAAACTTGCAACTCTTTAAGCGGAAAAAAATAAATAAGAAACTATACATCAAAGTGTTGGTGAGATGTGTTATTTTGATTTCTTTTTTCTCTGTTAGCAAACCATTGAGCTGTATTTCTAGCGATCGGCAGCCACAAACGCCGTCTTCTCTCCTCCGTCTCATTTCCTCTGTTTTCTAACGCAGACGCTGCGGTTGAAACGCTGTAATCTCCATGGACCGCAAAACTGGTTCTTGGAACAGCAGTGATCTCAGAGACCGATCTTCTTCCTGGCTCGACCATAACGCTTCTGGAATTCGAACCAGAGTCACTGTTTTCCGACAACAACATAGTTTTCATCGAAGTCAACTTATTCTCCAACATTCTCTTCGCTTCCATTTCTTTATTGATCCGCAAGATACCTATTTGATCCTCTTCATCTCCTCTTGTCACTCTATCCATCGACGAGAATCTCTCGCTGGAAATCGAATTAACCATCTCCGAATTCAAAAACATCAAATCCGACGAACTCACGTTGCTCCATCGATTCTTAAACACAACATCCGACACAACGATCCTGTGATTGAACTTATGCATCATTTTCTTCTCGTCTTTTTCGTTTCCTTGATTCTCAAGTAAAGGCTTCTCTTTATGACCTAATTTCAGAATCTTCCGGAAACTCTCTCCGATGCTGAATCTCAATGATCCACCCACTTCCTCTCCCTGTCTTCGTCTCTCTTCTTCTTCTTCTCTCTCGATGTAAAGCTCCAAACTCGAATCTTCTCTTCTCTCAGACTGATTCAAGAACCGAAAACTGTTTCCGTAAACAGAAGGCTCGTCTTCGATTGAGACAATGTCTCTGCAGAGAGGGCACGTTGCGTGCTGCTCAAGCCACTGATCGATGCATCCGACGTGGAAAGCGTGTCTACATTTAGGCAACAATCTAAGAACCTCGACGCCTTCGAATTTAGATATACAAACAGAACACTCAAGCCCTTGTTTTGATCCTTTCAAAGCGGAGAATCTAAACAGAGGAAGAGACTCGATTGCTGTCTTGTCCAAACCGGAGAAACGATCAGACGAGTTGCTTGACCGGTTGAAGAATATTCCTTGCCGGAGCCGGCGATCATGCCGTGTTCCGTCGCGAGAACCTGACCGTAGATCGATGTGGCAGCACTTAGCGTAGACGAGGAGGACGAAAGTGAGTGTGAACATGATTGCGAGAACTCCGGTGACCACGGCTAAACTCGGCTCGAAATTCGCGACGAGGTCGCCGTTTCTGAACGGAGGAGGAGGCTGAGCAGAGACATGGTGATAACTGTGTAGGATTGGAAGAAAGAAGAAGAAGAGTTGATACATCGGAGGGAAATGAGAAGATCTTCGATTCTTGAGAAACTTTTATATTTCTTGATTTTCTTGGAATAATATTTCCTTGGGGTTGGAATTACTTTTATTGAAGAGGAAAATGGAGAAAATGAGATTGTATATGTTAAAGATTGGGATCTCTCTTTAGTGTAAATATAAATTAATAAAAGTACGTCATCTACGTGACAACAATTTGTATGATATTGCTTTCTCATTGTCTTCTACTATTCTCCATTAACTAAAAAACAATGTCTATGGTTGGGCTGTTATTCTCTGACCTCATTTTGATCATATTTAGGACTATATACTAATTAGAACTTATCTGTTTATTGTTTATAAAATTACAACTTGCATGCATCACACAATGGGACTGGTTTTGGTCTACAAACTATAGAAAGTAAAATTAAACCAAATATATGTTCAATTCACTGTTAAATGTATATTTGGTTAGGTTGATCCGAAAAAAGTAAGGCAGTCATTCTTTCAAGTTTTCTGATTATGGTTTCACAATGGACTTTTTTAGCTATTTTAGTATTTTAGCTATGCATGTACTCATCGTTGTTTATTAAAAGTAATAAGCAAGAACTCGAGAAGATGCTTTGTTGCACTCGCCGAATGAATATATAAAAATGGACGACAAGGAGCACAAAAAATCGGAGGGGAAAAGAAAAGTCAAAGTTTGCAGTTTTCATGATTGAGTGATGGCTTCGATGCATTATTATTTTAGTCTTCAATAATCTCAAAAACCAATTATCAGATTTCTATGAATAAATTAATCGATATTTCGGTATCATGATTAAGCATTTGTATTATGATATTTTTGATATAGAATTTGATGTGCATTACTAGACTAAATTAGAGAGTACAACTGAAGTTTTTGCTGTCGTCGTATAGTAGTCAAATTTGACCACCAATGAGTGTTGTATCAAAGTACAAAATTTCTAGCATATTTTTGTATTCAACCCAAAAAAGAGAGAGGAAGAGGCTTACAAAACTTGCTAATACACAGAAGCGAAGAGAGTTAAAGCTGAATCAAAGAACAAAACAAGCAGAGAGATTACAAGTTACAACACATAGCAGAAAGCTCAGTTAAAACTTTGGCTTGAGTTTGATTCCGAGCGAGCAAACACAAATAAATGTATATTCCCAAAAGAAACTCATTACAAAGTACAAACACCTTCCATTTGTTTTTACAAAAGATCTCAAAACATGACTCCTGCGACTTCTCAGGTGTGAGCTGACGCAGCGGTCATCCCAATGGATGATTCAGGGCTAACATACTCCTCACTCGCATGCCTAACAAACTCCTCAGGCGACATGTGCGAGCCATGGCAAGCACATACGATTTTGATCTGGTTCGCGTTGTACCGGTATGTGACACCAGAGATAGTCCGGCCGTGCGGGCCTGAACCAGTGGTTGAGACCCACGGCAGGTTTGGACGTGCTCCTGATCCCCCAAACTTCACATCTGCAGCCATTCCAGGTTTAATGGCAGAAAAGTCGTTTGAGAAAGCAGCATTACTGTTGTTGTTGTTGTTGTCTCCTGTTGGCCGTTCTGTTGCATCCTCGGACGAGCCTTCTTCTGCAACAGGCTGCTTTCCCTCGCCTTTCGCAGTAGCTTTCCGGGAGAGAACAAAAAGAAAGTTATTATCTTTGCAGTAAGTAAGGACTCTACACTGTCTAAAGGCAAAAGCTTTGCTTACCTGAGTTTGATGGGCCTCTTCCGGCGAACGGAGATTGAGAAAGAGCAACAATCCCACTTGCACCGTCTTTATCAAGCATAGGGAGCTGAACCGGTGAGTATCCGAACATAACTGGGAGATTCCCGGGATTAGCACTAGGCTGCATTAGACTCGTAGCCGCTGCAGACTCTTTAGCAGAGTAAGGCAAGCTAGTGACGACATTCTGCGGATGAGCTGTGAAAGGTACGGTGTAACTACTCATGTTCCGGATTGTAAACTCATCAGCGCTAGTTCCTCCATGGTTACTGCTCTTCCTCTGACCAGCTAAGTTGTCCACAATGTTTGTATCAGCGTTAGGACGAGTCACGTCCTTTGCGAGGTTAGAAGAAGAACCTCCACCACCGCCTCCTGCTTCAGAGTCTGCTACATCTTCGTTCTCAGCTGTTGATCCTTCATCTGTAGCGGTTGAAACATGAGAAGCTTTGGTCTTCTTCTCGTGCAGATCAACAACGTGTGATGATGATGAGTCCTTCTCCTTCTTCTTTTCATCGTTCATCCCTGAAAACCCGAACTTCCTTTTGCTTCCAGCTTCTTTCCGTGTCTCGTCCTCCACCCACAAAGGTTTCGTGGAAGCTTCACCGTCGTTGACAGGAGCTTTGGAGAGGTCGTTGAAGAAGTTCTGCGGAGGTTGTTGATTCGAGTCGCTTCTCTGAGAGCCAGAACTCGGCTCTGATGGTCTTTGAGAAGTTGGATGGAGGAAGTTCTTGAAGTCATCAATCACTTTAGCGCTTCTATCGCCTCCTTCTACTCTGTGGTTCTCAGAGGAGCTTCCAGCATTATTACTAGTGTTGTTGTTAGCTTTAGCTTTCCCTGATGATCCTCCACAAGAGAGACCTAAGCTGAGCTCCAGCCCAGTATCATCATCCATGTTTTGACAAACTTTAACGGCAATTTCAAGCACCTCAACGGATCTTTAGAGTATCCTCAGCGATCTTGATTACCATCTGAGAGTTATAGCACAAAAGGATCTGTTATTTAAAGCTAACAGAAACATTCTTGCCAAATCAATCCTATTTTAGCTTAAGTGAAGCTAGTAAGCTACCAGAAATCTCAGAAACATCGAATCGGATTGTACCTTTGAAACGAGACCATTGTAAGAACAGTCCAGCAATTCTCCAGAACCGCCTTTTGGTGGTTTGAGCTCTGTGACAAAAAGAAACCATTTTTACAACTTAGAAATTGAAAAAGTGATTCATCATTTCCGTTTTTGAAGATCAAAACTAAAGAGGAAACAAAGCTAAGGACATTCCTTTTTGAGCTGTTTACTGAAATAGAAGAGACACACACACACACACACACACACACTTCTCTTCTCCCTCAGCTAAAACAAAATTAAAATCCAGAAGCAGAAGAAATCGGAGGAGAGACAGATAGTATGAGATCTAGTAAGTTTAAACCCGATTAATAACAATATACAGATCTATTAGCAGACGAGCTTCAGAAATACTATCAGAAACTGGAAACGGGAAGAAGAAAAAAAAAAAAAATCAATAATCTAAATCAAGTAATCACCCAAAAAATCCTAACTTTCAAGTTCGAAATCATCGATAAATTCATATCTAGATGCGACCAGATGAAACCCAGAACCTTAACTACGCAGCAGGAGTGCCAAATCAGCTGAAAATGAAAGCGATTTCGATCACAGAGAAGCCGAGAAAAAAAGGAAAAACAGAAATTGAAATCGAGGGAGAGAAGCAAAGAAGATGAAACCTGAAACCGCCGGGAAGGAGACGATCAAGAAAAACCCTAGCTTCGCGACGGTGGCTACTGAGGCGTTGCAGCGATTGGAGAGCTCAGGCTCGGAGGAGTACGGACGAATAATTATATTTGTTTTTCTTATTTATTAAATTGATTTCGATTATGTCCATGAGAATCTTGTGTGTTTTCTTATTTTTGTTCTATTGTTTTTTGAATTACCGTATCTATACAATTATACATACATGCTGTAAAATTTGATGCTAAGCGACAACATAAAGTTGATGCAATTGAAGCGATGCCATTAAAATTTGGTCCTTTTTTCATGATTTGATTCTCTCTATGAATTTGATAATCTATCAGGAGAACTAATTATTCAGTTTTGGATTTTAGACAAATTACTGATCCAAATGTTTATTAATTTTGTGAAAGTCTTAGTACCAAACAAGTTTTGTTGATCTGTGATAATTTTACATAGTTGGGCATTATCTCAGCCTAATCTAAAACAGAAAATAAGGCGCGTGTGTGTACAAATTGGAGTCAAATATGTGTAGTGTATTAATTTGATATGTAACGTTACTGTGCTTGTTTTCTTAGAATTAGCTCGTAGAGTTGTAGTGTGCATGCATCAAAGTGGAGTCGATTGCGACTGTGGAGGCTTGAGACTGCTTTTTTTTTCCTCATAATAAAACGGGCAAACTATTTTGAAGACTGTCTTTGATGTATTTATTTAAGTATTTCTTTTATTTTCGGAACCCTCGTCTTCTTCATTATATCGATCTTCGTCATTATATCGATGATCTCTAAATCGATTACATGATATGATATTTGGTATGATATAAAATATGTGTGTTTTCATATACATCAAAAGAAAACGTGTGATACCCTTCCTTTTGTAAAGGCTGTCAAATCAGAAGAGAGAGAGAAAGCAAGATGTTTGAGATTACTATTTGAAATAAAAGTATGTATTCATGTTTACTTTGATTTTGATTGGATCATATTATAAAATTGTGGAATGTAAAACTTTTTCTATCAAGAATATTTTTTTCAGTATTCTCATGTACTGATGTACAGCGTCTTAAGTAACTTTGGATCAGCATGTCCGGTTGTGGTCGAGATCAATTTGATGGTTCAATATTGAATATGTAAACAGGTGAAGCTTTAATCGAGAGCTTGTATAAGCAGGTGCAGCTAGCTTTCATCTAGGTTTTTGTAATGTTTTATTTCATATTTTTTTAGGTATTTATTTTCATTAT
Organism: Microthlaspi erraticum; assembly: GCA_902728155.2. NCBI lineage: Eukaryota > Viridiplantae > Streptophyta > Magnoliopsida > Brassicales > Brassicaceae > Microthlaspi > Microthlaspi erraticum. The sequence continues at coordinate 20,083 of CACVBM020001440.1, read as the reverse complement.
CTGTAGCGTCTCTGTCCGAACGAACGTGACTTCTTTATAATGGTTAACGTATGCAGAAACTTCTTATCATCGCAGAGTTCTTCAAATCCTATGGAAAGTACGAGGACATGTTCTGCAACTCTTACGTTTGTTTTGAAAGTAGCTCAACTTTTAATGCTTCATTTATTTAACTTTGTCGTTTACTCTCTCGTTTGGTTCCCTCCTACCGAAACAGTTGGCGGGAATGGTAATTTTTTTTTTACTATCAATAATACTTCTCTGACCCAACTATTAACCACGGCTTAGATTATATATACGAAGCCTTTCACGTAGCAAACTAGTGACAGAAACACAAAGAGAAAAGTTCAGCGAGAGAGAGAGAGAAACAATTAGAGACAAGAGGAGGATTTGCGTCTGTGATCTCTTCCCGATCTCTGCGTCCGCTTCACAATCACACAGAACCATACTCGTCGCCGAAATAGGCTAAGGTACGAATTCGGATTCATGCTTCCCCTAGTTAACTGTAACACAATCACTAGAGAGCACCAATCTGTGCATCCGAATTGCTTGCCCACCCAGAATGTGTCCATTATATTAGAGAGATATCTTGTAATTTTCCATTCGGTAAAGAGTAAGAATATTTAAGCTGTAGTTAGTCTTAATAAAGCTGTGTCTTATTAAAGCATAGTGATAGTGGAATATCCGAATATGTGTCCACTACAGTTTTAATTTTCTAACTTTCCATATTCAAATGACTAACTTTCCTGAGTACTTAGTTAATCATAAAGCTGTAGTAAATTTTCTGTATATGTAGTTGATTAAAGCTGTAGTAAGTTAAAGCTGTAGTAAATCATAAAGCTGTAGTACTTTGTTAATTTTCTACTCCCTCCGTTTCAAATTAGTTATCGTTTTGGCAAAATGTATCTGCAAATATTTGAACGTATCTGCAATGCAAAATACGTCCAAATACGTCCAAATATCTGCAGATACATTTTGCCAAAACGACAACTAATTTGAAACGGAGGAGTATCATTCTATGTATGTAGTAGGCTATGTCCGTAAAAGCTGTTACACTGTTGTTCAAAAAAAAGCTGTTACACTATTTAATGCTGTAGTAAATCATAAAGCTGTAGTAAATCATAAAGCTGTAAATCATAAAGCTGTAGTACTTTGTTAATGTTCTATGTATGTAGTAGTAAATTCAGGCTATGTCCGTAAAAGCTGTTACACTATTTAATGCGGAATATTTTGTGCAATAAACTATTCACCTAGCAGATGAGTATAGGAAAAAACTCTGCATCAAGCTAATTTATGTTATAATATCATTTTGAATAAGTGATGCTAAGTTTCCTGGTTAATTTTTAAGTAAATACCAGTTTTTAAATTGATTTGGTCTTATATGTATCTCTTTCTCTCACGCTCTTAGTATATAACTATATATGTTGTTTCATTTTGCAGAGAAGGGAAACATAATGGAGCCACTACTTCGGCCGCTATCCGTGCAAGCGTCTCCTTCAGCTGAAGAAATCGTAAGTGGCAAATGTATCTTAAGTTACTTAATATTATTTTGTGTTAAGACAAGCTTACAACTAACTTAGATACATGTGTGAATATGTGCAGTTTACCTTCACCATACCTCAAGAGATGTATGAGGTATGCGACATAATTCCTGGAGAGATCTTAGCATCAATCATCAGCTCGAAACCTGACGCTCTGGTTAAAGTTTTCGACACCAATAAAACTTCATACGCTAGATGGATGAATCATGTGGTAATGTTTCGTTACTGTGTTATTTTTTATTTATTTTTTTGTCATAATTATGTTCCATTTGTAGTGTAAGTATTTGGTTTGATATTACTTCTAACATTGTATACTTTTGGTTTCAGGTTACTTCTGACATCGTAAGGGAGAAAAACTGGAAAACGTCTATGTATTGGGTGAGAGACCAAGGAACTCATGGTATAACTTCTATAACTATTCAATCAAATAATGTATTACGTACTGTGCAAGTTATTGTCAAAGTGATAAACTTAAACTTTGTAATCACTTTTGGTTTTTGCAGAGACTGGTTGGGCTATTACAGCGGCAGAGCTCATAAGCGCAGTGAGATACATCTTGCGACATGATGCAGAGTACGTCGACTACTCGGCTCAGTTCCTGGTGGATTTCGCAGACAGGGATAAGGCAACGGAGAGATACATGAAGGATAAGCTGCATTACTGCTTCAAATATTCTGTCGCCAAGGCTTTGGAGTTTGTAAAGGAAGCTGGTATTCCACAAGCAGGACACTGGAAGTATGTCGGATGCAGACCTCAGGGTCTGCCTATTTACAGGGCAGGAAGTCCTCATGTTTACGTAAACTCTTGTGTGGAGATCTCTTCCATACGTGAGGCATTGCCTTATTTGGAGTTTCATCCAATTGCAGCGTCATTGGCTCTCTTTACACCAGACTATTACATTATCAAAGACGTAAGTATGTTAGTTACAGTATATAGTTGAACAAAATTTATCTAGAATTACTAAACATGTGTGTTTTGTTTTCTTTAGGGAATTTACCGAGGACCTATGTACAAAGAGTCTGTATACGAAGGGTTTGAATGGGTCAACATTTATGCTGTGATAGAGGAAAATGGAGAAACAATTGCACTTGTCAAAGCTCCTCATGGCACATTACTAGGAGACGAAGGTTACTTTGGCGTTTCTGTTGATGTGGAGATGGTTCAAGTGCCATGGGAGGGACAAGAAGGTCATCCAAACTTCGGAGCACCAAGGCGTTTACTCTCCGACTTTTCTTTTCCAACATTTGCATGAGGTTTGGTTTACAATCTTCATACTCGTATTATATATGCACCATATCTTAATGTGGTTCTTTATTTATGTTTAGCTTTGGATCATATGTGTGGAACAAATGCTTTGGATCGATGGATTAACAGGGGCTGCTTTGGATCAACGACGTGAAGAGAAGATTTTAGGACTTGCACTAAATAATTAAGACTTTGTATTAAGACTATTGGTATGTGTGTTTCTAGTTTTATGTATGGCTGATCTTCCAAAAAACTCATTTTCTAAATTCAACTACCTTGAATTATAAGAAAATTATAAGACTTTTTACCTTGCTCAGCTACTTACGTAAACTACTCCATTTACCTTGGTCGTTATTTTTACAAAAATTGTGGAAATTTGCATATAAACACAAGATTCAAGATCTTGTTAGGGTTAGGTAAAGTAATATTAGTTGTGTATATTTCAATTTGGAGAATTTAAAAAGGTTTAAGAAACCAGTTGATCAACTTTATTATACTGATTATGTAATGAAAACCTTACAGCGATGTATAAGAAAAGGCAAGGGAGCCTGGCGAGTTGCATATGTATTCACAACTGAACAAGAACATAAGGGTCTACCTATTAAACTAAATTGTTAAGAGAACATACAGAGCATAAATTAAAGTAACAAGTGACAATAACAAGGTTTCTCGAAAGCGAGGGATGGCCATTATCAATAGATCAGAATCAAACATAATATATAACATGATATAGACCTAATATTTCTCATAACACCATTTGCTCTCACTCTGTTATTCACGTACCAAAACGTTCATCCCAAGCCAATACCCTTATACCTTTACTTAATGGTGTAGAAGTTAAACAGCGTGGCTTGAAGATATCTCGAATCAGCTGGATTTATGGTGTACCGGCCCAACAATCAACTTCTAGACGAATGTGTCCCGGCTTCCCATCCATTGTTGTCCGTACCATTGCTTGGTAGTCGAGACGCTTACCACTCGGACGATCGCCATTGCACTTGAAACTCATGAAGAAGATTGCGTTGCTGGCCTTGAGCTTCAGGCTCGGTGGCTCTTCTCCGCTTTCACGAGTCTGCATAATCACCTTCTTGATCTTCAGTGGTACAAAAGACTCCAACCTCTTCATCAAACAAACAAATGCATTGCATTAGGTTTGGGTTTAGTGAAGATTAAAGCAATGTTTTTATGTTTATAAAAAAGGGCAAAACACATACTGGATGTCCTCTCCACCACAAGTAAAACGCAAACTTAGCATACAAATAGAAAATAACGTTTTTTGATATATAACGTTACTGTGTTGGTTTTCTTAAATGGATGCTCCTCTGTACACGTTTGGAAAGTGCAACGAGCGTTGTTGTTGTCTGCGTCTGCTGCATCCATCGTGATGTAGTACGTCACAGGCGTACCCATCCCATGGTTGAATTTCTGCACGCCGATTAGTTTAAGGTTTGTTCCCTGTTAAGATATATCAAGCAGCCACACATGATTGACACACAAAAAAGAAAAGCACACGTAAACGAAAGCAGTCCAATTTCCGATCGGATCATAGAGTTTACCTTCTGAAGATTGTAACAGTGAAGCCCTAGTCTACTGTGAAGAGCGAGATTGAAAGGTGTATAGTTATCTCTAATTTTGTAGGGAAATATTCCACAACCTGGACGAGGAAACCATTCCACATCGAAACCCTGTTTCACACATTCACAATTTTCCAAAAAATTCAGCTGCGAGATCGATTCGCTTAAACCCACAAATCCCCAGATGAAATTAAGCTAGGATTCTTCCTCAAATCAATCCAATTATGGCTAGAAACCGATAGCAGAATCTACTAGTCTACTACTACTATTAGTGGAAGAAGAAAGAGAGAGAGGTTACATCGGACTCTCGGATTTGCCGTCGGTACTCCTCCTCTTCATCAGAGTCCAATTCATCATCTTCACTCAATGGATCCGCTAAATCTGGGTAATTCTCAGCTGAATCATCATCACACACGATCTCCGACATTCTCCCCGATTTTCGCCGGAGTCCGAATTTCTAATTCCCAATTTCCCGATTTTATAAGTAGTATTCGGTTTTACATTTACACTCCTTTAGTTCTCAATGTTTACAAAAAGACCCAGTTTCATTTTTTAGTCAATAATAGTCCAATTTTGGGGGTCAAAATTATTATACATGCTTTCACCGTCTCTAACCCCACCATAATATTTAAGCATACATAAACATCCACGTCTATATTACAAGACTATAAATTAGTCTATAACGTGTGTATTAGTATCACATTTGCATGTAGTACATAAATAGAAGGAAACTATAGGGGACATATGAGAGACTCATCATAAGAAGCATATAAGTCAAGAAAAGGGTTAAAGAGCGAGAAAGAAAGAGAGAAGAAGTTATGGGATACTTTTTGATTGGCCTTCTTGTGGTTATTTTGTCGATTGGAAATATTATTGAAGAAGCAAATGGTGAAATATCACCAAGAGCTTTGAGCCAAATCGAGAGGATGAATAAGAGAGGTCCTTATTTAGGGGTTGTAGCTCCAAACAACTTTGAGCTTAATCCTCTTCTCGCTTCTCAAGCCTATGTCCCATATCCTTCTTTGCCCTTCATCGATTTTGCCGGTGAGATTTTTTTTTTTTTTTTTTTTTCCGATGCCAAGTCAATTCACAAATTAGTTTCTTACGTACTTTGTATATGTCACCGATTTGTTCTTTTTAAAAACCATTTAGGATTAAGCTTGTTTGTAGATTAAGTTTTCTCTATTTTGTTTAAATTTTAGTTAAAAAAAGAATGATATCTAGCTATAATCCTTTTTGTTTTCATTCACAAGAGAGTTTCTCATGCGAATGTCTTTGATATGCATGTGTAGATATTGATCTGGTTTATATAAATTATGCAGGTAGAAGATTTAGATTTGGAAAAATATCAAACCAACGGGTGGTAATAGTGATGACGGGATTAGGAATGGTACGCTCATCGTATAAATCATTTTACGCATATAAAACATTAATCTAATTCTTATTTAATATGTAAAATAACTTAAAAACAGGTGAATGCAGGAGTAACAACGCAACTATTAGTGAGCCTGTTTAGGCTGAAAGGAGTGTTGCACTATGGAATCGCTGGAAACGCAGATGTTAACCTTGAGGTTGGTGACGTCACTATTCCTCGATTTTGGGCACACTCTGGTCTTTGGAATTGGCAGGTAGGGTTCATTAACTTATATCACCAAGACCAATCTAATTCTATTTGACACTGAGAACGAAATTTAACCTATCATGTACATGCTTGTTGAAATTTATTGTTCAACCACCTATATTTCGTATGGAAGACTCGTAGATTTCTTTGGCCACGTTCCACTGTATGTTACTTGTGCTCTTTACTTTACTAAATGTTTACATAATATTAGATTTTGAAACCACTGGGCATGCATAAGGCTATGAAAAAAGCTTTTACTTTTACATACTAATGTCGTGGGTTGGCTATGCATTAATACCATTTGCATATGTTCAATATTTGCAATGATATTACAATATACCATCTTTCCTTTTGTCAACCATCAATATAACAATTTTATGTTGGTGGTTCAACTGGTTATTTCTCTAAAACCAGATTCGGACTTTTAAGATCCATGCATATAAATATATAATGATATAAACATATGTATTAATGTATATTCCTGTCATCGTGTTGAAAATTTTCTTACAAATATATTTCTTGGTGGTATGCCTAAGCCTAACATTAGTTTTAAATTTGAATATAGAGGTATGGAGATGGAATTGATAACGAGCTGTCTTTGGAAGCCGGCGGAGACTATACTCGGGAAATTGGTTACCTCCATTTTTCCAAGTTCAATAACCGATCCGATAACTTGCTCAATCGAATTTGGTACCAACCGGAAGAGATCTTTCCGGTCACCGGAACTCCCGAAGTCCGGGAACACGTCTTCTGGATTCCCGTCGACAAGTCCTACTTGGATCTTGCACGCCAACTCGAGGTTTGACTACTAAACATACATTATTTGGTTGATAATAGTCTTTATATTTGATTAATTGTTTACCCAAGTTGCATTTAATTTCCGGAAATATTTAATAACACGTTAGTCCGTCACATAGATTAGATATATTTGACTAACATTTTCAAGGTTTTTATCAGTCCGTGACCTAGATAACTAGATTATATATATTTGACTAACATTTAATTATGATTGGTGATGATAAAATTATTGCGTCTTCCGTACGTGGATGCATATTTCAAACCAAAATAGGACACGAAACTACCGCAGTGCGTGAACACCACGTGCCTCCCTCGACCACCGAAGGTGACCATCGTTGACCGTGGTGTGAGTGCAAGCGTCTTCGTCGACAACGCTGCTTACCGGACTTTCCTCCGCACCAAATTCAACGCCACTGCCATCGAAATGGAAGGCGCCGCCGTAGCTCTTGTCTGCCACCAGCAAAGACTTCCATTCGTGGTTATCCGTGCTCTCTCCGACCTCGCTGGCGGTGGCTCCGATATCTCTAACGAGGCCAACTTGTTCGGCAGCCTCGCCGCACAAAACTCTGTTGATGTTCTCGTTAAGTTCGTCGGTTTGTTATCTCCACGGAAGACTTAATGAAAGTGAAGGCTATCAGAAGGCTCATGCCGTCATGCATAGTTTTCTTAATTGGTTAGTCAGATTTTGTATTCCAATAATTTATACGTACGCTACGTCAAATATACATCTATGTTACGTTGTAATAAGTTTTTTTTTCATAATTTTTAAGTATGTTGTTGTAAGTTGCCTAAGGAGAATTCCAAATTATTCCTATCGAATTTTATGAAATTAAGAAGTCTTCTGCAAATTTTTGAAACCATGAGAAGACTTAACAAAAGTTTTTTTGTATTCCAATCATTTATATACGTACGTCAAATATACATCTATGTTACGTTGTAATAAGTTTTTTTTTCATAATTTTTAAGTATGTTGTTGTAAGTTGCTTAAGGAGAATTCCAAATTATTCCTATCGAATTTTTATTATGAAACTAGGTGTGAACCCGCGCAATGCGCGGATAGTTGTATTGTTACTTTTGAACTGTTAGTAATATTTCTTTTTTTTGGTGAAAGTTCGTATAAATGTCACTATAACCTAGCTTTATTGTAAATCTAATCATTTTTTAAAAACTATCTCACCGGTTACAGTAAGAGAAAATACCATACAATTTGATTCATTCACATACATCGTAGATAAGAAAATACTAAACAAGTAGATTTATTCACATACATCGTTGATAATAACTTCCACCAAGTAATACAATTGGAAACAGCAGCAGACCGTTTTACTAAGTGGATGCAAGCAGACGGCAAGTTTGTTATGCGCCAAATTGTCCATATCTTGAGACGCAAAACCTGCACATTATTTGCTATTAAGATTAAATAAAATGATGAGAAGACCAAATGGCAAATGCAACTAACTTTCAGATGATATACAAAATGGTTTTCTACTGAGATGAGCTAGAAAATGATTTTCTACTGGTACACATGCAAAACTATTAATCTAAAAATTTCAAATAGTTTCTGTGTCATCAGATCTAACCCAAAAATGTGTATGAGTAGCCTAGTGACAGATCAGTACTAACAAATCCAACAACTAACATCTCTGATTCTACATGCGAAACCAAACATCTATAACATATAAACAGAGAAAATAAATTTCAATTCCAAAGTTTCTTAGAACCTACTCTTTCATCAAGTTATAGTAACATTCGTAACCGCACGAGAAACATATCAACATTGTTGCACTAATTTCTGGTACAGCACTTTGAAATCCCTAGAGCACATACTTGAGGGGGAAAAAATCACCATAGAGTCTGAAATTACGATGAAACTTAGTTGTCCACACAGAATTTAATGTTAAGTTTACTAACATGACTCTAGAATCTACTACAAGTAAATGAAGTAAGCAAGGTCGATAAATCATATGCATTTAATTCCATCTACTGCACTTAAAATAACACTTTACTTTGTTCGGAATAACTTGTGAAAGAAGCTCCTATAAATAATGAAGATCGAAGAAGAAAAATGGTTTTGTACCTGTTACCTTCCGATTATTCCACATCCTCGTTTTCTGCTGTTCTCCCTCCATCAGCTTTATCCTACCCTCTTTCTCTTCCTTCGTCGGATCTTACCCTGACAGCTGCTAGGCTTTCTTGGTCCAACCGATTTCGTTCGTGATCTCTAGGAGATCAGGCTGAACCATCATTACTGGTATATTAAACAGAACACTGGCCTGGCTTTCACCTGGTAAAATAAAATTGAAGACAAACTCTCTCTCTGTGTCATCATTTCTCTACGATGAGGAAAATCGCTTTTGAATAATTTTTTTGAAATCACAATTACCTGGCTAGTCTCTGGTAGAATCTTGATGTTTTCTTGAATAGTAAGCTACGGAAGACATGGAAAATAAAAAAGCTTAAATGTGATATATACAGATATGGGTAAAAGTGTAAAATAAAGCCAGCCAAATGAGTTTCTTACCTGTATTTGTCACTATCCATTTCCAAAGATAATGTCATTATACTTATCCAAAACCGCATCTGACCACGAATTCATCAGCATTCATCTGAAACTCATTAACTTGACAAAATCTTTAGTTATAACGAAGGTTTAGAGCTAAGAAGCAAGCAAAATTAAACTCGGCCAATGATGAAGTACAACAAGTGAAAGTAGAATTTATTACGAAAATTTGCAATCACAGCTCCAAAATCCAACAAAGACGCCGCGGTTACACAATCTAAACACCATCACCAGTGACATTATATATAAAAGAGAATACTGATAAATTGCATATCAATCGTAACATACATGGATCTGTATGTAGACTAAGCTCCCTTCTCGAACCCAATTTAACGAGTAAGAAGAAGGAGAAACCTACCTGGATGAATCACGACCATCAATCCGAACAACCATCAAGTTAGGAAGCATGAATTCGTCCTCCAATTAGAATGACTTGACATACTCATAATTGCTATTCGGCAAATTCTCGAGGTTTGACCAAACTCTCTGCTTTTTTTTTTTCTTTTGTTCTACACTAAATTTTGAAGACTGTTTGAGACAGAACAAAAACAGAAAGAAGAAAACAAATCCAAGAAAAACAAAGGCAGCAAATAAAACGGACAACACAAGAACATAGCATGAAGCAAGAAATTAGAGATAACAAATGAAAATCATATTACAGATCTAATCAAAATAAAGGAAAAAGCTCAGAATTAGGTTTGAAGTACATGATTTCTTCAGCCTTGAAAATAGCAACACGGAGAATAAGGTTATCTTTGCATTATGTTTTCTTTTTAGTGGATTGGCTGTGAGTCTGAGAAACAATCCTACAAAAATTTGAAAGAACAACAGAGTTAAAGAGAGCGAGAGAGAGAAGACCTAGATACAGAGCCAGAGAAGATGACCTGGAAATCTCTTCGATGAAGAAACCCGTCACTGGTTGGTGTCTCTCACTATGCGAAGCTCTCTGTCGTGGTCCTGGCGAAGCGTTGCTGCGTTACTCGGATGATTGAATCGGGAAGCTAATAGTGGAATTGGAAATATAAAGAGCGAATCAAGCGAATCACCGTTTTTGGGAGATTGAAGATGACCCATTAACGACCGGAATGAGAGAAGCTCTGGCAGCGTCGAGCGAAATACGGAAAAACTTGTTCGAAGGAAAGAGTATGAAAGTGAGGAGATCTCATTTCGGAGAAGCAAAGCGAGGAAAGAAAGGAGAAGAGAGTGGAGGAGGCCTTCTATAAAGGATTTGGAATTCGCAGGGCTGGTCCCATAACCTACGCTTTGAATGGATATCATTGATACCATTGATTGCAGAAACGCTCAACGGAATCCGAGAAGTCTCGGCGGGCACGGGGGTGGCTCAGGGAGGAGTTTGGGGGAATCGAGTACGTGGAATACGGCGTCGTTTTGTGCTTGGCGGCGGAGGAACTAAACCATTCCGTTTCGGTGAGAGATGGAGTAAGGGACAGAAAACGCATTCGCTTTACAAGCACGGACTAAAACGGTATCGCTTTACAAGCAACTACTAGACGGCGTCGTTTTGGAGGGAGACGGAAGTGGGACAAAGCGGAAGAAATGGTAGCGTTTTACAAAGAGATGAGGAAGGTTTAGTAATAAATGAAGGGATGATGTGGCTTTGGGGGTGCTGAGGTGTCATCAGCTGGAGAGTGTCACAAGCCATTTCAATTATATAGATTAAGAAGTCTTCTGCAAAACTTTTGAAACCATGAGAAGACTTTACAAAAGTTTTTTTTTTGGTAAAAACTTTACAAAAGTTCCATACGTGTATTTCTAAAACACTGCCGCCGGTTGATATTATCTCCCCTCCGCTCTATAGTGAGAAACTCATAAATCTACAATCATACAACTATTTTTGGAATAAATGTGGACATGTCAAGTTACATGGTTAGAGATTGATAACTAGTTCAGTTTCAGAACTCACTAACGAAAAATCGGACAAAGAATTTGATTTATAAGTACTCAAATGATCAATCAATATTGCTGATCCCACAATCAAATCAATTAAAATGAAGAGGGAGTTTTTGGGCTGCTTGATCAAATGAATGTGACTATGGATTGTCGTGATTTCCGGTGTAGAAAAAGATGTATGCATTCAAAATGATAATCTCATCAGTTTCCTTTATCTTTTCGGTTTTCCTTATTGATTGGCAGTGTCCCCACGGTTTTAAATTGAACCACAATCATTAAAATTCAATTTTATTCAGACCAGAATAAATAGGTATTCAGCCATTTGAAATTTTGTGATTGTGAATACATAAAAGATTTCCTTTTCGTACGTGTCGAACAACCTTTTCTTTTTGTCATCGTATACAACGTATTTTTCCTTTTCTTTCCTCTCTTTTTTTTTTATCTTTTTTATCTTCCCTACTTTGCTCTACTTCACACACAGTCACATCCATATTATAAATCTTTCATCGATTCTAGGCCCACCCATAAATAATTGAGCTTACATAAAAATACATGCTTATAACGTGGGTATTAGTGTATTACATTTGCATGTACATGAATACAAGAACCTAGAGTGGGAGACATGAGAGTATGAGACTCACAAGAAGCAGAAAAGAAAGGATAAGAGATAGAAAGAGAGTGAGAAGTTATGGGATACTTCTTGATTGGTTTTCTTGTGATTGTTTTGTCGGTTGGAAATATTATTGAAGAAACAAATGGTGAAATTCCTCAAATAGTTTTAAGCCAAATAAAAAGGATGGATAAAAGAGGTCCTTATTTGGGGATTGTAGCGCCAAATAACTATGAGCTTAACCCTCTCCTCGACTCTAAAGCCTATGTTCCAGATTTCTCTTTGCCCTTCATCGATTTTGCGGGTAATTTTTTGTACGATGTCATTCCATTTTGGATTCAACAGTGTTATTTTAAAACCAAACATAGTTTATCAGATGAATTCACAAAAGTCAATTCTTTTTCTGTATATTATTCTGGCGGATCGAGTAGATACCAGAAAATTGTCAAGTCTGTTTTACAAAAAAAAAGTTTTTTATTGTGCTAGTTTGCAGATTAAGTTTCTTTTCAAAAAATCTTTCGTCAAAACTTTTAATAGCAACATATATCTCAAGTCCTTTTTCTCTATTCACTTGAGAGTTTTTAACGGGAGTACATATATAGATATTGAGCTGGTTTATATAAATCACGCAGGTAAAAGCTTCCGGTTTGGGAAAATATTAAACCAACGAGTGGTAATCGTCATGTGTGGATTAGGGATGGTACGTTTCTATAGCTGTGCTGTGCAAGTACTCTGTATATACATGTCTTTCATGATTTCATCAGAAACAACTTGTTCCATATAATATGAATATTTGTTCATCTTTTAATTTATAGTTTATTACATAACACATACACATAAAAACAGGTGAATGCAGGAGTAACAACACAGTTGCTAGTGAGCTTGTTTAGGCTGCACGGAGTGTTGCATTATGGAATCGCTGGACATACAGATGTTGCTAGTGAGACTGGTGACGTCATTATTCCCAAGTTCTGGGCCCACTCTGGTCTTTGGAATTGGCAGGTAGGATTTTGTAATAACCTATTACCAATAATATTTGACATTTAGCCTTGTAGCTTGTTTTCATGTGTATGTTATATTGTTATCATTTACGTTAGAATTAGACTTGCATTAAAAGGATAGTTCATAGTTATTTTCTATTTTTGGGTTCATAGAGGTATGGAGATGGCGTGGACATCGAGCTGGCTTTGGAATCCGGCGGAGACTATACTCGCGATATTGGTTATCTCCAGTTTTCCAAGTACAATAACCATTCCGATAACTTGCTCAACCGAATCTGGTACCAACCGGAAGAAATCTTTCCGGTTACCGGAACTCCCGAAGTCCGGGAACACATCTTCTGGATTCCCGTTGACACATCCTACTTGGATCTTGCACACCAACTCGAGGTTTGTCTAACTCTAAACTGACATACATATGAATATTTCTTTTGGTGATAGTAATTTTTATTGCATTCAAACAAAAACAGGACACGAAACTACCGCAGTGCGTGAACACCACGTGCCTCCCTCGACCACCGAAGGTGACCATCGTTGACCGTGGTGTGAGTGCAAGCATCTTCGTGGCCAACGCCGCTTACAGAGCTTTCCTCCGTTCAAGATTCAACGCCACCGTATTGGAAATGGAAAGCGCCGCCGTTGCTCTCATCTGCCACCAGCAAAGCATCCCTTTCATCGTAATCCGTTCCCTATCCGTCGGCGGAGGAGGCTCCGGCGTTTCTAACGAGGCCAACATATTCAGCAGCCTCGCCGTACAAAACTCCGTCGATGTTCTCGTGAAGTTCGTTGGTTTGTTACCTCCACAGGGAAACAAGTTATATCAATGATTAAAACCAAAAAAAAAGTTATATCAATGAGAGTAATAAGTGTGGATATAAGTATCGGATAATTTGGAATCAAAGCAAATCTATCGGATAATTTTCCCAAATCTAAATTGTCACCTACATTTTTTAACTACAAGGAAAAACAATGATGAAATCTCATCATGCCATCCAAAAGCTGAATGATAAAATGGATAAGATATTGAAGCGTAAAAATATATACATAATGGAGTAAGTATGTAGGTGACATACTAATATGGTCTAAATTGTAGTATCAATCAGTCTCTTGTTTATAAAGAAAAGTAAAGATTTAATGATAACAGGTTAATAAATATTCAAATAATAATATTATAAAGTCAAAGATAGTGTAGTGGTTTAAGAAAGATTACAGCTTACTTTTGAGTTATAAAAAAGTGATATCTATGTAAATGAATTGTTCTTTCGGTTTTTGTTTGCAAATACATGCCAATTTAAATTAATTTAAGGTTAAAAAACAAATTCCGAAAAATGTAGGGTGTCTAGTGCTAAAAATAAAGGAAAAAACAAAAACAAAAACTTACTCTGAGTTTTTCTTTTAGTTTTGGTCTTTTAGTGCACCAGTCAATTTTCATTTTTAGAAAAACAGCAAAAATTCAGCAAAATTCCGCTAAATTTGATTACTTTATTTTCCTTTAATTTTCTCTCTATCTTCCCTACTTTTGCTCTACTACACATACAGTCAAATCCATATGCTAAAGCTTTCACCGGTTCTGGGCCCACCCATAAAAAATTGAGCAATATGAACATCCATGCTTATAACGTGGTTAGACTATTAGTGTATTACATTTGCATGTACGTAAATATAAGGAACCTAGAGGGGGAGACATGAGACTCATCACAAGAAGCAGAAAAGAGAAGGTAAGAGCGAGAAAGAGAGTGAGAAGTTATGGGATACTACTTATTCGGTTTTCTTGTGATTGTTTTGTCGATTGGAAATATTATTGAAGAAACAAATGGTGAAATTCCTCAAACAGTTTTGAGCCAAATAAAGAGGATGAATAAAAGAGGTCCTTATTTGGGGATTGTAGCTCCAAATAACTATGAGCTTAACCCTCTCATCGGATCTAAAGCCTATGTTCCAGAGTCCTCTTTGCCTTTCATCGATTTCGCGGGTAATTTTTTTTACGATGTCTTTTTATTTTGAAATGAACATGTTATTTTTAAACTGAACTATGTATTCATCAGATAAATTTACAGGGTCAATTCTTTTTTGTATATCATCGGTTATATTATCTAGGCGGATCGAGTAGATACCAAAAAAGTTATAAAGTATTTTTACAAAAAAAACTGTTTATATATTATTATGCTAGTTTGTAGGTTAAGTTTTTTTTCAAAAAAAACTTTCGTCAAAACTTTAATTTTAATAGCAAGATACATCCCAACTCCTTTCTTCTCCATTCACAAGAGAGTTTTTCACGTAGATGTCTATAGTATATACAGTACATCGATAGATATTGACCTTGTTTATATAAATTACGCAGGTAGAAGATTCCGGTTTGGAAAAATACTAAACCAACGAGTAGTAATCGTGATGTGTGGATTAGGGATGGTACGTTTCTAAATGTGCAAGAACTCTGTTATCTGTATATACACGTCTTGATGTCTATATATTCATCATCAAAAACAACTTGTTCCATATATAAGAATTACATAACACATACACATAAAAACAGGTGAATGCAGGAGTGACAACACAGTTGCTAGTGAGCTTGTTTAGGCTGCACGGAGTGTTGCATTATGGAATCGCTGGAAATGCAGATACTGACCTTGAGATTGGTGACGTCACTATTCCTAAGTTCTGGGCCCACTCAGGTCTTTGGAATTGGCAGGTAGGGTTTTATAGTAACTTATTATCAATAGTATTTGACACTTAGCCAATAGGCAAAAAACAGCCATTAAATATATCGATTGTCGGCAGATTATGGAAGATAATCACGACCTAGGCTCTGCATAAAATACAGAAAACACTTTAAAATTGCAATCAGGATAATTATACAAAAAGAAGATCAGGATTACATTTTCTCTAGTTTAAAAACTAGACTTGCATTAAAAGAATAGTTCCTACATTTTTGGGCCTCATATATCATAATTGTACGTGCATTCTTAAGAAAATTATATAGTTTAACATTAACGAATTTGAATGTATTTATATAGAGGTATGGAGATGGCATTGACGACGAGCTGGCTTTGGAATCCGGCGGAGACTATACTCGCGATATTGGTTATCTTCAGTTTTCCAAGTACAATAACCATTCCGATAACTTGCTAAACCGAATCTGGTACCAACCGGAAGAAATCTTTCCGGTCACCGGCACTCCCGAAGTCCGGGAACACATCTTCTGGATTCCCGTTGACACGTCCTACTTGGATCTTGCACGCCAGCTCGAGGTTTGTCTAAATTTACACTGACATAGTTTGAATATTTGTTTTGGTGATATAAATTTTTTAAATTAAATTATTGCATTCAAACAAAAACAGGACACGAAACTACCGCAGTGCGTGAACACCACGTGCCTCCCTCGAGCATCGAAGGTGACCATCGTTGACCGTGGTGTGAGTGCAAGCGTCTTCGTCGACAACGCCGCTTACAGGACTTTCCTCCGTTCAAGATTCAACGCCACCGCCGTGGAAATGGAAAGCGCCGCCGTTGCTCTCATCTGCCACCAGCAAAGCATCCCTTTCATCGTAATCCGTTCCCTATCCGATCTCGCCGGCGGAGGCTCCGACGTCTCTAACGAGGCCAACATATTCGGCAGCCTCGCCGCACAAAACTCCGTCGATGTTCTCGTGAAGTTCGTTGGTTTGTTACCTCCACAGGGGAAAAAGTTATATCAATCAGAGTAACAAGTGTGGATTGTGTATCGCAACTAAGAGCATGCATGTAACGGAAAAATAAGATGTAAGATGTCTGTGTGTGTGTGTGTGTGTGTGATTGTTTGTTTTTGAAGAATAAAAGCAGTGTCTTGTTCATCGTTTTTAAATTAATAAAGTGTTAGAAATCTTTGTTTTATTTATATTGGGGTTTTAAGAAAAGGCTCTTGATAATATCGATCGATGATCTAATATCTAATCATCGGTTTCGTGTTGTTGTTGCGGATGACAACTGCGAGTAAGACAAGTCCAACACAATCATTGAGAAAAGTAATAATAAAATTCAGATTTTCAAAGTTTCTTTTCCTTTCAACAACTACATTTGAATTTGATTTGCGGATGACAACTACATTAAGGTATATACTCATAGTAAATAGTCAAAGTTTTGGCTCAAATTTGCTGAAGTTAACTATGAGGCCAAGAACTATGCGCAATCAGAGCAGCTAAATTCACACATTTATTGACGATTTTATCTTTGGCATTTCCACCGAGCAGCAAAAGAACCACACACCTACATGTAAAATAAACTTCGATCAAAGGAATTTTAGATAAATAACAGAACTGTAGAAGATATATTTATTTTTGGAGGTTGACCTCAAGGGAGTAAAGAGAGAAGACTATCATAATTTTCAAAATTACACTTTTTCTAATTTTGTTTTTTTTTTTGGTGGGTTTTTCTAATTTTATTATATAAGTTTGGGTTCACTAGTCATTGACTAGAGTTAATGACTAGGGTTTATAGTTTTGAAAATGAACAATCTAGAAGTATAGTTTTGAAAATTCATTTTTGTGTAGTTTTTACATTTCCCTTAAAAATATTTCTCAAATTGGAAACATAATTGGGCTTGTTGTTTGATAGGGACCCGATGAATTACTTTCAAAGTATAGTCCAATTATATTTCATTTAAATTGGCCAACTTATATTAGGCCCGAATAATTGACCAAAGCATGTTCTCTTAGTGTTACCAAATTCAAATTTGAATGTAATGCTGCGTATAGAAATAGCAAGTGCTACGCCAATAAGTATATCATCATTCCTACTGGTTTCAAGAAAAAAAAAAAAGTATACGGTTCTACAAGAAATAAAATACAAAGCTCAAATAATAAAACTTTGAAGGGCTCAAGATATACTGTATCCACAGGAGGATGAGGAAACATGAAACTCCCAAGACAAAAGAAACACCAAAACTTAGCTGGACACCAGAAATAGGACAAAAGCTAGAACGGTGTCGTATCTCTCACAACGGTCGATACGTGTTTGGTTTCAACTTTCAAATAGTTTATGGTTTTTTCATTTTCATATTGCAAAGTTTTTTGAAATTTATTGAGAGGGATAATAAAGTTACCCTTTTTTTTAAGACTTTGACTTGGACGAAAACTGAGAATCCGACACATTTAACTCTCTTGCTCTCTCTCTGTCTCGACACTCTACAAAAAAAAACACATTTCTCCCTTTGGTTCCTGAGCAAATATTATCGAAATTCACACCCTTTTCTTATCGCTACAGTAGAGACTCACCGCAAGCGTCTCTTGTAAGCTCATTTCTAGGCTTCTTCAGCACTCATCTTCTTCAGCACTCATCTTCTTCTCCTTCTTTAACTACTTTTTATTTTCCTTAATCTTCTGGGTGAACTTTGTTTCTTGGAGTAAGAGAATGAGCGCTTCGAAGTTCATAAAATGTGTTACGGTCGGAGATGGAGCTGTCGGGAAGACATGTATGCTCATCTGTTACACAAGCAACAAGTTTCCTACTGTGAGTTTTCTTTTAAATCGTTTCCAAGAATTTTCTAATTGGACTTTAGCTTAGAGAAGAGCTGTGAGAGTTTAGGATTAGAGATCTGGTTTCTTTGCTTGTTTATTGTGGTTAATAATATCCTCCAGAAATTGCAGTTTCTAAGGTTTCATCTGATGCATGATTCTTGCTGTTTGACAGGATTATATACCGACTGTGTTCGACAATTTCAGTGCCAATGTCGCTGTGGACGGCCACATCGTGAATTTAGGGCTATGGGACACTGCAGGTAAAAACCAAAAAAATTCTAATTTAATTCTGAAACCAATGAGCCAAAGGATTGAAATTTATGGTTCATTTGCATAAATTCAGAAACTTTTCTCTCAGGGTTTTGTTGTTTTTGATTGGTGTTCATTAGGACAAGAAGATTACAGTAGACTGAGACCATTGAGTTACAGAGGAGCTGATATCTTTGTCTTAGCCTTTTCACTCATCAGCAAAGCGAGTTACGAGAATGTACTCAAGAAGGTAAAATTTTATAAAATTTCTCCTTGCATTCGAGTAGATTTAGCTGATTGTTTATGTGTATTGAATCTGAATCTTTGTTGTTGTTTTTGACAGTGGATGCCTGAACTTCGTCGGTTTGCGCCAAATGTTCCCATAGTCCTTGTTGGTACAAAGCTAGGTAAGTTTTTTGCTTTGCTGATTTTGTGTGTTTGGAGTTTTGTTTTGAATGATCTCTTGACTGATACATTACGTTGTGGTCTTGTAAAGATCTCAGGGATGATAAGGGATACCTAGCGGATCACACAAATGTCATTACCTCTACTCAGGTATATTTGCGTAAATCTTGCTTCTTGTTTTGTTTTGATTTGAATCTTATGACATGAATGAAGCTTATGACTTTGTGTGGAGACAGGGAGAGGAATTGAGGAAGCAAATCGGTGCAGCTGCTTATATAGAGTGTAGTTCCAAGACTCAACAGGTAAGTTATAAAGTTACCCTTTCACAGAAATGGAATGTTGTGGTGAAAATGTTTTGATATTTTTGATGACTTTTGCTTTGGATTTGTTCTGTAGAATGTGAAAGCTGTTTTTGACACAGCGATCAAAGTGGTTCTTCAGCCTCCGAGGAGGAAGGAAGTGACAGTGAGGAAGAAGCAACACAGAAGATCCGGTTGCTCCATTGCGTAAGCACTTCTAAAGATTGTACATTTTTCAGATTGCTGAATTTTTTTACAACAAGATGTACTAATTTCAACTCTCCAAAATCTGTAGGAGTATTGTCTGTGGAGGCTGCACGACGGCTTAGGACACAACACAAGTCTCAACAACAATGTGTCTCTCTGTCTCTCTCTGAAGATAAGGGAACTGTTGGTTCTCTTATTTGTATGTGAAGAAGCTCCTTTCTTTCTCTGTTCTTGTGTTTTGTAGATTTGCAGATTCTGTTATATTATTGGTTTTTTGTTAACAAGTTTTTGATCTTTTAACAAATTTGGAATTCTTAATCTTGTTCTTTGAGGGACATGTAGATTGTATCACTTCACCATACTAAACTACATGAAGTATCAAAACATAAAAACTAACTTGATAAACCGAACATAAGGTATATGAATCAACAAAAAGATATAGATTCTAATAAATTTTGAAAAAATCAGTATTAAAGTTTGGCTTAGTTTGATGTACTAGTTTCATCCAAAAAATTAAAACCATGCTCATAAATATACAAATATTTAATGTCCACTAAACTATCGAAGTGTACAGTA